>JBBBDQ010000821.1:4505000-4837500 GCA_037127315.1 Ascarosepion bandense
AAATTAAAAGACGCTATGTATACACAAAATGGAAAGGGATCGTTCTAATTAAGAACGATTGTTATAGGCAATTTGAATGATAAATCTAATTGTACAGTTAATCATATGTACTCTTACGTTATCTCACCATATCAATGCATTGATTATTGACAAAATCTAAACACTAAAAGTAGAGACGGGAATAAACAATAAAATAAATGCCTTAATTGAAAAGTTTACGTAAGGGATGTATTCGGAGATGGGGAAAAGAAACCTAGAAATCGTATTTAGTTGTTACTTAGATTCATGGACAAGGAAAAAATAAAGGTTAAAAGTTAGGTCTATAGACATTTTAATTAATAAGCTAATCATTAGGAAGATGGAAGGAATGATTATATCGGCCATACATTAATTTCGGAATTAAATAGTAGGTTTTTATTATCATGTTTAAAAATTTACAAATGTAAAAATTAAGATTTGTGCAGGCATTTTTTTAATTTTATGTATATTTAAAATAGACTTTGTTTAGGTTACTTAATTATTTTACATTTTCTAACTAAACATAGATTACATCTAACGTAAAGGTTTTTTGATAGTGCGGGAAGAAACTACCAATTTTCAAGATAATATGTGTTTCTTCGGAAAGAGTTGTTTGATATCTTAGATTGCGGTTAGAAAATGAGTTTTTTTGAGTGAAGTAAAGTTTGTTTAAATTCACCTGCAGAAATATAAATATAGGTTTGTTAATTCTTCCTGCTGTTATTTTGGGAGATTATGGCTTGAGAGATTACTTGGGTAGATATATATATTTTCCATATGACACTTGTTTTCCTTATCTACAATTACAAGTATTCAAAATTCCGTTATTTCTGTCCATATTATGAGTGCAGGAATAGCTGTTTTTGTGAGTATTTCTATTGAAAATATTGTGTAGCGTTTTCTGGGAGTTGAAATCTTTACTTATTACATTAAGAAAATATTTTCCTATATTAATATTTGATAGTCTACAGAATGGTGTAGGGTTAAAACATATTCCTTTCATTTTCCTACACTTATTTGCATTATTAGATCCTTTCCGTTTATTAATCGTTTTTGCATACACCAATTTATTATTGAAACAGCTCACCTGGAGTGACCTGCAGTATGCCTTCTTATTTTAAATAAATACTTTGAGAGTGGACGATAATCGGTTAATCCTCGTGTTTACAATGTTGAGCATTTGCTTTATAAATGTTTTTGTGTGGTTGGAACGTTTATTTATGTAACTGGAGGTAATATTGTTTTTGTGATAAAGCTGGAGGGAGTTGTTATTCACATTACGTCTAATATCAGGTTTATTTAACTATTTTGACATCAGGTTAAGCTTTAATTTAAAGACAAAGATTTTAAGGTCTTAAATGATTTATATGGACGCTATTTGTTAAATATCCATTACTATCAGGCTTAACATAAGGACATCATCGCAATGTTATCCGTTAGATGTTCGGTCTAAAAACCTACTTTAGTTTTATAATATATAGATTCCTACAAGATCAGGGGTAAAACATATACCCTCATAGGTACGGCAAAAATTATCATTGTGAGCTTTTGACCAAATAGAATGATCAAATTTGAGAGTTGATTTCCTAGAAGCTAAAATAATTTTTGTTTGAGATTTGTACGTGATATTTTGAAAAGCTAATACAATTTTCTTTGTGGTCTTTGTATAGCAAAGAATAAAAATCTATGATATGAAATATAAGGTTGATTTATATATTTTTAATTATTTTGAACGCATTAATGGTATAAATATGATCATTCCAAAGTTTAGGGTGTAACTTGGATCGCAATCTCTCAAATATTCTTTTAAAAAATTCTCTAGAGACTATTCCTAAGGGACTTTAGTGATATTAATTTTATTCTAAAAATTTTTCCGTCTATAATTTTAGTGTTTTATCAACAATCAATTTTCTGATATAATGAGATAACAGCAGAGAATATAAGATATACAGCACAATTTTATCTATACCTTTCAATTCACTATAACTGTCCTTCTCTATTAGGTAACTTCCTTCTATTTTGAACATCTATATTTTCTTGATTAATATCTTATATATATATATATATATATATATATATATATATATATATATATATAAATTTTTGTGTATAAGTTTGTGTGTGTGTGTGTGTGTACGTGTTAATGCTTATGTATATGAATTTGGTTACATATTATTCATCAAAACGCACATTTTATAGCGCCTTTAATAAATACTTTTATATTTAAGCTCCTCCTTTTTTATTCCACCATTAATTAAAATAATTTCATCTCTAAATGGATAGACGATATTATTAAATAGAATTTTTATTAAAAATATATTTAAATTTATCTTGAAACAAAATTTTATTATAATTTTTTATTTTTATTTGAAAAAATATTTTATTTTATCTTAATTAAAATAGAAATAGAAATTATTTTATCTTAATTAAAATAGAAATAGAATAAAATATTTTTATTAAAATAAAACACTTTCAGAATTGATATACACTTTTTAAAAGGATCAGAACTAAACAAAATTTTCAATAAAAACAGAATCAAACTTAGTTAGAGATGTACTAGTAATTTAGATATTTTTATACAAAAAACGCCAGGAATTTAGATATCATCGTACGAAATAAGACCAATAATAAAGTATATAACTGGAGGTAAAAAAGAAAAATATTCCCTTCAAGGACTTTGCAATCATTTACAACGCAAAAGTACATGACTTAAAAGGCGAAAATAAAATATATTTGGAATCAACAAAAGACATATTTAAGACCTGATGTTTCAATCACAAGTATACTTTCAACATTAATAACTTTTTCAGAAAAAGAATATATCTAAAAATTTTACAATATAAATGTATTGAAAACTTTTTAATAAAAATGTGCACTGCTCTAATTTTTTTATGAACAAAAACTAAGTAATTTAAACTTCAATATACATAAAGATCTCATTACGGTTGTTCTCTCTAGAAAGAAATCTTTATAAAAAACAGTTACTTTATAAGCGTTTTATGCATTATTCTACAGAAATGTATTGTGTTCTTTTGGTGACTATCTGGTGTATACACGGCTTATATATAACAAGCTAAAATTTCCCTAAACTGATTTCATGCATTAGGTGCTAGCGTCTCCGACTGACACCAAATCGGTCAATTTTCAATCCCGGTCAGAAACAAGTGGATGTATAGCCACATGGGCTGTGATACAGCGAAACAGGCTTGCATGTGGATGACGGATATATATATATATATATATATATATATATATATATATATATATATATTGTTAGTAATCAATTGTAATTACACTGAGCAATTCAAACCAACGTATATTGATACATGTATGTGCGTTCGTCGATGTGTGTTTGTGTTTATTCGTGCGTGGATGATTTCAAATGTTCTGTGTTTGCCTATCGGTATGTGTATAATGACACCAATTTTCAGATTATCTTAAGTTGATAATAAATTGCATATTTGCTATTGTTAAGCGAATTACATAGACTGCAAAAACGGTATCGCTTCGAGTAGATTTGTTAATTACGTTTCAACTGGGTAGATTTAATCATACTAATTAAATGTTTGGTCATCGCTGTTCAACTCTGAGCAAGATTGATTTATTTGATTAAAAAGAAAATAGAGGGAAAATCAAACAAAATGTCGTCTACGGTAAATGGGGAGATCACTTTTCCCCCAATACATCATTAAGTAAATTAAGGTATATAAGTAATTAAACGGTGAATTCATTGAAACAATATCTATTTAGATTAGTTTACATTGTAAGAAACTGGAAAGTGCCCGCTTCGGGTTGCGTATTAGTAATTTCAAATGCACTGTTGTAATGTAGATTTTCCTACACAAATTGCATATACATAAGTGAACTGCAATAGATATTTATAGTAATCGCCTGCGAGGGAAAAAAGAAAAGTTATTAATATCTGACTTGTAAACCAATCTTATACGACTGAAAAACATACAGTGCTCGATGGATAAATCATCGTCTCAATCACGAAAATATCAAAATATCACTGGCATTTAATTTTAACATATATGTTTATCAAATCTACCCGAAAATATCTTGAAGTAGTAAAGAGTAAATTTCTTCCAAAGATTTGCAATTAGCACTTCCCTTCAGACTGCATAAAAATATAAGGCATTTAATTTTGCACGGGCTACTTGTATACGATTGTGAATGTTGCCATAATCCTTGCCTTCTATTCATCGTTGGTGTTACCAGGAATTTTTTGGATTCTGGTCAGCTGCGCGACAGTAATTCTCTGAGGGTTGAACTCAAGGAAGTTAGTTTGCCAGATATAAGGAATGATGTTGTCATAAAAATTGTCAGAAAACCATGACTAGATTCTCCATTTACGTCCATGTTGTTTGCTATTGGTCTAACAACAGACACCCATTATAGTCAGGGCAGCACTACTAACGCAAGCCCCTTTTTGTATGTCTTCGTGATAAGTCTGAGACCATCACTTACACATTTGTACGTACTATTCGTTTCAGAACTTGATTTACCGGCTGCCGTACTTTCGTAATCACCATTAGACGCATCCAACACATTCCGAATCCTCAGCACCGCCCTCATATCGACATCTAAGCATATTTGAATGTTCGTATTAGACAGTCCAGTGCGAATATTCAGCATTACAGCATGTCATTTCTGAAATTTTGCTGAATGGAATTGCTTCTTGGTGTCTTTGTCTCAGAGACGCTGTCTAAATTACCCTAATATAGTGTGCAGTCAAAAATCCAAAACAAACAACATGCATGAGTGAAATTAAAAATAACGATAGCGAACATTTATACATTGAACCCTGCGTATACTCTTTATGTCCGATTTGAACCAATATATTTATATATAGAGGTTAATCTTTTATAAAATACTCATATACGACTTATACACGGCATAAATATTTTTAAGTCTTATACATTTTATTGCAGTATATAATTTGCTTAAAAACTTGCATACAGCTTATACAAACGCCAATATTTTCTTCTTCATATGCCATGTCTTTTCAGAACTTAATCAGTCATGGACTATACTTGGTTCTCTCTCTCTTGTCGCTCTCAAAATTATTCTTCTTGGTATCTCTCCCAAACCCCGCTCTGTAGTACATTTATCAGGCGTATATTGATATTGACATTTACAGCTTATACATGACAAAAATTTATATACGTATATATAGTTATTAAATATACATATATAGATTGTATACATTCATATAAGATCGTACTCATTAAATATATATAGATCCTATACATTCATATAAGTTTTATAAATAGCTTAAAATCCCTTACGCGTCTTATACTCACGACTATATCATCAATTGTTTAAAGTCACTGGTGATGGTATTTATTCTTTTTTAGATTTGCCCGAAGAATAATTTAATAAAAGAATCGATGTATAGCTTCAGGCATAGAACTTTCGAGATTGTAGTGTGTCCATAACCCAGATTTGAAGACGCAGAATGCACAGGTGTCATTTCCATCACTCCCATCGATATTGAGGATTGGAATATTCGCCTTCTAATTAAGAATGCACGAAAAGTACACTAATAATTTTAAGTTGTGGGGATTAAGCTCACCTTATTTGCTAAGGCGCCAGTGCAGTTAAGTGGCGCTGCATGGGATTATAAATGGAATGGAAGGATCTCACTTTAGCTTAGTTACCAAATCTCGAAGTCCATCTCAATCACGCTCGCGTATGCGCACGCACTTGTGCGTATAATACACCTAAGCACATAAATGTTTAGCTTCATTTCAACTAATTGTAGACATGAATATATTTCTCGCTTTTTGCATTGTTATTCTTCATATAAAAATATGCATAGGAAAACTTGGTGATGAAATTTGTACATAATGAATTTCCTTTTCTCGAAAAAATCTCAACCCCAATTTTATTTTGATATAAATATATAATCACATCATCAAAACCATTATCATGAAAATACTTATAGAAAAGCAATCGGAAGTTCTGTTTCACTGGAGAAAGGAAGTGACCGAAAAAGTGGTAATGTTATTGATTAATACAATTGCAAATTTTCATTTTGATTTTATCAACAATCATTGAACTTAAAGTGGAAGAGTAAGATCAGATTTGATGGCAATATTTTGTGCATGGATAAGTTGCATACCCATGAATGTTTAACATTCTGGCGTAATAGCTTGTTTAGGAAGAAATACTGAAAGAACTTTAGAAGCGGCCTTCACAGAAAATTGATTCAATATAATATTACTACACCATGTTGGCGAAAAATATTAGCACCAGAGGTCACATTCCCGCAGATTAGCAACATCCGTATTGATAGAATGTATAAATATATAGAATTGATAGAATGTATATATATATATATATATATATATATATATATATATATATATATATATGACTCTTCAGAAATTAATTGATTTCTTTCGGTGACTGGTATGTATGTACACTGCTTTTATACAACACGTTAAAATTCCCCTTCTCTGATTCTATGCGCCTATGACTTAGAAGGTAGTGTCTCCGATGACACGAAATCGGTCGAGTTTCGGTCCCGAACAGGAGCAACTGGATGCGTCTAGCCACACTGCGGAGATGTGATACAGCGAAACAAGCTTGTATATGGATGACTAATATAATATAATATATATATATATATATATATATATATATATATATATATACATCGATTAAAAAGGCCAGTTTCGTTTTGGAGTCATTAAATTTTACTCCTGCAGGAAATATCTCACATAGTCTAAAAATTATTATGCAACCAATAAACGTCTCCCATATGGGTATAATCCTATTATTACTGTTTTAGTCCTCTTTTCTGCCGTATCACTGTCATGTTCTGCCCAATAATTAAAAAATAATGAACAATTTTGTTTTGTTTTCGGTGAGAAAGTAAAATTTAGAATTTAATAAATTAGGAAAGAAAGATAGTTGTATTTCATGACTGTTTCAGCGAATTGGAAAAATATTCTCAATTTTAAGTCTTTTCATGTTTATTAACTTTCTAAAATGAACGACCATTATTTATAAGTATTTTTTATTGTAAAGTTTTGTTAATGATATCACGTTCAATTATTTAACAATGCGATAAGGGGAATTGTTACGGATATGTTATTGTCGAGGAATTTGTCTTTCACTTACTCAATCATCTAATTATGAATTATGATTCTTGAGAAAATTTTAATAGGTAAGCTGTTAAATGTATTTTCAACTTGTGTATATTAATGTTCGGCGTTTAATTCTTTGTTCCGTTGCCCACTTTGTTCTACGTTGGAAACATAATAATTAAAACAACTGGTTATAAATATTAGTAAAAATGTATCGGGTTTACTTTTGTGGCAATATAAATGACAAATTAAAGTGGATAACTGCTTATAAAGTCGCAAGTTGGCTCGTATTGCTTATTTCAGGATTTTCTCTTGCAGAACATTGTTGCAACCGATCCATTTCCCATCATCTATTACAATTTATTTTAAAAAAAGGTGATTTTTCTTATTATTTCATACAGCAAATCATTTGGGAAATGCGATTTAATATATTTTTTACTCAGATTATGTGTAATAAAAGATTTGGATGACCAAGCTGTAAAAAATGCGCAAGAAAAGGTGTAATGTTATAAAATTAGCTTTTTTGTCAATTCCCGCGTTTTTCAATTTGGTTTATTCTCAATCAATATTTTGATTTGATTGTGTGTGATATTGCTAAGCGTTCTTTATCAATGAGTGCAATATAACAAATTTCCCGTACAGTCATCTCAATTATACACTTTCACTGTACTCGACAAATATCATTTTTTATTGCAAAGAGTTTTATCCTTACAGTAATAAAAAACACGTCACTAAGATACAATTTATAATCTTTCAATTCTATAGATGTGAAATTGACACTAATTAATTAATTTCAAAATTTATTTCTCAAGAGATAGTTTGAAGTGTGCTCTGTGATATCGATAAATTTGATGTTTTCTAACGTTGAAACAGGAAAAATAGCCATTATCTTTCCGGACCACGAATTGTTGCTCTATAAACAGGTTACATTACATTAAAGATCCATGAGCAGTAGAAGTGAGCTTGATGGACAGGAAAATGAAAACTGTAAAAAGAAACGTAACCGAAAAAAATAAAACAAAATAAAACGAAAAACCGACAATGTTCTAGTATATTACGAAGAGTATTTACATTTGCTTTCTACGAGTCTCTTGACAATATTCTGTATGGTTATGAAGAGTTGATCGCAACCGATGATATATATCTGGAGATCGTGTAAATCATGGTAAATCATTTTTTCTACGATATCCTACTGTGGAGACTTGAAACTACAAATATCATTCAGAATTCATGACGCGTCTCTGGCTAAATAAAAATCCAATGCTCCAAGTCTTACGATCCAAATTTCAATCAATTTTGAAGTCAGTGATAACATATTACTGAAGTGTGTATTAGAAAAGCAAATATTTAACATAATCAGTATAATTCATTTTAGGATGATGAAATAAAAAAAATATTCGTCTGGGGTATCGACCGAGGTGAACCACATTCGCTTGAAGTGATTTTACAGTGTCCATTAAAAGTTGTGAAACCATCTGGTGATAGAATATAATGTCATATATATATATATATATATATATATATATATATATATATATATATATATAACAATGAAAATTAATAGAGGAGGCTAGCAGATGAAATGAATTAAATGGTGTGAGAATATTACATTTTTAAAGAATTGTCTATGAATTAATAAAAAATGTAGCAATAAGTGTTGCCAAAGAAAACTAGACATATCAGAACTTTAAACCAGAAAGAAAATATGACAGTAGCATAGAATCGAAAAAGGTGAATATTTGGAAAATATCATGTATTAATAAAAAAATAAGGTATTAGAATAATATAAAAAAATAAAAAATAAAAATAAGAAAATCTTCAAAGTTTGTGCTGACATCAAAAATCCAATAGATGAAAAATAACATAAAAGTAGCTTAATAAATAATTTTCAGATATAAAATGACATCGCTGAAAAAAGTATCCATTAATACGTTAAATTTGAAGGTATATAAGTAAAAAAAGTTAAATTTTAAAAATAAGATCAAATAGTAAATATGTTCAGATAAGTCTAGATATATCTAAGAAAATAGAACATTCTATGGTTTCAAAAAGTACTTTATTCATTAGGTTGTTAATGACATTTGACTTGTCTACTTTTCTTTGGCAACAATCATTGATATATTTTTGTAAGAGGTCTCATCAAATTTTGTAAAAAATGTAATAATCTTCTGCCCCATTTTATTCATATCATTTGATAGCCTTCTTTGTCTAGTTTAATATTATTTTTTAAATATCCTCATCTATCTAACAATCAGTATATAATAATATTGTTTTTATTATGTTGGTTCTAAAATTTGAACCAAACTTATGCCATAAACTCTCTTACAAACTGAGTTCGTAATATCTAATTTCAGCCTAACTATCGTGATTAAATTCATTTACTGGGACTCATTTCATAAAACAATCTAATATAGATATTTTAGTTCATTAATTTTTAACATTCATCCATTAAATTTTACTTAAATTTTGGTCATAATAACTTATGACTATCAGAAAAGTCAATTACAAAACAAGGAAAAATCAATTATAAAATCACATTTTATATTTGAATTATATATATTATTAGAATAATATCTAAGCTGCAAATGGTTGAAGAACCACTCGACGTAAAGTGTTTCAGGGCAAGATTAACAGTGTATGTGGATATGTTGGAAAGATAACTGTTAATCCTACACTTTAACAGTTTATGTTTGGAAATCCTTTTCAAAATAGCAATTTCTCAGTGTATTTGAATATTTATCTCTATTTTGGTCTCTCCGTTAGTATTTATTAATTATTAATTATTACGATCAATTTAGTTTAGCTCCTACCATGCTGGAACACTAAAATTTATTAAAACATTAGAGCATCCATTTTATTGGAGATAGGGCAGAGAAAATGTTAAAAACTGCCAACTCTGAATTAATAATGACCATCAATTTAACTTAATCAAGACCCTTTATGCTATAATATTTCAATTTATTATTATTATTATTATTATTATATTATTATGTTGTTGTTGTTGTTGTTGTTGCTGTTGTTGTTATTATTATTGCTGTTGTTTTTGTTGTTGTTGTTATAATTGAATACATGTCAAAGCTTTTCAGGAAAAGAAATTCTTTCCAAAGAGAGTGAATTGGTTTCGAGACGACACGCAACCATAGTATTTAAAAAGAAATTTCGAAACCATTTTTTCTACATTTTTATTTTTTCAACCAGTGAAACGTTCAACTGTCATTCTGTGTAGAGGGTTAATTTTTAGTGTTGATTTCACATTAACATCTTCATGATGATAGAAAGGTTAGTTAATTAAAGAACTGAAGTGGACAATGCATATTTGGCGAACAAAATGTCTATGTTCGCGCGGTGTATAGAGTTAAAATAAAAGGGCCGGAAACCAAGATCTAAACAGAAAACAGTTAATTAATTTATACATCTTTTCGAAAGACCTGGGAGATATATGAAAATGACGGGAGGCCAGCCGTTCTACTCCTACAGAAAAAGGAAAATAACAATTAGAGGATAAAATTTCAGACTTCAATCGGAGGCGTCAAAATACAGAACAAAAAAGAACACACATCTAAACAGGAAACAAGAGATAAACATTTTCTAATGCTCAAAACATGGAGATGAAGAACTTCAGATATAAGTATATATATATATATATATATATATATATACATATAATTCATTATGAATAAAGACAAAAGGGAAAATTAAATTAGCAAACGCCTGACGTTCTCTGATTTAATTTATTAAGGCAAGTAACGTTTACTTTTAAAAATTAATTTACTAGATACACTTAAGAGCAATTAATTTTTTTTAAAGATGACAACTCATTTAACTTCATCTACGAAATATATAATTAGTTTTGCGTATGTTAATATTATTTTTATTTGCAAAACAAAATATTCACACACACTCAAATACACACACACACACACACGCACACACACACAAATATATATATATATATATATATATATATATATATATATAGCAACATTTAAAAACAATTCAATTTTAACATTTTTCTATGAGAATGACCTTCTCCTTGTCGATGGTGAAATATTTTTCTACTCAACTAAGACTTTCCCGAGAAAAACTCACGCAAGTGTCTTGCTGCTCAATCTCTATTTCAATAGAAAGGGATGTGAAAAATTGCATATTTTAATACTACATGTTACAACCTACACGGCTTACACAAGACATGCATCTCACTCTTTAGCAAACCATTCATATTTTCTCCACGAAACTATCAGTAATATTTACCTGTATATGTGTAGTGTTAACATTATTCATGCTTATATTTTCACAGAAAATCTGCCTCAAAAATTACAACCCACTACATCAAGTTACTCTTTGACTTTTCACAGTTTGAACAACGTTACAAATTATTCTTCTGTATGTGTGTATATGCGTGTGAATATGTACGTATAAATTTTATTTGTGCATGAGAGTATAATTATAAAGTAATAAACTTTGTGACTGTGTATGTCTAATGTGATTTTTGATGTAACCGTGTGTATACATTTGCATAATTTATGATTATATGAGTATGTATATGGAAGTAACTTTCGCCAGAATTTTCAGGAATGATTATGTGGATATATTAAATCTTTAGAAACTGAATTGAGTGAAACTAAAATGAGATTATTTGGTCTTTGACAGAAAGTATGTGCATTCATTAAAATGCTAATGAAAAAGGGTTTGAAAAGGTTGTAACTTTTACTGTTTTAAAAAGTCGTGGTGCATGCCCATGTGTAACCCGTGTATCCGCTAAAGTGTATCACTGAAAGTAATAAGAAATCAAATGTACCTGGAAAAGCATGAGAATAAGTATTCATTTGTTTATTGATAATTAAAATAAATATAAATAAAATAAAACCTGATATGTGGAAAGGGTCTGACTGTGACATTAACAGTCTCATATTGTTCATGTGTTAGTTTGGTTTTTGACAAAACTGGTGCACAGAAACACATGATATCAAACGAAATATTAGAAGTCAAATAAACTTACTATGAATAAAACAATAGTTTAATACTCCATAAATTACCGTTAAAGAAACAAGCGGACTTCGAATGTGTCAAGAGATATTGACAATCCAAATACTATAATAATTACTCGACGTCTAATTGGATAATTTTACAATCGAGACACCGTTTGAAGATGATTTTTAGTTATTGTATTGCTGATGCTTAACGATTGCAAAAATCAAGTGAGCTCGTTTTTAGCTATTTATTTGTTTTACTATCTAATTTATTTAATCTTAGGATAAAGAACGTCTTACACTTGATTTAAAGAAGCTGTTGTGATGTATCTACTCAATCGTTGTGTATGAGTGGGGTACTCCTAAAATTAAAAACGTAAACATGTAATAACAAACTGAAAATGAAACATGAAATATTGAATCATGAAATATAAAATGAAAATTTCTGATGGTAAAAATAGAAACATAACTGCAGCTGATAGAGTTATTATTTATTCTTACACACACACACACACACACACACACACACGCACGCACACACACACACACACACACACACACACACACATATATATATATATATATATATATATATATATAATCGTTTTAACGCAAACAAGGCATTACCACCATTGGTGCGAAAAGGGCTACATAAGAGAAGGCTGAAAGTTTACATAAGTGGAGATCAAAGAGAAAGACGAAATTGTTAGAGGGGATGTCAGAGAAAGGGCATGATTTGTGCGAGTAGAGTGAAACGGGAGAAGATACGAAGGTTGTTATGGAAGATTAAATAGAAGAACAGGACTCAAGGGGATGACAGTTGGCAACTGACATTGCATTTAAACTCTTGAAAATTTTAGCTATCAGGGAAGCGAGCATATGGAAGTGATTTCTACAGGTAGGGGTTCGAGAAAAAAAGCTGTTGTAGTAGAAGTGAGACTGCATTGTGTTCTTTAATCTGTAAAATATCGCAACCTTGTTACCAATCTGGTTGCTCGAGTAAATTCTTCAAATATCAGTACCGGCTAAGCTCGACGGAGCTGAAGCTATGCAAATATTTGTAGCAATGACAGAGGGAAGCCACATTCCGTCAGTGACCATGTGTCTGGAGTCGAGCTGCCAAGTCGAGCACCATCACATTAGAAATTTTCATCTGGAGAATTGCAACCGCCCTAATATTAATAGCACGGACGCCCGAAAATATATGACAGCAGTATTTAATGCGCGGACGGATAGTTGAGATGTACATGTGTAAAATGAACGCAGGCGATAAAAAAGTAATGGCACGACACAGTGACACAGTCTTCTCAGCAGTTGATTTAAATATTGATTTGATGTAATCGTTCCAATTGTTTTCGGAAGAGAGAATAAAGACGAGGAGGGGCAGTGTATTGACTTCGGTAAGACTACATAGGGCTATACCGATGTGAGGCAGTGAGAACAATTTGAAAAATACCAGCTGTGTTTCGGAAGCATTAAAATTTGCAACCAATTTCTTATCCTTGTCCACCACTGACTTGAGTTCCCTCCCAATATTGGGATTGTATTTTTCTTTTACTTGAGACTTCATCACATAAGGGAGATCATTGATGAAGATCAGAGAAAGGGTCGGGCTATGCATAGAGTCCTGTGGACACATGAGTACATGTGAGAGAAAGTGGAGCAATGTCCTTTCAGATCTCCGTCATTTAGCTTTTTGTAGGAAGAATTGGATTAAACCATGCAAGCATCCGCTGATAACGTCGCCCTATAAATTTCTTTTTCCATCGTTTCTATCTAGGACACGTTTACTAGAATTCAAACAAAATCGTTTTGTTTTTTGTAAATTCTACCTTATAATATGCCTTAAAAATTTCACGTTTTCGAAAACGTGCCAATCGCTCCTCATTGCATGTCGTAAGAACTTCAGTTATCTCTTTCTGATGCTCAGTATTAATTTGCCATTCTTTCCAAGACCTTATCATTGCTCGCATGCTCGGTGCATGTATCCGCAGCATATTTCAGTAGAACCACATTTCATGTTTTTTCCTCATCTTCGATGATATTTTCCAGCATTCACTGCAGTATTGAAAAACTGACATCACATAACAATCTAGCATTTTCTTCTTTGTTTCTAATGAAATTTTCCTGTGTAATAGTACTTTAATCGGCTTTTGGAATGCATCCTTCGCTATGACAATTCCCCTTCGGTTGCACTTTCCATCTGCTGTTAGAACACTTCGTAGGTATTTAAATTTTCGTACTTGCTTGATTCTACTATTCCCCATCTGTAGTTGGCATTTTGGGTTGCTCTTGTTGCAGATGACCATGCATTCAATTTCCCTACAGTTTATTTGTAGTTCTTTTTTGTCATTCTCCACAGCAACATTCTGTAGGAGCTCTTGTAGTTTTCTTTAAGTGGCGGCAATAAACACCGTGTCAGGTGCATACATTAATTTGTTCAAATTGTGTTCTCCAATAACGAATCCTGGGGTAGCATTTAGGGTGCTCGAAATATTCTCACTGTACAAGTTGAAGAGACTCGGTGAAAAGACACATCCTTGTCTTACGCTTCTTTCTATCTTTGTAAATTTGCTGAAATCGTTATCTGTCCGTATGCAAATATTTTGCAACCAGTAGAGATTCACTTTGTCAAATATCAGTATGTTGCAGATACGGTAATTTAATTTAATCTTAGGATAAATAACTTCTTACTTGATTTAAAGAAGCTCTTGTGATCCGTCTACTTAGGTGATTTTAGTGTATGAGTGGGGGATTCCTAAAATTAACAACGAAAACATTTAATAACAAACATAAAATGAAACATGATATATTGAATCATCAAATATAAAATGAAACTTTTTGGTGATAAAAATAGAAGCATAACTTCAGCTGATAGAGTTTTTTATTTATTCTTTCATATATATATATATATATATATATATATATATATATATATATAATTGTGTTAACGCAAACAAGGCATTACCGCCACTGGTGCGAAAATGGCTACATAAGAGAAGACTGAAAGTTTACATAAATGGAGATAAAAGAGAAAGACGAACTTGTTAGAGGAGATGTCAGAGAAGGGGTATGATTTTTGCGAGTAGAGTGAAAAGGTAGAAGGAAAAGATACGAAAGGTGTTATGGAAGGGAAAAATAAAGGACAGGACTCAAGGGGATGAGAGTTGGCAACTGACATTGCATTTAAACTCTTGAAAATATAAGCTACCAGGGAAGCGAGCATATGGACGTGATTTCTCCGGGTACGGAGTTCGACAAAAAAAAGCTGTTGTAGTAGAAGTGAGACTGCATTTTGTTCTTTAAACTGTAAAATGTTGAAACCTTGTTATAGCTGAAAAGGTCTGTGTGTTAAACTGAATTAATAAAAACGACAAATACGTATTTCCAGCTGGCAGTGAAGCGTAATCAAAGAGAGGTGTAGTGTTTTAAGAGGACAGAGAAGAGTTCAGGTGAACATTTTTAAGACGATGACAGCAATTCCCTCAGCTCAGCTCGCCTTATGTGGTTCAAGTTTTCAAATCACCTCAGAGACCAACGAGTTAGTAATATATAGGTCGCTGTTGAGCCTCAGTTCTAGGTGAGATTTACTTTGCTGATATTCCGGACGAATTAATTGTGAAATGATTTAAAAGTAATGTTTTGTCCTTTGTAAATATTAAATGTAGGAAGTTATACATCGCTATTTTTTATTTGAGTAATTACCAGCAATAAATAACATTTTTCTGTGTATTTAAATATAAAATATGCAGAGAAAATACCCTTAAAAACACCTTTTTATCTGTTTTGTTTGCACTATCGATTTGTGTCGTTAAATTTTAAAGAGTACACTCAATCAGTTTAAAATAAGTTGAAACATAATGGTAAGTAGTTTTTAGTTAAATACATAAATTAATCTGTATATCATAGAATTGTAGGTAGAAATTAAGAAAAGAACGAATATAAAATATATTTGGTTAATCGAGAAGAATGATAAAACAAGACTTTCACCATGCGGCCAACGTCTATGCATAAAAGATGTGAAATTAGTCATTATAATGTAAATGTGAAAACTTTCTTTGGAAATTTTGACATTCAAATCATTTTCGTACTGAATATATTGTCTCCATTTATACCTAAACATACATATTTTATATAATCAAGATATTTCATTGCATTCATATATTTAATAATTGCAGTTTCATCTTTTTCAATGCGAAGTAACATTGAATATATGAGGTCCAGATTTTATTATATTGTGAAGTATGTGCTGAAATTGCCCATTTCTGAAATGCAACAGACGAAGTAATCATCTAATGATTCAGTTTTATTTTTCTTCATAACTTCAGTCAAGAAAGTTCACAATGTCCAAAATGAAATTTTAATTTTACTTCTTGAGAAGATGACAAATATCTTCATGTGATGGTACAAATATACGATGACAAATGCATTCAGCAGCGAGATCAGCATAAATCAGAGCAGTAGATGACGTCGAAGGCAGTAGGAGTAAAGGATTTTTATAAAATCAGAGTTTTAACACGTAGAAAGTATCCACTTAGAAATATTTCCAGACCAATCATCAAGGTCGTTCAGCTGATCTACTATTGAGGGTAATCACGAGTATAAAAAATTATTATAATACCACATATACTAGTAATAAAACCTTCGAAAATAACGTTCAAATATGTTTCTTCTTCCTACTCGAATGCTTATTATGTACCTACATCTATATCCCTTTTATAACGTCACATGATCCTAGCAGTGTGAGTCTTTTAATTACACCCAAACGATGTCAAATTTTTGTTCGCTGGCGACCCGTGTTTCAACTCAAATATCGAATCTTTGTTCACATATGACACCTTCCCTTTCAGATGGATTTATCTAGAGTCTATGTTACTTTAGCTTTGGTTCTATATTTTAAAATTCTTTTGATTTTTTCTCTTACCCCAAATCATGGTTAAATAATTTTTGAAGGCGTGATTACGTCTCAAGTGACATCCAAACTTTCCCTTGATAGCGGTTTTCGGAGACTTTCTAAATCAGCGAATCTTCAGTTTGCCTTTCCGTTTTTTTATACGAACATTATCGCAGAATTCTTTTTGAAGTTGATACATTTGAAGAAACAATTTGGATACAGGTTTAAAGTATTAAATTATATTGTCTTTATTTGATGCCCTCGACATACGTTCTGATGGTAATTTAATTAAAACGGACTTAATCATCCTGGCGAATATCATCTCTGCAGGCAACTTACCAGACAATGTGTTTGGGTTTGGTGTGATTCGAAAAACACCCCAAAATTGATGTAGAATCATTTCATATAGCCTCACTTTATTACTCATTTTCTATTACATATTTCGATTTTTCTACATGTTACACATCTAAATATGCTTCGTGCACAATCCAAAATGGCAAGCATCGATTACATAATCTGTTAGAATATGGTGGGTGCTCACTCTATGCCGAAAGAAAGGCGGTTAAATTCGTGTAGTACTTTACGAGTTTTAACTGTAATTAGTCCCTTCATCTCCTAGTATTCTTAAGTAAACGTCTAAGAAATCCAATTTAAAAAAATTGAACAATATATTTTTGCAAAGGATTAATCTGTACATTATCAAGTATTTATATTTTTTCGAATTTTCATTTAGCTCTTTTGTAAAATAAATACGTACTCAAAATGTATTATTTCTTTATTAACGTAAAGTGATACCTATTCGGGATACTCTATGAAATCATGCCTAATGTTTTTTAGTCTAATACATTATTAATTAATTCTAAAGCAGAAAAATAGGCACTACTTTTTGGCATAATTATCAGTGTTATAATTTGTATTTAAAATTTAGCTTTTTTCTGTACATTTCGCTAGACCTTAAGAAAATACTTCTACAAAAGTTTCTTTTTTAATTCATTTTTTCATTTTTCAGTTTTTGTATTATTACTGGATAAAACAATATTTATTTTCTTACAGAAATAATTAATTGTAATGCCTGAAAAAATGCAATCTATTTGGTTCCAATAAAGTAGCTGTATTTTGTAATAACAAATCCTGTGCATTTTTGGTTTTGTTAACAAATTAAATTTTACAAGTGTATTCCACAGAAAGATTGAAATTCTTACCTGAAATTTTACAAGAATATTTTCTAAAAGTTAATAAACTGTTTTTTTATGATTTTTCTCTATGTCTATTCATTTATGATGGTGATATACGATGATGTATCTTGTTTCAACATTATTAATTTTTCCATGAAGAAATTTTCAGATGGTTCTAATTCAGTTAAAAAGCGTCCCAAGTTTTAGTATTTTTAACGTTCGGACTTTTTACTTTAAAGTATCTACTTACCATGTTCAATATGTTTTATTTTTCTTCATCGTTTGTATTTGCAATAAATAACTTATGTCCTAATCTTCGACATTCGTAGCACTTTTGTACATTAAATTAAAATAATTTTAAATTGCTTACCACTACAAATGGGTATGTATTTAGGTATTGGGAGTGTGGGCACGTGTCATTGTGTCTTTTAATGATAATTTAACTTTAATATTTTTTTCTCAACTGATCGGACGTAATGTTCTTGTGAAATATCTATTTTCTCGATCCTTTCAGGAATGAGTTCTAGATTTACAATGCATTGACACTTCTGTTATTTTCTAAAGATTTAATTTGGGATCCATTTTTACTTTAACAATTATCTTGGATTTTATTTCGGCGTTTTTTTTTTAAATTTAATCTTTGTATGACAATTAGGAAATTAACTAAATTGGGCAGTTAAGACATTTTCGTTGAAATTATCCCATTCATGGTTCATGACTTCTGCATCAGTGCCCAATATTCATCGTCACAATTTACTAAGTTAGGAAATTATCAAAGTATATTGAATAATGAATTACTATCTGCTAAAATTTTCGGTACAATTACACAGTACAACCAAAATTTATCTCACGTGCGTTTTGGCAAAATGGAATTTGCATACTTTTTATGTTGAGCAGGGGAAATTTTTCTTAATAATAAACAAACATTCTCTTCATTAATACATTGCGAACAGTCCCTTTTGAAGATGCATTCGTAACTTCTATAATCAGATAGAAAAGTTATTCCTTTGTCTACAATGGATAAAAATTCATTGACTGAATTAGAACATTATCTGAAATTAATAAATTATTTTTCTTCCGTAGATTTATTTATTTAATCGTTTCACCCCGATCAAGGCATTCCACTACCACTATAGCTCAGGGATCACATCGGGTCGGGGAAGTGATGGAAAAGGATAGTTAGATATAGGAAATGTCAGAAGGAGGGTGATAGACTGGTAAAGATACCGAGAATGAGGGTTGGTTAAATGGTGAGTGTTTGAGAGAATAGATGCAAGTTAGTTTGTTAGGAGGTGTCCATTGACCTTCTCCAGGGGATTGTAGACGTCGGGGAAGCAGGCATGTAGAAGGGAATTCCACAGGGGGGAAGCGCGAGAAAACAAGCTTTTGGAGAAGAAATTACGGTTACATCATATCTGTTTCAATGTAAAAGGGTGGGATCTAGTTGCCAATTCGTAAATTCGTACCTAGGCGGCACAAATGACCTGAGTTCATCGCAGCAGAGGCCGTGAAATTACTTGTAGAATAGGCACAGGGAATCCACTTCACGTCGGTGAGAGAGTAGTTGCAGCTGGTCCGCCAAGACAGGATCGATCACGTTACAGATTTTCCCTTGTATTTTGTCAAGAAACCCGAGGAGAGTAGCAGGGGTACCCGACCAGATGTGGCAGCAGGATTCAATAAACGGGCGGATGGTAGATGTATATATGTGCAGGATAGATTCAGATGGGAAAAATTTCCGGGCTCCACACAGAGAACCGACCTTCATAGCAGCGGACTAAGCAATGGATTCGATATAATCATTCCATTTGAGGTCCACCAAGAGTATAAGGCAAAGGAGGCGTAGTCTTATACTCTCAGTGAGGCAAGCCTGTTCCATGCTAATGGGAGGTAGGTGCGATTGTCTATGGTGGTTAATTGAAAGCAGCTTCGTTTTGGAGGCATTGAAATTCACGAGCCACTTCCTGCCCCAGTGGCTTTGTCGCCCACACCGTGTTTTTGATCGAGGCGAGAGTAAATTGTGGTGTCATCGGCGTACAATGCCTTCTTGGGATCTAATGGCATCTGGAAGATCATTAATGTAGGTCAGAAAGAATGTGGGACCCAGGATAGAGCCTTGAGGAACGTCAGCGTTTGTATGATAGTTTTGGGAGGCATGTCCGTTTAATACAACCTTCAATGTGCGATTAGAGAAGAATGACTGGATTAGTTCAAACAAATGTCCAGTTATACCGTAGCTCCGCAGTTTGCACAAAAGGCCAGCATGCCAGACTCTGTCGAACGCTTTGAGGATGTCCAAGTCTTGTCGAGAGCCTGGTATATGTACTCGGTAATGGTCGTCAGCACATCAGCAGAGGACCTAGTGAAGCGGAAACAGTAATGTTACCCCGAGAGAAGCCTGTGGGCCGTGAGATGCTGAATCACCTCGGCGTTGATAATGGCTTCGAAGATTTTGCCAAAGATTGGAAGGAGGGTGGTAGGCCGGTAATTAGCGGGGTCCGAGGGTTCGCCAGTATTCTTAAATATAGGAACTACAGAGGAGGACTTCCAACAGGCCGGAAAGCAGGATGCATATAGGCAGAAGTTATAGAGTTTAGAGAGGACAGAGGAGAGTTCTGGGGCACATTTCTTCAGGTCTCTGATTGGGATTCCGTCACCACCGCTCGCTTTGTGGGGATCACGTTTTGAGATTATCTTAGAGACCAGCGAGGGTGTAATGCTGACGTTATTCAGTTTAGCCTTAGTTCTAGGTGGAAAGTCCGGAGTAGGCAGATAATCTACGAGCAAAGCATTCAGCCTTGTCCGCAGTCAGCCTTGTTGAGCACGTTTTTGCAGAGTCGCCAGTAATCTTTGGCGCCGAACTTAGATGATGATATGTGTTGCTTCATTCTCTGTTGCTGTTGTTGTTGTTGTAATTGCCTCTTATCTTCTTGTTTTTGTTGCTGCAGTTGTTGTTGTTTATTTTTTGTTGTTTCATTTGTCTCGATAACATTTGAATTATGATAGAGATTAGTTCTTTCATTTTTTTATACTGTATATTTCGTACAATAATTTTTTCCATAACTTGGCCTGCTTATTTTTCCGTAGTTCTGAAAATAAGATGTCTTCTTGTTGAAGTGATAAATATCAACTGAATATTCAATTACAAAGTGTAGGACAAGTATTGTTTTTATGTGTCCTCGCGTGAGTTCAAACGAGTAGTCCTTAAATTTGTAAAGTTACTTATACTAAATATCACGCCTTTGAAATATATTATCATAAATGTTTCTTCAGATGAATATTATGTACTCATGACTATATAATTTTGCAACGTCAGATGAGCCTAACAACCTATGATTTTGATCTGGCGGTCAAATTTCAAACCCTAAGTTTGGCAGAGATACATATTTATATATGATAATATGTGAAAAAGAAGATATAAGTCTCTGTTATTTTTAAAACCAAAATAGAAAATCAGAGAATGATAAAAGCAATTATTGCCGCTCACGAGCAGAGTAGCAAGATGTGTTAAAACTTTGATAACATGGAAGAACGTAAAGCAAATTTGTTGTACAAAACTGGTTAGATATTGTAGACCATCATGATTCATCAAATATATGTGAGATAACCGATAAAATCAATTTCTATCAGTAAAATAAAGTCATGCCCTGTGTAGCAACAATTTTTGTCTTGTTGCGGTTGTTGTTAGTACAATTATTATTATTATTATTATGTCATTTTTCACCATATTTCGATTTCTGCTTTGGTCTCACTACCAACCAAGTCTGCGGGGAGAACTAAGGCAGGTAGTGGCGTGTTGTTATGGCTCCATTTCATGTTTTTCTATCTTCCCTATCATCCCCAGCATTACATAGATAAAGTTTTCCTTAGTGTGTGGGCTGTACTTTATAAGACAATTTTTTGTATATCTCTTAAGCTGGGGTTTCCAGGGATTCTTTCAATGTGTTGTTTTGTTCCATTTTTTATCATTCCAAGTGCACCTACTATCACTGGCACAACTCTTGTTTTCAATTTCCACATTTTTTCTATTTCAATTTCCAGGTCTTTATATTTTGACAGTTTTTCAAATTCCTTGATTGCTGTTACAATCCGCTGGACAAGCCATATCAATTAATAGACAAGTTTTCTCCTTCTGGTTTTTAACAATTTGGATCCATATTATTATGCATAATATTTGCCTGAAAGTTTCTCGTGAAAAGACTTTGGTCTTGTGCTGCAAGAATAAAGCCTTCAGTTTCAGACTTTAATCCAGATGCACGTAACCATCGATGAGTATTAACTTTGTCAACATTTGATTTATTGCCACGTTCTGGATATTGGCCATGCAGAGGTTTGTCTTGCCAGCGCTGTTTCATCTGTTCAATTGCTTTATCTTTGGCTTTCATTTTCATATTTTTTGCCGCAATAACAAGAAGAGACGAATCAACAAAATATGAAAAGGAACCGGAATCAGAATCAGAAATAAAAGTAATAACATCAAAGTTGCCCGGCACGTTGGGTAACGGTCTTTTACAAACAGGGTCCCGAAGCCTGTAGGGAATCGTTTGTGACCTCATAACGCAGTAGCCATTCACTCCTCGGCACGATTAACACCTTGAGTTGCGGGTTGTTGTTCGGAGTTTTCCTTCTCCTAAATGGGCTGCCAAGCGACATCTGACATAGACGCGATTGGAATTCAAGGAAAAAAACGCTGGTTAAAAAAAAAAAAAAACTTTGGCGTAGCAACGGCTCAACGAAACAAAACATCACTACTAGAGTATTTTGTCAAAAAAAAAAATTAAAAAAATGTTATAATTTGTTCGTCCACTTTATTTTCATTTATTTTCTCAATAAAGTCGTTGGTCAAAAATAGGGTTATCTGAATAAGATAAATTAAATAAGTAAATTAAATCAATAAATAAATAAAAATAAATATATCAATAAATACGTAGTCTTTCTATAAAATAAAATAATACCGTAGAAATTGTTTTTCATCGGATTTAATTTATTTTCTTGTTTTGCTTTGTTTTTTGTTTTTAAGAAAATTATAATAGTTAAAAAAAGAAAAATTACGAAATATCGACAGCTAAAGGAAATATAATACGGATGATTTTATTTAGGTTCATTTAAAGAACAAACAGATAGATTAAAATAAAACAGAATTTCATAAAAATAAAAAAAAATTGATAATATCTAAAGAAAAAATCCTGTTTATATTAAAACAGAATTTCATATTGAGAAAAAGAAAAATTCAAAGAGAGAGACGCTGGTTGAAAAACCAAACAAACTTGGACGTAACGGCCGTTCAACGGGGGAAAAAAACATCACTGCACTTAGATTATTTTTAAAAGAAAAAAAAATGTTGCTACCATCAATAGTCCTTGCAATAAAAATAATTAAGATAAAAAAAAAATTCAAAATTTAATAGAAAAGAAAAAGTGGACATACCTTTGAGTTTACTACCGTAAAATTTAAAAATAATAATTTGTTCGCCCACTGTATTCTGTGTTTTTCTTTCATTAATTCCAACGAGAATAAGATTATCGAAAAATAAATAAATATATAAAATGAACGAACAAATATAAATAAATTATTACATATACTTTCTAAGAAAGAATATCGTAGATCGAACAGTTTTTTAGTGTTTTTCGTCATATTTTTTTCGTTGTCTTGCTTTAGAAAACTAGTTAATAAATCTATTTAAGGATCATTTAAAGAAGAAACATACAATTTAAATTATATACGAAGAAAAAATTAATGTTTATGTTTAAAATAGTGAAATGAAAAATTAATGTTTACGTTTAAAATAGTAAAAACAAAACAAAAAAAAACCGTTACGTTTTCAGGAGCCTCAGAAAAAAAAAAAACACGTCATTCTCGTTGTAATTCCAAAAGCGTTATATTATTATTATTATTATTATTATTATTATTATTATTATTATTATTATTATTATTACTTAGTTTTCCTTTTTCAACTTTAAATCTTGCACTATGCCTGCTCATTCTCAAGTTGCACAGAAAATCATTTGTAGAATTGTGCATAGCTATGTAAATTCATTGATGAAGCGATGGAATATCAGGCTTTATTCAGACTTTCAATTTTAAGCGGTACAGAATTCGACTTTAGAATTATAACTCGGGAAATATTGTCATGATCTTCTAATATTATGGCATTTCAATATGAAAACTTGAAATTGGATATGTCATATGAATATCACAAAATCTTTATTGTGAATATATTAATTATTATTACATGATTGTAATATTTTACTTCGATTACTGCTATTATATTATATTCTGTGAAGAAGAAAGCATGACGCTATGGCAAAGATGTTGAAATAACTTCATCTAAAAAGCAAATATAACGTAGTATTAATTTGCATGAAAGTGTTATTCAAATTCTAATAATAATAATTATATCATATATATATATATATATATATATATATATATATATATATATATATGTGTGTGTGTGTGTGTGTGTGTGTGTGTGCGTGCGTGCGTGCGTGCGTGCGTGCGTGCGTGCGTGCGTGCGTGTGTGGGTGTTCAATTATAATCGAGTTATTACACGACCAAGGTTTATAACTTTTGTTGTCTTCAAGCAATTTATAATAACTCATTTTTTTTGTTGAAAACGTTCACATAACAGCTAATTTTAATGAAGGCGTAGTTTTCAAAATCAGAAGTTCGTACATTTTCATCCCCGATTGTATGAGCTTATTAAGTATTTGTTGAAATGGTTACACATGTTGACAATTCCTGTTGTTTCCTACTAAATGAAGGAAAGGAAATCATGACCAAGTTTAACCATAACAAACATACAAACAAATATCTATTACGATCATACAATCTTGGATGAATATTTTATAAGATTAAAATCCTATATTATCCATCAACTAACTAAAACACACAAAGTAAAATTGCACACCCGTAAAATCTGATCAAAAGACTGGAAAAAACAATTTTGGAAAAACCCAGATCAAAATAAATTTCACAAGTCAGTGTGAAAAGGAAAATTCTGGGTCCTAATTCTGGGTCCTAATTGGATAGCAAATCGAAAATTCAAATGGTGTCATTCATATATTGTTTTCACACCTAAATAAAATGCTTGCTGTAGCCGGCAACATGATATAGTTTGCTATTCAAAACCCGTCGATGACCATCCATGTCAAGTCCGACACCGGATTGGTTAGCTGACGGTCCTTGTGGCAATGTAAGGAAAGAAATTTCACTCCACTCCAACCAGACGTGGCATAAGTCAAAGATTCATTGGAACACTTTTTCTAATTTTTCTTTTTTTATTTTCACACCACCCCACGAAAGAAAAAAAAAGAAAACAGGAGGCATTAAGTAAAATCAATCATATTGGTTTACCTTCTCTCTTAATATTTCATTGGCCTACCACAAAAAGAAAATAACATGGCAATCAAAATTCACTTACAGAAAAGAACATAAGACTTTACCATTTACTACTATCAGTATACGATCAAGGGACTCTTAGCTATTTAATACTATCAAACCAAGAACTCTAAACTTCTGTTGACATTTCATGTACTTACATTTCTCTTTGAACAATTTTAACTACAAAACTGCATGCATTTTCTCAAGGAATCTTTTCTACTAGCAAATATTTTATAGTGTTTAGTTAACAAATTTCACTTATATTCTTTTTTATCCTTTCACATTTCAACATCCAAACCTTCTGATATTCTAATTGTGGAGACTTCGTAAGTGTTTTGCACAACGTCAATTTACCAAGCACCACCGATGCCCCTACAAGGTTCTAATTTCTATTTTTGAATATTGCGCGTTCATAAAAAATACTTTTATACGTGAGAATTTCAAAACGTCGGTAAAATCAGTTTTTATAAAACGCCTGAAAGCAATAACTTATTTTCAAGTGAAAAATGTTCAAAGGTTTTAGAATATAATTCTATTGGACACTTCTTAATACAACTCACTACGAATCTAACTTAATTTTGAACAAAAGCTATAAGCTGAATATATATATGAAGAATTAACGTAGAAAAATTTACAACGTCCCAAACATTAATTTAAAACAGTGCTCGATATATAATATAGAGCTGTGTATATTTACATATGCAATTACCCGCGCCCCTCCGTGTGCGTGTGCGTATGTATATGTGGTCATTTTAATGTGAATGTATCATAGCGATTATGCATTGAATTGTCGCATTTAGTTATTTAATTTCAATTATTAATTTTAAATGTATTTTGGTCGACTTCACAGTATAGCAGTTTCGGTTGAGCACCGTCCATACAACAGAAGTGCAGTAATACTTTGAATTTACCCCGAAAATTGAAGTCTTGAAGAAACTCAAGAAAACACCAAAAAACTTGTTACGTTTGAGTTTCTTCAAGAAAACTTGAAGTCTTGAAGAGACTCAAGAAACTCAAGAAAACTTGAGTCTTGAAGAAACTCAAACGTAACAACCAGAAATTTATTCGCCTGAAGAGAGTCAATTTTAGACTCGAAACACGTGTAGCGTCATAGACAATTAATGTTTCATAAAATGTATAATTACAAAAACAATAAATATACACTTTAAAGAAAACGTTCACGGCTTCTCACACTTTTTATTATATATATATATATATATATCACAGCGTGTGGCGTCATCGGTAATTGCCTATAAAATATACACAGTTGGTCCCAATCATTGTGACCAGAATTTAGTAGAAACTGTTTTAAAAATTGTGTTTTTGTTTATCCGTCTCTTTACATAATTTTACATGCCATGATATGTACTCTCTCAAGGAGAGTAAACAATACTAACGACCACTCGATAGATTTACAGGATTAACGACATCTTGTCTCTGATAAACCACAAATATATCTCAACTAGTTTTTGCAATAGACATAAACTATCTAATGTTTTATGTGGGCACTCTTCGAAAACAAACAAGCAGTCGTTATATCACATAACAACCTTACCAATAGCAGTATATTTGACGGTATTTTCAGAATATTGTCTACGCGCTAGCATGTTTTAATAATTTAATCAATAACTAAATCTACTGCTAAGGATGGGTCATTCTGCCATACAAGGAAATGTTTCTCTTCAAATTCTATCTTGCACACATATAACTTTACCATGCGACTGTGCATTAAATAAATTTGTCAGGCTTTTCAACAAATGCAAAAACACATATCTCCAGACTAATCCATCCCTATTGGGCGGCTGACCTCCGCCACTTCCGTACCGACGGCATGTAGATTTCCTCCATCTTTCATCAAATATTTTTAAAGATATATTCACTGCTCCACAATATACATGAATTTAGTTCTCAAACTAGATTGGTTAATAGACTCAGCTTTTTTCCCTCAAAATAGTTAAATATAACCCCCACATAAACCCTATCATTTTCTTCTCTCGGATTTTTCGCTTCTGGAACTGCTTCTATTATATTTGCTTCTTGATAACCTCTTCTTCTTCTTCTTCTTCTTCTTCTTCTTCTTCTTCTTCTTCTTCTTCTATGTGCCCTGGCTTTTCAAGACATAGGCGATCATGGATTTCCACATCTCCCTATACCTAGTGGCTCTTAGCACGCTTTCTCCTGTTGCACAACGCAAACCTCGTTTCGTCATTCACCGGGTCTTGTCCTTCAAATATGTTATCCGCTGATTTCCCCTGACATTTTTGCTCTCTATCTGGCCTGTTAGTATCAGATTTTCAAGCCCTCTTTCCTCACTGAATGTCCCAGGAACTTTAGCTGTATCTTCCTGATTCTCAATATTAATTTGCTTTTCGATTCTACCATTTCCATAACCTCATCATTACTCCCATGCTGGATACATGATACTTGCAGCATCCTTCTGTAGAACAAAATTTCAGTTGCTTCAAATTTTTTCTTCATCTTCGATGATATTGTCCAGCATTCACTGCCGTATTGAAGAACTGACATCACATAGCAATCCAGTACTCTCTTCTTTCTTCTAACAAAATTGTCCTGTTTCTTAATACTTTACTCAGCTTCTAAAATGCTACACTTGCCATGCCAATTCGCCTTCGGATCTCTGTGACACACATTCCTTCTGTTAAAATACTGCAGATGTATTTAAATTTTCTACCTGCTTGCTTTTAGTATCTCCCACCTGTATTTGGCATTTTAGGCTGTTCATTTCGCTGATGATCATGCATTCGTTTTTTTTTATCAGTTTGTTTGTAGTTCTTTATTTTCACTCTGTTCGGCTACTTCTGTAGGTGGTCCTGTAGATCCTTTTCTGTGTCTCCTATGGTAAAATTTTGGCCTCCGCTAACGAATCATGGTATATCTTCTAGGGTTCTCAAAATATTATCCCTGTACAAGTTGAATAGATACGGTAAAAAGAAACATTCTTTTCTTACGCAAAATCAACTGGCATCATCTAGCTCGTCGTCTCCCAACTTATTTTACCTTTTTATGCGGTATTCTCTGTACCTTTCCATTTTCGATTTTTATTACTTGACTCTTCTTTCATTGTAATCTTCTGCTCATCATTGGCAGTACTGTGTTACTTAGGGTATGAAAAGATTATAAATATATACCATCACATAAACTGAGGTCAACATGAAATCAGTAAATAGTTATGGAGCATATGCTATGTTCTATTCAGCGATGACTTAAAATGAGTCGAGAAATGTTAGAAAGATATATGGCATACAATACTGAATGCTATAATCAGTAGCTAAATGTATGCTTGAACAACCGTTGTGTCAGACAAAAAAATAGATTAACTTCTTAATATCATTCTTGAACCGAAATACAAATTTGCACATTAGAATTTATCATTTATTTACTTTTGCGGGAGTGGAAGAATATTCTTTTCTGATTTTTTTATAAGCGTTTCACCCCGAGCAAGGCATGTCACTGCCACTACTGCGCAGGGGGCTACATAGAGTGGAGAAAGGATGGTTAAATAAAGGAAATGTCAGAGGGTGGGTGATAGGCGGGTAAGGATACCGAGAATAAGTGTTGGGTAGATGAGAGTGTTCTGAGAATATTTGGGAGTTAGTGTGATAGGAGGTGTCTATTGACCCAACATTTAAACAGCTAGAGATTGTAGCTGTCGGGAAAGCAGACTTGTGGAAGGGAGTTCCACAGGCGGGAAGCGCGAGAAAAGAAGCTGTTGGAGTAGAACCTACGGTTACATTTTATTTGTTTAACTGTAAAAAGGTGGGACCTAGTTGCTAATCTAGTATCCCGCGCCAATTCGTGCTTGGGCGGCACCAGTGATCCAAGCTCATCGGAGCAGTAGCCATGAAATACTTGTAGAAGAGACACAGGGAAGCCACATCACGCCGGCTCTCGTAAATAGGAATATCACAGAAAACTAACTGATGATATCATTTGCATATTAAAAGCAAAAGAAAATGATGAGTCTTCTACAGTTCAACATAAAAGAACTGAAAATTCGAAATTGGTTTTATGCAGAAAACTCAAAACTCTCCACTTGCAGGTTTTTACATATCGTGATCCACATACTTTTAATTCTATAAACATTTCAAACCAAGTAAGACAAGATTTCCCATGGTGCGCAGACGTTTAGTTTTATTAAAAACAAGGTGCCGTGGCTGCCGAATAAAATGTATAATGATGGATAGTATTCAGGAAGGTGGATAGGATTTATGGAGAGGAAACGTATTTATGTAGGTAGAATATGGCAAATGATGTTGTATTTAAACTTCCGGACATTGTAGTTATCAGGGAAGCAAGTATAAGGAACGGAATTCCAGAAACGAGTAGTGGCAGTAAAGAAAATGTTAGAAAATTGGCGTTTACTTTTGACGATTTTGGCGCTGAAATCGTGGGACATAGCTTTACAGCATTACCTTTTTCTGTATTATTAAAAACATTTAGGAAAGAAATAATTTGGTAATTTACTTTGTCCATTGTTGGCAGAAATGTTCTTGATTAAGTTTCAAATTAGGGGTGAACTGGGATAAGCCATGTTAATTACCATGATTATATTATGTCATTGTCTACCGCTTGTAAATTGACAGATTTCTCTCTGAAATTTGACAGATTACCTTTTAGTGTTTGGAGAGTTTTTTGAAGATCCAGTTGCGAAATGATAGGGAAATATCAAATCCGAAAATTGTTATCAATCCTAGAAATAATACAATAAAATATCTCTAAAAACTTAGTGAATAAATTTGTATCATATACTGAAAAAATCACATGATTGTCGGTGAAATAGAGATCAAAATAAATTACGTATTTTTCATCAGTTCTACAGGGATTACATTTCTGTACTTAGTTAACATATTTTAGTCAGAAAATAAAGCAAACACCATATAATACGCTCTTTTGAAATTATTTGATATTTATTTCAAAATTTAGCCACTTCGAGCTTCCCAGAACAGAAGATAACATCGACGCCCTGAAACAGATAATATTTAAATCTATGACATTCGATGTTCCCTTAAAGGTGGTTTGGCATGAAACATTCAAGCATTTTGGTTGAATGAAATTAGTTTTTAATTATTTCATAAAACATTTTTTCATTCATTTTCCATTTTCTTGTCTTTGTATAACACTTTATATCAGGTGACCTCTCTCTCGCTCCATCTCTCACTCACTCTCTCTCTCTCACTCTCTCTCTATCTCACTCTCTCACTCGCCGTCTCACTCTCGCTCATATTCACATTCTGTATATATGAGAGACTCTATAACTATGCATTTGAAGATAGTCAATATAACACTGTTCAAATAGTACTACTTTTTTACCAATGGAAAATTGTGTCTGTGACAAAGTATTCGTGCCAATGAACGAAATTAATTATATTAACTACACTCTGAGAATCACAATTAAAGAGAAACGTTGCAAGTTTTATACACGACATTCTAATCTAAACTTATTTATAAATGGAACTTTGTCTGTGTGTGTATGTGTCTGTGCCTGTGTGTATGTGTCCGTTACCTATAGACTCCGAAACGGCTAAACCTATTTTCGTGAAAATATACACAGTTGTACTATAAGCGTCTGTGAGTGTTAGGCTTTGTGTCGAGGTACCGCCGATAAATATGGACAATCGATAATCGAAAATATCGGGTTATAGAAGTTGTGTTCCGATTTTATTTAAATTTGATTCACTCATAGACAAAGATATAAGAAACGTTATTCAAGGAGGCATATATATATATATGTCAAGATGTTTGTGTGTGTGTCTGCTTATCTGCCTGCATTTCTGTATTTTTTACAGTCCTTTTATTATTAGTTTTTGCTTCGGCATTTTAACTACATATAATTGTAGTTCTTAGTCTCAGCCATGAAACCATTTACTCAGAGGACTTATTTAGCTTTCAAAATTCAGTTTACGACGAAAGAAACTTATTTGATATCGATACCAGGAAATCAAAATTGGACTTACATCCATTTATTTTTTTTTCAGTCTACGGTTTCGCTTTAACTCGAAACAACTATTGCCTTTTATTCTTTCGTGCTGAGCTCCAGGACCATGGATTAGAGTTAAAGCTTTCATTACACCCAAAGAACGCCGGACTATTCTGCTAGTAGTATATGTTCTCATCTTGGCCAATATTTCTTTGTCAAGAGAATACTAAATGAAAATGATGTAAACGTCGAGCGCCATTAAAAATACAACTGATAAAAAAAAGTATTTTCTTATACAATCTTATTTATCAAAACTACTTGGACATTTGCATCTCCGGTAATTCTGGCCAAGTTTCTTATACTTTATCCCCATCTTCAATGCCGGCTAACTATAAAATAATGGCAAGAACACATGTCTTTGCTGAGCTTTGATGCCATTCTTCAGGTCACAAAATCTGTGCATTTCAAAATTCTGTCCAGCTATAGAATTACATATATCAGCTAAATGCAACCCAGCTAGCCGATAGATGTTAAGTGCTCTGAGATGTGTGGATAATGGTAGAGAGGAGGAATTCGATTGTCAATACGCAATATTTCACTGACATCACCGTCATTTTCTTGTGATTGATATAGCCCGGTCACTAACAAAATCTCCGAACTACGTTAATACGCGTTGCTAAGAATGATCAAAATCATCTAACTGTTAGTCCACATTCGATAAACGCATATTAATCAGTTGCCGACATCTTTACCGAGAATACCCACTTCAATTTCGTCTTCAACTCTTTATCTAATGATGTATGTTCATGGGTCAGCATATATATATATATATATATATATATATATATATATATATATATATATATATATATATATAATTTGTGAACGAGTAATTACAAAACCCAGGATGTTACCATCTGGTATCCTCAGGCAATTTCATTAACTGAGTTTATCGGTTATTTAATAACGCACAGGTAAAAGGTATTTTTTATGAACGCAAAATTTTCAAAAGTAGAAGAAGTTGTAACGTTTTCATTCAAGCGTGTTTGATCCTTATAGGTACATTTAGTTTGGATAAACCTACTCATATTTCTGTTCTTCCATTCAGTAAATCATTTTTATTTGATAGAAAACATGATGGCTAAAATTCATCCAGGCACATTTCTCATATTTTGCCCCAGTTTTAACGCTTAGCAGTTGTCACTATACACTATGTCTGGACCTTTCAATTTCCATACGTGGCTAGTAAATTTTTACTATTTTGAAAGTTTTTCTAGTTTAAATAGAGACCCGGGATTAAGCCATTTGGTCATAAGATATCCATTGTTAATACCAAATATATTTTGGTTTGACTGTTGCTTTGTAAATTACTTTTTTTGTATTACAAAGTCACTGAAGTGACCATTTACATTTTTCTTTGCACTTACTTTCCGTATTAAAAATCTTGTTTTGTACAAGCTTTTTAAAATTATTTTCTTTCTCAATGAAATTTTTTATGTAACTATTTCAGCTATAATTCAGTTAGCATTCTTATTGGATATTTGTTTATTCAATACATTCTCCGAAATTGTTTATGGATCAGTGTAAAAATAGTTGTTTCATTTTGGTTTTACTTAAAAGTTAAATAGTGGGTTGAAGCAGATAAAGGTTCAGTTTCGATAGTTGTATATTATTTTTCTGTTTAGTCGAGAAATATATTTAAAAATCATCTTATGGCTAGATTTTTTAGTGCGTCTTCATAGTTTCTATTCTTTTCATCAAACATTGTTAGCATTTTGACGATTTTTTGACAGCTTATGCTCTATGATTTGTGAAGATGCTTGATTATTCTTTTGGGCTGTTTAGATCTTGTATTTATGTATTTTAAATTTGTGTTTGCTTTCATATCTGGAGAGACATTGACAAGTTTGTAAATATATATATATATTGAGCACTCTGAATTAAACTATTTGATGGTTTATATGAATTAGATGAAATCTATCTATCTCTCTATCTCTCTATCTCTCTCTATCTCTCTCTCTCTCTCTCTCTCTCTATATATATATATATATATATATATATATATATGTATATATTCGTGGATTTCAAGCAGGGAAACCCCGTGCAAATCAATGAAGTCACAAATAAGCAAGGTGTACAAAAGATTTGGAAAAATTAACAACACGAACATCAATAACAGAAAAGAATATTCAGGAAGATTGCACATGGTTACACGGATTGAAATCCATGAATATATATATATATATATATATATATATATATATATATATATATATATATACAAAATAAATAAATTTCGAAGTTAGAATGCCTTGTATGATCATTTTTACATGAAATCCCTAAGAGAGATTTCACGCATCATCAATAACTTATACTCAAAATAAAATAATATTACCGGCGTTCAAAAAAGTTAAAAAATTCCCAAGCATTTACGTCACAGATAAAACCGGATAGGTGGTATTAACATCTATTTTTAGATTTGGACAACATTACTTTAAAAAAATTTGCTATGTCTATCTCTAAAAAGGGGGAAACGAAAGAAAGAAGTGGTGTTTGATGAGACGAGAGTTAAAACAAAATGAAAAGAAACGGAAAGAAAAGGGAAAAAGAAAAAAAGAAGGAAAAAGAAAGAAAAAATAAAGAAAAGAAAAATTTAAAACACGAAGAGACGCTAGGGATGTGCAAACAAAACTAGCGTTTTTAAATGGATATTATTAGAAAAAGATTTTTAGAAAAAAATTATTTGTGGGAAAAAGTACCATATAATTCATTTAAATTTAATTAAATTAATTTATATAATTATATACCTATATTTAAATTAAAATAAAATAAAATATATAAAAATTATAAAATTTATCCACTGAGGTACAATTTAAATTTCTGGACCCAGTGTCGGTATTACATATATTCTTTAGAATTTGCCTATTATGAGAATTTATAATGTTGTCCATATTTGGGGTACGAGATAGATAATTTTTATAGCCGGAATTCAATCACCCCCACTTTACTGATTGGAATCATGTTTAGAAATGATATCTTAAACCAGGGTGGGGGTAATATGTATATATAACTCAGCTTTATCTCGTTTCTAATTTGGAAATCGGGTTTTGGTACACTATACGAGTTTAAGTGAATTCAAGAGCATTTACGAGCAAAATATTCAACCATGTCTGTTTTAGATGAAAGGATTGTGCGTTTATTAAATAGAAAAATAATCGTGCTTTTTTTTTCTTCAGCATACACTTACAAACGCACCAGTAGTCGTTGCAAACGTACTTGCAAGATGCTATACGAAGTTTTATTTCATTATAACATAAAAGTTTAGCATTATTAGGACACGCTTACATTCATTACGTGCAGAGACAAAAAATCGCATATGTTGATCAGACGGAACGGTCCAATAAAGCAGAAAGAAACGATTCCAGTAAACAATAGCAGCCGAGAAAGAAAGAGAGTTTTGAAGGCAAAGAACGAGGTTTAATCGGAATTTCTTTGCTGTGATGAAATCATCCATGCTTGATTAAACCGAAGTGTAAACCAGAGAGGCGCAATCGTGAACAGGGAGAAAAAAAAACTTTGTTCAAAATGTCGTCGCGAAGAAAATCGTAGATCTATTTCCAGCTCACTCTTTTTTCAGATCATGATATTCTGCTGCTAGGGGCTTTCTGAATAGAGAGATTTTCAAAAGAGCTAATTACAAACACGACAGCATGTTTAGAGTAGCCAAGAATCAAAGCTCATTCACATAGAAAAAGCAGTTGATAGAAGTAAGAGTTCTAGAAGATAAGCTTGTCTTTCCCGGTTACAAGAGAAACACGTGAGACAATCTACCGCTTGCGTCAGTGTTTAACTGATTGGATGCTAACTAAATTGGTAACAAAAAGTTTCGACCACTATTTCTTTTCAGCAAAATACTTAAAAGGAACGATATGGAAATACTGCAAATGCTTTCCTTCAGGATAATATAAAATCAAAAATGGTAATTTAGTTAAATATTATTATAAATTTGTGCGGAAATATACATGAAAAAGTGGGCATATAGAATAGTTGTACTCGATTTGATAATTAAATAAAACATGAAACATTTTTAAGAGTTTATTATTTTTTAATCCTATTAGTTTTTCTGTTTCAAAGGGAAGAAAATACGGAGGTGCTAATTTACGGTTTGTACTGGAAAGTTATCCATTTAAACCCGTTCGTCCTCTTCGACATCGTTTATGCAACACCTGGTCATGCTTTATTTTGGTGGACAAATAATCATATTTTTTTGCTTAAATCAGTCGTTTCTCTTGAACAAAATTTCCTTCAGATTTCTAATGTAAGTTGATATATCGATATATAAACACTTACCTATTCCTTCCGTTGCATTTCTTTCGTCGGTTTATCTACACAACGACTTGCAGGTTGTCTTCATCGACGTCGGAAGGTCGTTCAATCTGTGTTTGAGCGATTAATTAAAAATTACCAAGACGAAATCTACCGAATTACAGTTTTATATTCTGAAGTTCTAAATCACGCCAAAAACGAACATCCAAAATGGTTTGTGTCACAGTTCCGACGTTAATCATTTTTCTAAATATCGAAGAAACATAATATGGCACATGTGCAACTTTTCATCTTCCATGTTTAAGGCATTCTCTTATGAACTAAATTCCACATTCAATAAAGTCTGACTCGGAAGTGAATGATGAGAGATTTGAATCTAGATCAAACCAGATATTGGCAGCAAATTAATTGCCAGTATCAATTTTCTGTCATTATATTTTAGGATGGAAATCGGGCATGCTTTTTGCAATAACATAAAATCATATTTGATACCTTTATACTGAAGGATGGAATAATTCTTATTATACGGTAGTATAATTATCACATAAGTTTGTTCCTACTTAATTTTCATCTCTCTCTCATTCAGAATGCAGGAAATTTGTAAACGCTATCTTTGACAACAATCTAAATGGTCATGTTGTATGGAAAATGATGTCCTTCAAACTAGTCCGTTAGAATAAGCAATTAACCGGAACGATGAATACCGAAATATCATGTCTATCTATCTATCTATCTATCTATCTATCTATCTATCTATCTATCTATCTATACACACACACACACACACACACACCACACACATATATATATATATATATATATATATATATATAGAGAGAGAGAGAGAGAGAGAAAGAGAGAGGGAAAGAGAGAGAGAGAGAAAGAGAGAGGGAAAGAGAGAGAGAGAGAGAAGCCGTAACGTAGAAATATCACTTTCAATCAATTAGCTATAAGGCTTTTAGCAGAAGTTAATAATATCTGTCGGCTTATTAGTCTGACTAATTGAATGGCAGAGTCAGCTGTCAAGAAGTAGATTGAAGGTTGATGCTAGACTTATCGTGAATCGACACCTAATGCGGTTTCTCCACAGATAAAGGTGATCAGATTTACAAGAACAAATTTACCCTCAGGGTTTATTTGCTAAGTGACATCTAGTATTTATGGTGATCCGTACATGGGATTCAATATCTATATCATCACAATTGTATCTCGGGATTGATGTACTGTTTCACATGACAGAAATCTTTTTCCGGCATGTGTTGTTATCGTTCTAATTTTATGCGTTATTCTAATAAATTCTAAACGTTTCCTTGCCCGATTTTATCTAAGCTTGTGACATAAAACTAATCTCACATTGAGACGAATGTTCATTTGTGCTTCTACATCATCCAAAATCCTAGCGTGTAATTTATACTGCAGATAGATGTAACTTAGGCCCAGGTGCTGTATATCTTTGGGTTTGATTAACAGTTTTGAACAGTCACAATAAAAATTAATATGTATTAATTTAAAACACATATTTGAGTTAAGCCCATGCTTATGTTTTCAAGAACTTCCAAACTGTGGTATACGCTGCAAACGTGTGTGCATGCTAATACTTTTAAGAGAACACCGATGATAACGTCGGAATCAGTTTTCCATGGTTGGAAAAATAATTTTCTAATCTCACTCGCATGGACGCATAGTTTTGTAAATATGTAGTGAATGTACTTTGTCATTAATTTGTCAAAAAATGTACCTATTTTGGGCTCACCCTGTCTTTGTTTTATCTTTTTCTTTTTGTAATTTCTTTTTCTTTTTTTGAATTTCTTTGTAAATATATTTAAAAAGGAAAATTAGACTGATTTTTCTCCAGTTTCTGAAAGCATTTTTTTGTTGCTGAGGTGATGTGTTAAACCCCGTGGGGATTTTCATATCGAAATGGTTATCCACCATTCTTGAATTAATCCTATTTTAATTTATATATATATATATATATATATATATATATATATATATATATATATACGCATAAAAACTTTCAAAGAAGTTACTACTACTAAGAAAATTTCTACATCTCTTAATATATATATGTGTGTGTGTGTGTGTGTGTGTGTGTGTGTGTGTGTGTGTGTGTGCAAATGTATGTATATATATATATATATATATGCGATTTGTTATATATATTATATATATATATTTTTTTTTAATCATTTCACCCCGAGCAAGGCAGAAATGTCACTGATGTGCAGGGGGTTACATAAATGTAAAAAGATTAATTAGAATAGAGTGAGGAGTACAAACAAGTTAGAAAGGAACAATAGAAAGCAGGTGCGATGACAGATACATAGGTGGAAAGAAAGGGAATGTTATGCAGGGGTGGGGAGAGAGCTAGAGTCCAGTGGTTAGTAGATGAGTATTGACATTGCATTTAAATTTCTGGTGGTTGTAGCCGTCAGGAAAGTAAGAATACGGGAGCGAGTTCCACAGGCGGGAAGTGCGAGAGAAGAAGCTGAAGAAGTAGAATTGTCGTCTGCATTTGGCTAACCTGACTGTGAATGGGTGAGACCCAGTTGCCAGTCTGGTTGCACGAGTAAACACCTGTTGAGGAAGCATCAGTGACTTAAGCTCGTCCAAGCAGAAGCCATGAAACTATTTATAGAACAGACAAAGGGAGGCCACATTTTGACGATGGGGAAGTGGCTGGAGTCGAGTCGCCAGATCAGTACCTATCACATTACAGACTCTCCTTTGGAGCTTGTCAAGAACACTGAGGAGAACGACAGGGACACCTGACCATAAAGGGCAGCAGTACTCCATGCACGGAAAGCGCTGAATATCAGTGATAGTGCTGACATATTCATAAAGATAGCTCTGAGTTTGTGGCCCTGAGTTTCAAGCTCTTGTTATCGTCAGACAAACCGATTAATTTTTTATAAAAAATTAGCTATATGTAGGGCTGTGTATATTGGTGTATTTTTGTGGGAGGAAAATTTGTTGTCGTGACAGCCGCAGACATATATACACATTTATACACCCATTAACGTGCCCAATGACAAACTCATACACGCGCTCTCCTACCGGGGCTCACACGAACATAAATGCATGCGAACCGTAGGGGCTTGGCATATATATGTATATGTGTGCCGGTTCGCAAATGCATACACATTCGATTGGTATATTCAAATAGTGTAGTGATGTCAACACTCGGACAATTGTCGATTTCTCGTACGTTCATATGTATGTATGATGGGGTCTGTTTGATAGGTAAAAATTGCTATTATTTTTAATTATTTAAGGCTGCATTACTATTTTTTATTTTAAATTCGGTTATTAGATAGTTTTTATAGTGGTTGCACATATTTAATTAGTAGAAATTCTAATTTGTAATGCTTCTTAGTATTTATGTAGTGGTATTAATTCGAAAGAGAGGAGTAATTTATGTTGAAGATGATTGTGGACTAATACGGTAATAGTAATATTTGATGATACTAACAGTTGTGGTAGCAAATAGTTATTGTAAAACGATTGTACTGATTAGTTATGATGGTGTAATGATAATAACAATAAATGCAATTATTATGGTGGTAGTTTGAATTAGAGAATATCTGATAGGATTATGTAATCAGTTGTTCCTTTTTGTTACCTGTTATAAATTGTGATAATAGTTATTTATTTTCCTGATTGGAAATTATTTCTAATCATATGTTTAGTAAGTTCATTTTCGGGCTAAGAGATATTATTGCTACTTTTACATGCAGGCAAATTAGGCATTTTTTATAATGTTATTGTAGGTAAGTGCTTTATTCAGTATTTCCCAGCTTATGTTGGTGAAAGATTTGTGTTTTAGATGCCTACAACATTACAAAAAAAAAAAGAAATACTATTTTTGCGCGAAACCAGAGGTCATATCTCACACCTATATGTAAAATTTGACTTTTTCTGCCGAGCGTCCTTAGTCTAGAGGTAGAATCGCCGACCGATGCAAAAGTCGGTTGGATTTCAATCCTGGGTTAAAAACTAATCGGATGTCTAACCGTACTAATGAAATGTGATACAGCGAAACAGACCTGTTTGTGGATATAAATTGTCTAAATATTTTGTTTATCTGACCACTTTCGGCTATAATTTTAGCATTTATCAATGTTGAATTTTTTAAGTGGGACTAGAAATTTGTAGGATTTATGCATGTGTTTACCCTAATCTTTGTGTATTTTATTCCGAACAAGGTAAGCAACTTGGTGACATGATCTTTTTTATATAAGTTCTTGATTTTTCTTTTTTATTAGTAATTATTCTATTATTTAGCTTCCTTTACATGTGGAATGATGATATTTAATTTTTTTATGAACAGACATGTTACGTGAAGAATTTTGTAGGTCTCTGTGTGTGTGTTTATATGGGATAGAATTTAAAAACGGACCTTTTGTTTGGGAAAATGATTTACCTGTCTAAACAATCCACTTGTTAATTTATTTTCCCACAATATATTAACATTGAGTACGAGTTAAAAATATGCTGTAGGTTTAATTAATTTTATGTGAAATCATATTTATATATATATATATATATATATATATATATATATTGTGTGTATTTTGGCAGCATTTTTCCATTAATGCAGGTGTCATTGAATAATATAGACAAGTGTTGTCTATTAATTTTGTGTAGGATCCGTTCATACCGTCTGATATACTTGATGGTGATGTCGTTAAAAGACAACAAAAAATCACAGTATTTGTTGAATTTTTTATCGGGTCTAAGCTTTCGGCTCACATAAGCCATTATCAAAGAGTAAATATTAACACACAGTAAACATAGAACATTTAAGCTATTAACAATAAAGATAATTGAATTGAAAATATAAGTCCATCCCTACCGTGGCGGATGGCCGAAGACAGTGACAAAAATATATATATATATATATATATATATATATATATATATATTATATAATCTTCAGTATATATATACACCAGGGATGTTTTTGAATTATTATGCATAGTGTAGTAGATAACCATTTGAAAATAAAGATGTGTGAAATTGCTTACGACAATGCGTATATATTTACAAAAATAACCTTTGATATGTATGCATAAGTAATTCCATCTCATCAACAATTAGTGGCTAATAGTAGGATGAATTCCTTTTTGTGGATCATTCCTAACTTCTTCTTTAAGCTTTCTATGCTCTTATCTGTCTGCAACCCCGAATATATATTTCTTTGTAGTTATAATCGCATATTTTTATTGAGAAAATTATTAATGAAAAATCAAACATTTTAAATATTTATTTTTACTGAAAATCTAATCTAAATATTTTCTTATATTTAATAACCTTAATGAACACAATGTGAAAAGATGGCATGGTGGTTTTATTACACGTAATAAAATTAGAATACCAAGAAACAGCGTTAACCTGTAGGAAAATTACATAAGTTAATAGATTACGTCGAAAGTACATAAGAGAATGGGGTAAAATATAAAAAAAAACTAATGTCATATAGAATTGCTATGGGTAGCTCGCCGTGGAGAAACATTCTCTCATGTCTTGATGGATTACAACGCGTAGAATATATGGATACACTAAAAACTAGGTTATTAGTATTTCAATAACTTTTATGGGAGAACTTCTTTATATATTTCCAAAAGAAAATTATTATGTTATAAATTCTCTGAAAGAAAGCTCGTAAAAGAAATTCGTATTATAAAAGCATGAAATATACTGTCGTTTCAAAACACTGCAATAGCAGATATAGATTTAAAGACTACTTTTAAAAAAGCATTTATCGAAAAGGAGTAATAATTTAAAAATATAAAAATTGCCGCAAGGAAGGTTGAAGAAATCTATTGTGTTAAAATACATGACTACCAATCAATAACTTCAACTTCTTTTGTTATATTCAAGATTTGTAAAGTCTGGAGTTCTCCCACAACGAACAACGCTACTAGTTTAAAGTATGTAACAATACATTTTATAAATTTCATTGTATTCACAATTTTGAATACTTAAATCAAAAAATATATACCAAATGTATGATGTCATATAAAGACCATTTTTTTATGAATTTAGAATATATCACAGAACAACAACGACTCTGTTTTAGCTCAGTTCAGATTAGTTGATCTGATATTTATCTCTAGGGGCGTGAATGAGTGTTTCCTAAGTTAGCGTTTTAAAATTGTCACCCGGAATCTAGTTACCACAGTCGTTTTGTAAAAGAAGTAAAATCTTGATAATTTTGGCATGAATAAACAATCCTACAATTATATTGCAAGAAAGTATCTGGAAGTATTTTGATTTTATAGGAATAGTTTCATTTACACGATTTAAATGAAAGGAATAGTTTTATTTCCTTTCATTTAAATCGCGTAAATAAAACTATTCCTCTCTCTCTCTCTCTCTCTCTCTCTCTGCCTCTAGAGACGATGATGATGATGATGCTTACTCCATCACTACAAAATTAAGCGCATTTTTAAGGTAAAATGATATTGGATATTTTTTATATTAATCGCAGGTGCGTTATTTTTATTTATGAGAAAAGTGCACTATAATGTCAATAACCCCGCCAGTAACTTGAAAACAGCATGAAGTACTACTTAGCATTCGTGCCGGAAGCTCCAAAGCTAGCATTTTAGAGAATTTAATTTCAATTTAAGAACAGTGCAGATGATTTTAAAGCGTTAGATGAGTCTAATTGTGATTACGAATGTGTTTGGATCTCAGACTAAGAAAGGAAGCATACATCAAGTGGCTCAAAAAGGTAGCACTGTGCCGGGTCAATGACTCTAATTTCCCATGACTACTGGAAGATTCTCAAACTGGCAACAGGATCTTTCACCATGCCATACAAGCAGGAAAACCCAATCGTGGATGTCGGAGAATTTCTACGAAAACGCGTAACCTTACCTGTCTACCTTATTCAACAGATTGAAATTTTCTCTTATTATTATGCGTGGGGTCCATTTGATATGATACCAACAAAATTTCTTTAAACTCTAAAATGAAGTGAAGTCAAGGATTGTGCCAGCAATCACTAATTTAAAACGGATGCTATCCAGCAAATATGCAAGAGATACCACAATCATCTAGAAAACATTATTAAATCCAATGGAGATTTTATTCTTTGAATTCAGTCATTTGTGATTCGAGAGAATTTTTAAAAGTTTGGTAAATATATCTATTAATAGAGATATTAGATTTTATTTTCGTTTTTACTTAAACATGGCGTGATTTCATACGTCTCTCCAGCAAAACAGGCGTGTATGTGAATGAATAATATATTACAATCGCATTACGATTGAGCTATCTTGGGAAGAAATTTCTAAAAAATGTTTCCAGTTCTGCGATATATGCGTTAATCTTCAGAAATGAATTAAGTTTTTTCATTGACGGGGGGGGGGGGGGTGAATATATTTCTTATATACAACACTTTAAAATTTTCCTTCTCTGATTCTATGCGCCTGTCGCTAAGGAGGTAGCAACACCGAGTGACACAAAATCAGCCGAGTTTCGATCCCAGCCAGAAGAAAGTTGATGTGTCTAGCGACACAGATGAGCTGTGATATAGGTTTGTATGTGGATGACAAATATATATACACTTCTTCATCATTTCTCTGCGAGAAAAATGAATCCTTACGTTTTACGATCGTTCTATGATTCATCTTAACACGAATTAGTGCCAAACGTACTACTTACCCACTTCCCAAGAATCATTGGAGATAACGTCCAATAGCAATTTGCCGCCCGCTTTTCACTGATTGTCTGTTGAATTGGGCGTCTGCGTTATATTTCAGTCAGTGTTTATTGGCTGACGAAGAAATGGTAAACGATGAAGTCTCCGTGTTATCACGCGATTGACTAAGATGAAACCGATTACATTCGCACGTTTCATGCAGTTTCACCGAACGTGAAAACATTATTGACTCCCTGACTTAAGCGCCCGGACCCACATCAGACAAATGTGCCACCTTTTGGCAAAGCATGGAAGGAGCAGCAATGGCCGGCCTCTCGGTCGATATCTTGGTGCAGTGAAGTAAAACTTGACAGTGTTAAGATTTGGTAAAAATAGGCATCAGGGGAAATAGGAATGATATTAGAGAACGAGAGAAAGAAAGAGAAAGTGAGAGATAGAGAGAGACAGAAAGTTACAGCGGTAAATGTAGAAAAAGAGAGAGAATGAAAAGTAGATTAAAATAGAAAAGCGACAAAGAAACAGTGTTGAGTGATAAACAATGTCAGCTTCACTTCTACAAAAATTGTTCTATTATTACAGCCTCTAAATCATCGCTATAAGCATGTGCTGTGTCTCACTGACATTCCGGCAAGTTTAATACGAAGAAGAAGAAAGTCTCTTGGAATATAAATGTTTACAGTATCTGCTTTTATTGAATTCTGAAATGTGTGTTATAATTAGTCTTTTCAAAAAGCTACCTCTTGCTTGAGTTTGAGTTTTTGTTTAACGGCATATCAAACTTTGTGGGTTATTTTACGCCAAATACTTGGGTTTTAATATTCAGTTATAGTGAGATTTTATTTTTGTTTTTATTCTTATATTTTAGAAAACAGAAAATGTCAACTAGTTTTGTATTTCAAAATGTTTTTGTTTCTTCAAAAATGTGTTATGATAATAATTTTTCCTTAAAAATATATTCTTGGTAACATTTATCCTTCAAAACAATATTTTTAACATAAAAGTCTTTTCATGTATATATTTCTAAAAATGGTTTTGTACTTTCCTCGAGTTCAGACCCCCGTTTAGCGCATTAACTATTTGCCCATAGCTGAGAGCTTAACAAGTGCTACTGCTCCGGGTCATGATGAATCTGGGAACAACAGCACTTAAGAGGTGTTTTCATGCTCCTCACCATTCAGAGGCTTTGCTGCCGGATGCAGTTTACCTTCATTCTCAGGACCCAATACCACTTGCATTGAACAATGTCATATGCAACTCCTTTGTCATAACTTGTCATAATATACCTAGAAACCTATTTATGCAGCATATTAGATACAGATTTTATAAAAAATAACAAAAATACTCTATACTTATCTAGAAAATAAACTCTGAATATCATTAGATATATTCACCCTTTAAATCCAGCCGATGCTGAAAAAACGTATCTATCCTAATGTATCCTTCCTGAATATATTAACAGAAAAGTCATAGCAGCATATGTTATGCAGAAAAAACAGTGGTGATAGATAGTGCAGAGAGAAAAACTTCAGAAAAGTTAACTGATTTTGGAAAGAAAGAAGAAAAGAAATGTATAACACATGTGTAAGAAGTTAGGATCAGACATTTTCAGCAAGATGATCACAGCTATTGGGATGCCAAGTAATACTAATTTGTGGGAAATATGTTAAGGGGGCGAATGTGACACTGCCCTGAAGGTGCATTTGGATTTCAAAAAATGCCATTCAAAATCAAAGCACTATGCTAAGCAAAAAAAAAAAACAAAAAAAACAAAAAAAAATCGTTAGAAACAAAAAAGCAGTGTCGAGTTATTTGGCAATTACAACTTTTTTGATTGATGCAAGAGACATTTCTAACCAGCCTGTCAGTTATCAGCATGACTGATGGAAATCCGATCCTGAGCAAAATATTGCACCTCGTTAGTATCAATTTTTCAACCGAGATGAAGAGGAACGAATATATCGGATTTAAAACTGCATTTGCTAGAATGTTTATATCCCTGTATCGGGCTAGAATGTTTCCTCTCGGCCGATACAACCTTGTGCATTTATTAATTCGTCTATGAATTGAAAGCTGTTGCTAATTTGGGTTGGGTGCTTCTACTATTTTTTTCGTGATTCTTGACAAAATTATAGAAAGGATCTGCAATGTATTCGATTCTCAATTGGCGTCTCGACTTCATACAAATTTTCACCTCTGTGACGTATTTTCTTTTGTAATTTCTACAAGAAAATTGCGTCTAGAGATTATATTCAATTTATGAATTTGTATAAAATGTTGCGTCTTTAATGCTGAAAGTACTATTATGAATTTGTTGAGATTCTACTCAATATTATTAAATTAGATATATAGTGATAGAGAAAACTATAGATTTGCTTGAAAAGAATTTTACTACGTTAACAAAACAGACTAATTTGACTGTCATTAGTTTATTTGCCACGATTTATTTTGATGCATTTACATTATGTAAATGTAAAACTAATGTAGAAAAATAATGTAAAAACAAATTTTTAGAAAACATTCGTCAATTTCTTAAAGGAAAAAATGTAAAATAATTATTTTAAAAATAAAACCTGTATTAACAAAAATGAATAAGAACGTCCTAAAATTTATTGCACAAAGGCTCCCTTTTTTTAAATAAAACTTAGCAGCCCATTGTTAACATCTAATATTAGTTTGGCAATTTTAGCGGCTGGCAAGTTGTTTGTAGCAAATTTAACTGCTTCACAGTGGTTACACATGCTGTTGAATTGCCTTCCATTACAAAAAAAATGTATTTTTTGAGGATGCTCCACAGGTTCTCAATATGACTCACGTCACAGCTATTTGAAGGCCAGTCCATAAGAGAATATTAAGCAAATCCATTTTATTTCAACCAGGATTTAGTAAACTTTGATGTATGACTTAGTGAGTTGTCTTGCATAAGGATTATAGATGTAAGCTTGGCTAATGACTTGTTATCAAGCAACTCAAAGAAATACTGCTCTAGAAAATCACAGTAATTCATTTTAACGTCTTTCACTTTAAATGAACTACGAGCTCAATACCCATAATCCCATCCCATATCATGATCATACCACCGCCTTGCTAGCGTTTAAATTTTTTTTGATTTATGTGTCTTGCAAACCCATCCTGGAGCACATCCATCGGGCCCATCTTGGGTGAACCTTGATTTGTCTGTAGAAACACATAGCTGAAATCAGTTTTCATGTGATTTTAGGCCCACTGATATCTTCTTTACTTATGTTTTTTTTTTTGTTAAAATGGGTTTTTTATTTAATTTTTTACATCAACAAATTTCCTGAATGCTTTACACTATGTTTCCTTTTACACTATATGAGCGACAGCGGCCTCAAATCTGAACGCACTTGACACATTTGGGTTTATTATTAATTCTTTTCGGATATGTGCTAGATCTCGCTTTGTTAAATTTGTGAATCCAGTCTGAGACTTTTTTTTCATTGGTTGAATTTCAATTTGACATGTTTTCTTGATCGGTCAATGATTTCTTTTCAAATCTTTAGAAATTCAAAACGAATACCTTCGTTTGCTAATTTATCTGATAATATAGTTCTTTTCAGTCATTCTTAGTTTGTTTTTACAAGACATAATAATAAATTGTGGTTCTTGCAAATAATCTCTTGACACTGAAAATTGCTATAATTACTGAAAAAGTACTAAATATCAATATAAAATTGAAAATTGGGACTTAATTACTTTCATGCTCACTCGCTATACATAAGAATTTTACATAAAATATTTGACAATAAGTTTTTTGCATATAATCTTTAGCCGGAGTTTAATTTCATACCAACTGCTTTGATGAACTTTTTCCCCTGATGTCCCGTGTACGTGAATTTAAGCATGGTGACAAATTGACATTCATGTCCAACCCTTTTAATGTCGAAATAATTAAATTTAACCTCTACACAAATTATTTGTTCGTACTCTTCGACTGTGGATCTCTCTTCAGGTTACTTTTTTCTCTGGTAGCTAAATTCACCAAAAATGTAAATTCTGTCTTCACGAATGACGTTCATTTGCTATCCTTTATTTAATAGCTATTGTATACAGTCATTGCTCCCAATCTAAAATCCCCATTGCACACTAGTGACGGTAGCGCCTTGCCTCGGGTAAAATGATTAAAAATACAGCATTAACAAGAGTCTTGTGGCAACAGAGATCTGGTTATATAGAAGTGTGTTGATAGTTCTATTGACTAAATCATTCAGTAAAACGAGAGTTTAAACATGTGAAGAAAATTATGCTTATTTTTATGATTGGAAAGAAAGTATTGAAACTCTGGTGCATATAGTGTCGAAATATTACCTGGAGAATTTACAGAACATATAAAATAGAATACGAACAGGAAATAACTGGAGAAAAGATTTAGTAGAAATTTAGAGCAGAACAGAGTGGTAAATTAATGATGTAAACACAAGTAGTGAGAGTGTGTTTCATGCTTGATTCTCTAATCTGGCCATGTACTTTGTATTCTGCATTGTTCATTTAAATATGCAGATCATTTCTGTAATATGTCACAATGGTCTGTTGTATTAAGTTGTCTTTTGGCAGGAACGTTTTTTTTTATTTTTCTATTGAGCAGTAATATATAGAGGGTCCGCAATATTCCAATGAAAATATACATATATGGAGAATTAAAAAAATACTATATGCGAAATAAAAACAGGGACGACAATAAAAACAGTACCCGTCTAAAACAAATAAAAAAATGAAAATGAAAACTACTAAAGTCACTGTTCAAGAAAGACATAAATTACTAAATAAACGACAACCTACCTACTTAAATATATGCCCTGTCATGTCCGTACTTAGGCGATTATGGCTTTCCACATTTCCCTATTCTATGAGCACGCCTTCTCCTGTTACACCATGCAACCCTCGTTCATTCATCTCCTGATTAGGTCTTTCAAATATGTTATCTGTTGCTTTCCCCTGTCTCTTTTCCCCTCTATCTGGCCTGTTAGAAATCGGGTTCTCCAAGGCCTCCTTCGTCATTGACTCTCCCAGGAACTTCAGCTGTCGCTTCCTGATGCTCAGTATTAATTTACCTTTTGTTCCCATCATTTCCAAGACCTCATAATTGCTCACATGCTCGATCCATGATATTCGCAACATCCTTCCGTAGAACCACATTTCAGTTGCTTCAGGTTTTTTCTTCATCTTTAATGATATTGTCCCGCATTCATTGCAATATTGAAGGTCGGACAGCACGTAGCAATCCAGTACTCCCTTCCTTGTTTCTAGTAAAATTGTCCTGTTCCTTAATACCTTACTCAACTTCTGTAATGCTTCCTTCGTCATGCCAATTCGATTTCGGATCTGTGTCGCACTTTCCGTCTTATGCTATAACACTTCCCATGTATTTAGATTTTTGTACCTGCATGATTCTAGTATTCACGACCTTTATTTGGCATATTGGGCTGCTCTTTATACTGATGACAAAGCGTTCGGTTTTCTTGCAGTTTATTTCTAGTCCTTTTTTTCTACTCTTTTCAGCTACATTTCCTTAGGAGGTCTTGTAGTTTCCTTTCTTTGTCTGTTATTCATCTGCGTATCTTAGGTTGTTTAAATTGTGGCTTCCGATTACGAATCCAGGCATAACTTCTCGGGTCCTCAAAATATTCTCGCTGTACAGGGTGAAGAGATCCGGTGAAAAGACACATTCTTGTTTTACTTACGCCTTTTTCTATCTTTGTATATCTACACAATTCATTATTTGTCCGTATGTAAGCTGTTTGCTTCCAGTACAACAACTCATCTAAAAACGCTTATAGAAAAAAAAAATTCCCACATCTTCTTGCCGTATTCCTTAGGTTTTAGCCGATTATGCTTTTCCTCAATCTTTTAAATACTGAGGTTGATAATAATTCTAGACTTTGTTTTATCCTTTGCTTTCCTTTTCTCTAAAACTTGGTCGTTGCTCAAATAGTCAAGCCAAGGAATGTCCAGTATCCTTCTGTAGAACCACATTTATCAACATCTGCTTCTTTTTAAAATAGATTGCTTTGAATTCACTGCCATGCAGAATGACATATATTACGTAATAGTTTGTACACGTATTTGTAGTTTCTTCTAAAAAGTTTTTGATGTTTCTTAGTTAACATAGTTTTATATATGGGGGTGGGCAGAGAGTTTGTCTGTGTGTTTGTGTATGTGTTTTTGAGAGAGAGAGAGAGAGAGAGAGAGAGAGAGAGAGAGAGAAAGAGAGAGAGGCGGGTTGTGTATAAATATTCTAAGATGTTATCTGTAGAAAAGACAAATTGAATAAAGTGACCAGATGGAAAAGCAACTTACATTAAGCAGACGTGTTTCGTCATCTCAGGGACGTTATGAAGATGAACGAAATGATTTTATTGTGTTTTTGTTTATATTACATTTTGCAAAAGAAAATAATTTCAATTGCTTTGAAACATCCCTCAGATGACGAAACACGTCAATTAAGAAAATATTATTAACCTCTGGTCTCTTATATAGGCACATACATATATATCTTACATTGGGACATTTAAACACAAATATAGCTTACATTAACTATATATATACGGAACATCATTAATGTGAACTTGTGACAAATGGAAATAAGCTAATTAATTATCGATTTCAAAAGCTTCATACAAAGTCCAATTCCTGAGAGTAGAGTCTTCGATTCTCATCATTTGCTGAAAGATGATTAGTAAAGTAAAAAAAAAGTAAACAATATATTCCATATTGAAGATTCAAACTGTAGATCAATAGATATGTAGTTTATCTCAGTTTTCTATTTATATTTTCCGAAATTAGTAAATGAATAATTAGGTCCTGTGCTACTAATTTTATATTCCTATCTACCTCTCCTTAGATTTATTTTCTAATGTATTTCACACAGGATGTTGCTTAAATATTTAAAATCGAATACACACTATGAAAGACAATATAGCAACTAAGAGGTAAGGAGTGAAAGAATTACAAGACTGAAACAATCTATAACGATAGAATTGTATTCAGGCAAACAGTAGAAAACAATGGATATTACAACTTAATTTTAGAAAATCAAATTTTAATGGAAAGTATAGAGCTAGAAAAGAAATTGCTAACATAGAACTTACGTTTACATATTGACAATTCAACTGTACATTGAGGCAAATTTGTTGATAATTTAGTACTGCGCTGCAATTGATATAGTTTCGGTACCATAGTGAATAACTTACCCCAAAATATTACCATGAAAGTATTTATAGAAAAGCCATAGGGAAGTATCTTTACGGCAGTGTGAAATTAACTGACGTTGAGAAGCCAGATCAGGATCGACAATTTAGCTGATTCTTTTTTGGATTTTATCAAGAATCTCTAAACTAGTATCCCAAGAAGTCTAAGCAATAATTTTAAAAGTATTGACAAACAGTGTAAGATGTATTCTGGAGAGTTATTCAGTTTCGAAATATATTGAAAACAATCCAGAAGATCGCAGTTGGTGCTCCTAGACATGTCATAGCTCGGAGTAGCGAGAGATGTAATAGAAATTTCAAATGTGTATTTTATGAAAATGCACGTAAAGTACGCGGATGAATTTTAGAATTGGCGCAAAACGTCATTTCCTGCGCCGATAGGCGTCAAGATAAAAGCCCCGTATTATTATTATTATTATTATTGTTATTATTATTATTATTATTATTATTATTATTATTATTATTAGTGTTGGTATTATCTCCTGCATTTCTTAAAATATTATCTACAGTATATGTTCTAAAAGTAACAGTGATGCGGAAGAAAGTATCTGAGTTTCCCTTGCCACAAATGTACACGAATGCTACGTGGGCTGGTCTCATATTTATCAGGATTTAATTTACGTGAACCAGTGAGTTTGAAAAAGAGACGCGCAAAATATCAACTACATGTCGGGGGTATTAAAATCAAGCAGGTCCAAAAATTTAAGTGTTCTAACATAGTTTAGCCACTGAGATCTGAAGACGTATTGACTTGTCAAAAGACGCATTCCAAAAACTACGCAGAGCATTGAGATACTAAAAAATTCGTTGGAAACAATGAAAATACCCTTGCTTGCTATGTGATGTCTATCATCTTATATGATAACGAATTCTGTACAATCTCTAAGGGAAGACTTGTTTCTACAGATGAATTCTGAGGATATCATTGACCAAACATGTGAGAAACGACAAGGTTTTGGAGAGGATGGAAACGAAAAGGAAACTAATACTTAATATCAGCAGACGTTTTTGAGAAACGTAGTGAGGAAAGTGGCTTGGAGATCTATTACTCACAGGATGGATACAGTGAAAATGTGACAGAAGAATGTAGAGAGTGCTATCCCTAATGGGCTTGAGCAAATCGATGTTAGATGTTAGAGCTGTTTTTTGGAGAAACACCAAGAAAAATTGTTAAGAGCTATGACAATATGAGAACGTGGAGAGCCATGATCACCTGCTGCTTAAAGAGACATGGCACATAAGAATCGAAAGAAGAGCAGCTGCTGCTACATCCTAATATGCCGCTTTTTAATGATTTCAGAATCGTTTCCCATAGCCTTTTTTGGAAAATATACTCTTCATTCTGAAAGATCATTTCCACAGAGCTAAGTCAAAATCATTTCGCTACTCTATTGCATTTACCTTGCAGATTCTTGAGATATTGTTTCATTCATTTGTAAAGGCACACCAAGCATTTAAATTTAGGTTAAGTATAACAAGTTCTAGGTTTTGAATCATTTTCATTTCCATTCACGTTCCTATATTTTCTCCCTTATTTTAACGATCAGCTACAGAAACATTCTTAGATCAGGAAAAATATATATACAGACTAAAGCACACCTATGAACAACAGTTTACAGGTACACCTCTAAAAATATAGATACCATGCGACTGGCACTTTTTGTGTGCACTGACTTAATTTCACATAGTTTAATAGGACACAGAATTGCTTCTCTGATTTAATATAACGTAAATGTAGTTGTTAAGCTTTCGTAACCATCGTTCAGATCCCAAATGTACTATATTGCAAATGAATGGGTTTGTTCGAAATGAGATTTCTTCTTGCTATGAACGTCTGTTTGGCCTCCAGTTCACTCCAGATGTCGCATAGAAGAACTACATTCGAACAATTTTCAAATATACATAACTAACCGGTTCATGAGTAGTTTCAAAAAGTATTTCACTCTTGTCTAGAAGTTTGTTTCACAACAGTTAAATTGGACTAGAAAGGACAATTTTCTAATAAAAATATTCCCCCAGTACATAACTGAAGAGGCTCTCAATCAATTGGTTATTTTGTAGTCTGATTTCTCATTGAGTAAATCTTTCTTCGGACTCTTACATTATTTCTCATTGGGTAAACTTACTTCCATAAAGCAGCTACACTTGTAAAGAGTCTGAGTAAAACTTACTCATTAGATATACAATACGAATGTAATTTTGACAATGTGAGGCATGATGTAGCCATGTGGCAAAATTGAGGACTAGTAGGGCAGAGAAATGAAGTTTGTCAGTATACTTTACTTAGAAATATGGGTACAACTGTTAAGTGTGTGCAAGGTTTTGTTGTGAGAGCGCAGTGTAGGGTGGAAAATAATTAATCGGACAGAAGTCCGCATAGACACATTTGAACTATGTAAATAAGGCAAGTGAAAGCTGGGAAGCTCCGGTCCAGGTCTGATTTCCCTAAACCAGCTTTGGTATAATCGGTCATTGTACTGAAATATTTTAGCCGTGTAATTAAGTTGAACCTACCGACAGATCTGGAATCATCGTTATTGGTAGATCGGATATATGAGTTTTATTTGAGTTCTGGGGTGAAACAGATTCTAAACAGGCATTCCAGGTAAGGACTCTCCTTAAGTGAACACGCCTCTATTGGGGTAAATTAAAGATGAGGTGAGGCCACGAATGGACAAGCACTTCGCAATCCTAATTTCAGCCATGACATATTTCTAACATATTTGGGCCATATTTGGAATTATGTGTTATTAATAACGCTGCAACACTTTTATGACAATCAATGAATTCAAATGTCATGCTGTCTTCACGAGAAAACTAAATACCGTTTAGTTCCACAATTGGTTTAGAGAGACAAATTTGGACTAATGTCAAGGCACGTTTGTAAGATAACACCTTATAGTCGTTGCTTTTTTTTTAATAGCACATATAATATTTTTAAATATTAATTTCATTATATAGCAGATCAAGGCAAATATGGTTTGGGTTTTCGTCATAATATATTACCCGTGGAACCAAGTTATAAAATATTACCTTAAGAAGATTTCCTTAAAATCCGAACAACATTAAAATTGCATTTTTTGTAAAATAATCGGCAGACCGAAGAGAATGTCAGCAACGCTTGTACTAAATATTTTGATATAAAGATAATTAAATGGAAGAAAAACAAACAAACAAACAAAACAGAAAGCATACAATTTTGTACCAATGTTTTAGTTAAATAAGAGAAAGTAAACACAACGAGCAGGAAAATAAGTTGTTCAACAGAATTTAATCTATAGTTTGTTTCCTTTATGTTATTTTTTCATCTATTGTGTAGAAAATGTAATTCTCTTACAAGAGATTCGGTATTCGCACATGGGCAATATCTAGATATTCCCACGGAGGAATCCACTTTCTATCAATGAATAGAGAAAATAAAAGATTTTATTTTTCTGGCATGTCGGTGTTCTAAGGTTGTTTAAGAAGCATATTTAATAAATAAATAAATAAAAACTGGAAACAGTTTAATGTGAAAATATATTCAGAAAATACAAGTAGCAAGGGCCATTGAAGAAAAGAGCTTAATAAACAGATTCAAACGAGTTCGGAGTAAGATGTAACCTTGTGCTAAGCAGGGTTTGTCTGTGGAATGCGTAAATCTTAAATGCCGTTCCAAAGTTTTCTCCGGAATGTGAATATAATCGTCTTATTACAGATGCTGTTACAGGTGATCTTATGGGGTATCTATTTTATTGTGTTCGTCTATTGATTAATTTTCATCATTTGTCGTATGCAATTCTAAATTCATTAAGATGACCGTTCGATTATCTGGTAGACTTTCAAAGTTAGTTTAACGAAAGCCTGCCTTTATTTTTAAAAGACTTTTGATTTCATCTGCGTTACAATTAATGATAGTTTCAACATTATAATGAGACATTACACAGCTACTCGTTGTAACTATATCTGCTTTCATCACTTTCGAATCCTAAATCATAAAACCTATTTTTATATGTAAACAATTTTTAAATCTGACATTATTCCTTTTTGTTATGAACATTTTTATTTTATGTACCTTTCATGTTCGGATATTTAGGTAAAATTTAAAAAATTTCGCAATTGACTGATCGCATGGGAATATAACTGGGACTGTCTAACAACGGTTTTTTAGTGTTATAATCGAAAAAATACAATAAGAGGTGAGAACGATTCTTAAAACGAAAGTATTATTCTTTGCATATCATGGATTAAATTCTGTACAGTTTGATAAGTACTTTTCTTTCGATTCTTCAGCTTAATAACACCAGAAAATAAATCGATATCTTGCATTTAGGTTTTCATTCTCTTTTTCTCAAATCGCCTTTATCAATTATGCACCGCCCAAGATTACGATAATTATATTCCCACCATGAAGATTGAAAAAATAATTTAATATGACGTCCGTTATTTAATTTCAGTAGTATAGGTTATATTATTCTGTGTCACTTAAAATTTACAAATTATTTTTTATCAAGAAAAGTGCTCCTCATTAACCCTCATTTACAGATGTTATTTTTACAATCTTCACTTTTCAGTTTGTAGTTCAAATGCTCCTCGAGAAAACATAACAGAAATTACATGCTATGAGTAAATATTAAAATATTTTTGATTATATGTGATTATATCTTGTCATGCTTAAGACCACATCACTTTGAATTACCGGTTAGTAAAATCACCACGTTACCCTGGACAGTCCCTAAATGGGTGATACGTTGTATTTGAGTTTGATATAATAGATAATCGAGCAGAATTGTTACTTAAATTTTTTTGTTAAATTTTAACAGTATGGGTGATCATGTACAGGGGCTACACGATATATTATTTAGTTATGTGCCATACGTGATATACGCTTTCTCTCTATGAATGATGGGGTAGAAATTTTTCCCTCTAATTTCGTCATTATTTTGACGGTAGACTATTAACAAAGACAATAGATTCTAATATGTCATGTTATTTTAATCATAGATGGAGAGAGAAGAGACGGATTAATACCTTTCCTAAAGGCATTACCGCGTAAGTGAAAGCAAAGAACTAACAGAGAATTTGAACCCTGCTCTCTGATTTCTTTTTCAGAGCCGATAAGCATTGCACGAGACCCAAATCCACGAAGTATAGTGTGACATTAAAAGTCAGTTGTAACGATTAACAAGAGAAGGAATTCTATAGGTTATAGTTGCAGTGAGCTGAGAAACATGTGTTATGTTCTACAGCGCAGTGTTTCACGGGAAAAATCTGTTCCTGAGGAACATATTTCTCATAAATGAAATAGGAGAGTGAGTTGCTTATATTCCTTGAAGCGCAAAAAAATTATTGGAAATATATGTAAACACTTCTCCTCTCCGCAGCAATTGATTAATTATTAAAACGTTTAACACAAAATCATTATCATTTATAAAAGAAAAAAGTTACCGAGTCAAAATATTTTCTGTCTTTAAATAACGAATAAATAAATGCTAATCCGTAAAAAACAAATGTAACTGACAAACCAACTGTTCTATCAATTTTATGTTAATGTGTTCTCAGTGTTACTAATAATGAAATATAATTTTCAGAGCTTTCATTTCAATTAAGTGGGAATAATTTATTCAGCATTTACAAAATAATTTATTGTTTATTTTCACCCACGCAGTGATGAGCCCTATCACAGGATACGTTTGACTTTGAATGTAAAATAATTAATTTGTTAACCGATTTATATGGACAAAATGAAATAATGCCTTGGGCTGATGATGGATAAATTCCCAAACTTAAGTGAGTTCAAAATGGATTTTATGAAAAAAAATTTTCAATGGATTAAATGTATTTTGGCAGATTTTTTTTATTTTTTTTATCGTAAAATGCAGGATATCCTGTTCTGGTCCTTGATGAGAGTCTATACGAACCCTGCCTGTCTAAATTGCAAGTAACCTTGGTAATATTCAAAACACAAATGCCTATTCATTTTTCATGTCTTCTAAACGTGTCGTAACTTTTATTTTCTTCTTGCGTCTGCACTTGGACGTTAGTTTTTGAGAAAGTCTGACTTCAACACACTGGACTCCACTGTTTTGCTGTCTGATAAAAAATGAATATCACCAAGTGATCTAAATTTCCTGAAAAATCTTGAGTGGTATTCTTAAGCCGAAGTCATCTAAATTTCCTAAAGAATCCTGAGTGGTGTTCTTAAGTCCAAGTCATCTATATTTTCTGTGAGTCATCCGCCTGAAATAATCACCATCATCCCGGAATCGAACTGTGTTATTCAAATAATTACTAAAGAAAACCTTTTCTTTTTTAGTTCTATTTCTAATACTTTCTAAAACAATTGATTGACGTCGATCCCTACTAATTTGTATGTTTGTTATGTTTCTATATATTCTATAATTTGCCGTCTTTACTGTTTTATATATTTCGTCGTCTAGATTTATGTTTTCCTCCTCATACCATTTTATTAGATTTGTTTTCTTTTCGTAAATTAAATATTTGTATAGTTTGTAAATAACATATTTTTATAAGACACTCTCGTGTCGTTTGATGTTATTTTGTGTATGCTTTTTGTTCATTTCTCATTGTGTTTACTGACGTCTAGATTTGGTGAATTTCTCTCCCATTGTGTTTTTTAACACCTTATGATTGAACTCTGGGATATTTCTTTTACTTTCTCGTCGCGTCCCAGCTATCGTAAACCCAACGAAACTCCGGGCCCCGGGTGTAACAGAATTGGCGACTCGTCCGGTAACTATATTTCTCCTTTTAATACGACTTCGCAGTGAGGAACAGTACATTCATAGAATTGCATAAGGCAAATCAACCGAAATAGCAGTTTTTCTTAACTCTCCCTCATTTGACGGTCCATTAATGTTGAAAGAAAAAACATATTTTAAAGATAGGTTTGAAGTTAGAGTTAGATGTAAGACGGTCTAAGCGTTAGACGCAGTTCTTGAGAGTGGCTTCCGATCATATATTAGATAACGACGTTTTCGACAGAAGTGTGCTTGACATCTTTTTGTAAAAAGTGTCTGAACTCTCAGAAACCCACATTGAACTAGAAAACTTAACATTAAAGCTGAAACAGAGAGGATTGTGGTCGAAGCCGAAACACAGATTAAGCTGGCGATAATCTGTCAAGAGCCCAGTGTTAGGAAAATTAAATAACGAGTACGACACGAGGAGGAACAGAACCGCTTTAATCTCACCATGCAGATTCGATTTGTGCCCATATTTAACGAGAAAGACATCAGCAAACATTTCCAGAATTTTGAGAAAATTGCCTCAAATCTGAAATGACCTATCGAAGCATTGCCCACATTATTACAGACAGCGCTGAATGGTAAAGCGCAAGAAACGTATGCTTCTCTTTCAGTTGCGGACAGCGCCGACTAGAACATTCTTAAAACATCATTCCTAAGAAACTGCGAAATTGTATCAGAAGCGTATAGTCAGAATTTTAGAGATCACTGAAAGAACGATAAAAAACGTATGTAGATTTCTTCAGGCAGAAAGAGACATATTTCGACTGATGGATTTCGGCGAACGAAATAGGATCGGATTTTGATAAGTTACGTCACTTGTTTCTAATAAAAGAATTCAAATGGTGCATGCTCGATAACCTCAACCCGTTCCTTAACGAAACACGGGTCGACACAGAAGGCTCATTTGAATACGGGAGAAGCGCAAAGCTTCAATGTCTAGTGCAAACGAGACCTGATCAAACAAACTACTCGTATCGACAGAACAGCCCGAAAAGTAAACGGTTTGATACTCATTTATTTACCCCCTCCTTCCGATGGACAGAAGGCGGGGGAAAACATAGCACGTTACCACTTTGGTAAGGTAGGACACGTGGTTTGAGATTGTTTGGTGAAGAATGATGCCGATTTGAATAAAACACAAGCGTTTCTATCGTCGCATAAGGATCTCAGTACGAAGATCCAAAGTCGAATCAGAGAGGAATAAGAAGAATTTGTGCCGAACGGCTGCGTATGTCCGGTAGATGACTACATGAAGAAGGTCGAAATCAAGATTCTAAGAGACACAGGAGTGTCCTAATCTTTGATAATTGAAGAAGACATGCCACATGGATCAGAGAGAGCCACGGACTAACGAATTGTTATACAAGAGGTAAGACGCCATTTTCTTATTGCCCGACTTCACCGGATCTCCCTTGAATCTAATATAATAAGATGATTTCTAATCATCGGAGTAGTTGATAATCTGCCTATGAAAGGCACATCGATGATACTCGGAACTGACTTGAGTGGAGAAATAGTGGCACATCATCCAAGAGTGGTGGACAAATCGAGCGCCTCGAAGGAGACAAAAAATAGAAAAAACACAATCTGGAATATTCCCATGATGTGCGGTGATTCGAGCAAATGCAAGGCAGAGAGCTGAGGAGACAGGTGCCAGAATGAATAGCAAGGACGAAAGGAACGACGTAGTTTACCTCTCCCAAACTTTTTTAAGCCACGAGATAGGATCGAAAACTATGCTCAAACAGAACCCAACATCGAGCCGTAGCCCGAGGAAAGAAACAGTGGACATCATGCCACTCATAGAGAGGTTTATGGCAGTTGAAGAGAGAGAAAACATTCAAATTGCCGCCCTCTGTTCGAAGAATCATTATCCGAGGAAGAATTGAATAAAATATCCTCGGGATACTACATTAAAAATGACATTTTAATGCGAAAGTGGAGGCCCACGCACACTGGTCCAGGAAGATTGGTCGAGTGTACGACAGTTAGTATTAGTAAGGAAATACACGGAAGAAGTATTGCCACAGCCTACGGAAGACTCATGGGAGATCACTTAGGCATACATAAGACACACGAGCTAATCAGAAGAAACCTCTACTGACCCGGAATCCGTGGGGATGTATCAAGATTTTGCCAAACCTGCCATACCTGCCAGCTAATAGGCAAACCAAGTCAGCAAACTGATGTTGCCCCTTTCCACCCGATTCCAGCCTTTGAGGAACATTTCTGCTGAGTCTTCGTCGATTGTGCAGTTCCCCTCCCCAAAACCAAACACGGAAACCATAACTTATTAAAAATCAAGTTTGCCTCAACCCAGTTTCTTCTAGCAATCCCTCCGAGGAGCATTTTCACAAGGAAGATTACTAAATCTATCTGAGATTTCCTTTCTATGCTCGGATTGACTAAGACAATACAACCTGACCAAGGTTCAAACATTATGTCTCGAATATTACGGTAAGCTTTGAACACTCTAAGCATAAAGACACTCAGGTCTGGTGTATATCATCCCCAATCCGAAGAAGTGTAAAAGCGATTTCATTCTACCCTAAAAACGATGATCCGGGCATACAGCTTAGAACATCAGAAAGATTGGGACTAAGGTATTCTGTTCGTGATATTTGCCGCGAGAGACGTACCACAAGAAATGCTGGGATTCAGCCAGTTTGAAGGAGTATTCCGAACCTTGTCTATGTTGAAATCGTTTTGCTACAAGACACCTCCACGAACAAATCGATATTAGAGTAGGTATCACGTTTTCGAACCCGATTGCACGAAGTCTGTGATACGTACTTTGAGCAAATAAATAGCAGAAAACTATAAACAAACAGGCCCGTTGAACGTTAGTCTAATTAAAACATGCCTTCCTCAACAAATGTTACTAGATTACACTTATTGCTGGAACTAGGAAACTTCCATCTAAACTACTGTACTTACTATGCAGAATTTGAGAGCTTTGTTAAACAACTAGCAGTAGAGAACGGCGTTGCTCGGGTGTAATGAGAACTTTAAAATTAATACATAATCCTGGATTTCAGACTCTTTGGATGTTGGCACGAAAAACGTAGGTTGTTGAAAGCTTGATAACGAAGCCGAAGAACTTCTCCAACAACACATCCACATGCAATGCAAAAAGAATGAAAGCGTCTTTTGCATAAAGACGGCGCTGCTGCTACCACAATCAGTCAGAATCAGGCAAGTGAGTGAAAGTGCACTAGTGGATTACTCACACTGTGCCAGGCTGCAGCTGGTAGTGGGGGTAACTTGCAAACAAACCCTTATCACCTTTTTGTTATACTGGTGTTGCGCTATGCTTCGTGTTCTTAATTGCGTGGACACGCTCGACTAATGCGACAGGTTCAATAAATCCCTGTCTCTCTCCAATTGCATTTCGTTGCTAAGACACGGCAGTTTTGGATCTAACCTCCGCAATTCCCTGTATTGCCATCTCTCAGTCAATTTGCCTGATCCGTAGGAAAAGAAAAGTGGTCTTCTTAGTAATTTTAACCGTTCTTAGACCATTAATAAGTCGGCCCCATTCAGACAGAGCGCTTGATTGTGTCTTAATATCTTAAGGCTTCGAAAGATTACTTAAGATTTCACGCAGCACGTATCATAAGTATTATTTTGGCCACCATGATTATGTAGGACACGTTAATTAGGGAAAACTTTTTTGTAGGGCACTGTTCCTAACCTTCGTCTTTGTAAACTGTGAGTAGAAGCACTGGTCCCTTTATAGTGGTTTTTACTAATGCGTATCCTTGAGCTTGACGTGAGATGCCCACAGACGCAGAGGCTAAGGACGACTGGGAGCTACCTGTTACCGGACCGACGCTCCATTGTTTGGCAACACTACAGAACCCCAGTGTAAACTACATTTTTCGCTATACCATGCGGTGCTAGGGCGAAAACATCACTCTTATTTCCCACACGTGAGCAGCCAACGTAAAGTTGAACGTGCGCGAAGCATGGTCTTGTAAAGTGCAAACACGACACTGTCAGCATTTGAAGCGTGGGTGACGGACGGCGCGTAGTGGAAAGTACGTTGTAACCAAAATTGTTTATTGAGACTGGTTAACTCTCGGTTACCTGCCCGACATCGGTTATTGTCTTCAAGCATAGCATTTCATTAATGTGATGTCCGTGAAGCTCTGTCAAATGCAATGGAGGAGGTGACCGTCGCAAGCTTAGCGGAGCGATGTTCTGTACTTTAGGCAGTCGCTGAAGCTGAAGTAGAAGCACGTTTTCCTCAATTGCTAACCCTACGCGTAATTCAGTACTTTCAGCCGCCCGTGAACGTTTTTTAGCAGCGGCGTCAATAAATTGCTGAGACCGTTGCTGCTTCGTACATTCGTCATCTCACGAACATTCCTTAGCAGCGGTGTCCGTTAAGCGGCGAGACCGTCTCTGTTCTGTAGTTTCATAAGCCTGTGAACGTGCCTTAGCATCGGTTTCTATTAATCGCCGAGACTGTCACTGATCAGTACATTCAGAAGCCCTTAAATCGGACCTATCAGCAGAAGCTTAAACGTTAAGCTCAGCCCATATAGCGTCATCTAACCTGCAGCGCCTAAGTTTTAGTCACTGGATAAACTATTGGAACGCCATTCATAAGTTTCAATTGCCCAACATTCTGCTGATATCACTGCGTTTTGCGACAATCGCACAGCACTAACAGAGGGACTTTCTTTGGCCCTAGTAAAACATCTATTTATAGGTGGCATAGATTTAAAAAGAAAGATGTAGGTAGAAACTCACAAAGATGTTTGTGTAATTACGTGGCCAAATTTGGTTGTTTAGAAGGAGTTACAGTGAAATCAGAAGAGCAAAATGTATATAAGCAACCTTTCAAAATCTAAACCTGTGTTTGAGACACGTACAGCGAGATACCAATCGCAAAAGTGCAGGATTAGGGTTCAAAAGTTATAAGTGAATATGAAGTCTATTCCCAGGCAGATGGCTGTTAATTAGAGTAGATCAGTTTAGTCAACCTTGACTCACCTGACGTGGCCAATCGAGCATTCGATTAGAACTCGTGAAGCAAGTTAATGTGTAAAACACTTTCTCGCAGCACCGTATGTGCGAATTACAATCGGTAAAACTAATGCGTGTCAAACCTTGACATCAAAAACCTTAAAAGTTAAGATGGACTTTAACTTAAATAGACGAAAATGCAATAGTTGCTTACAGTGAAAACGGAACTGTAGATTGAACGAAAAATAAATGCATGTAAGTAAAATTTTGATTGCCGGTATCGATGTCAAACACGTTTTCCAACGCAAACTGAATTTTGAAAGCTAAATAAATACTCTGAGTAAATGGTAACATGGCTGAGACTAAGAACTACAATTGTACCTACTTGGAGCAAAGCCAGAAAGCAAAAGCCAAAAGAAAAAGGCTGGAAACCTGATTTTGATCAGACCCGATAGGTTATCGTGGTATCGACTTACAATATAGGAGTCAAATTAGTCAGTAAAGGATAAAATAACCTAAGTAAGTCCATGAAAACTTATCATATCCATCGGCACTATTAATGCCTGAATATCAATTTTTGATCAAATTCGATAAAATATCGGGGGTATTATTTGCCGACATCGGTGAAAATGAATCGTCTGAGACGATCTACTAATGTTTCAGATTAAAACAATAATTTTACCAAGTTAGAGCAAATTCTGAAGCAAGACCCAAGACCAAAGTGCTGAAATCCTGAACTTGATCAGACCTGATCGAATATTGATGTGTCAATTTCTGATATCGGGGGAAAATCTGAAAAAAAAAGTAATTTATGACCTGACCAGATGCCTAAAACGTTTTGTGGGTATGGTGAGAATCAGATAAAATGTGGATTTCTATAAAGGACATACAGACAGACAGACACACGCATAAAAACATCTTGTGTTTTACATATATAAATAAATATCGGGGGGAAATTAAGTAGTCCATGACCGAACCGGAAGCCTACAGAATACTTTTATAAAGATGATGAGATTTGGATGAAAACTGTGGATTTTTATAAAGGTCATACAGACAGACAGAAACACACACAAGCATCTTACCTTTATTTTATAGATAAACATCGGGGGAAATCGGAAAGATTAAGTATCCTCTGACGTGACCGGAAGCCTATGTGTGAATTTTGGTGAGAATCGGGTAAAAATTGGGGATTTGCATAAAGGACACATAGACAGACACACACAAACGCACAAATATTTTGCCTTTTATATGTATATATATCGGGAAGAAATAAAAAAAAAGTAACCCATGACTTGACTGCAAGCCTAAAGAATAATTGTGCGACGTTTGGTGAGTGTCGGATGGAAACTGTGGATTTGTATTAAGAACATACAAACACACACACACAATTTGCATTATATATATATATATATATATATATATATATATATATAGATAGATAGATAGATAGAGATCAGAAATCGTAATATATATATATATATATATATATAGATATATATATATAGATAGATAGATAGATAGATAGATAGATATCAGAAATCTATATATAGATAGATATCAGAAATCGGACAAAAATTAGTAACACATGACCTGAATGGAAGCCTAAGGAATATTTGTGCGAAGTTTGTTGAGAATTGGATAACAGACACACGCACAAACATCTTGCCTTTTATATATTTATAGATGTCGTAAGGAAATCTGCAAAAATAAATAGCACATGATTTGTCCGGAAGCCTCAAGAATATTTGTTTGAAGATTGTTGAGAATCAGATAAAAATTGTGAATTTTTATAAAGGACAAAAACACACGCAACACACACACACACACACACAGATTGCCTTTTATATATATAGATTTACTTAAAAAATTGGAAATGGAGAGATACTTGTCAAAAAACTTTCAAAACATTTAAAAAATTACTGACGTTAAACTTACTATGAGATGTTTATGATCCAAACGCAAGAATGGTAATGACTTCAAATGCTAGTCATTAGGGTAGATGAGCAGTAAATTTACATGAGTGTAATGACAATAAAATGGATGCAGTTGCGCAGGCATCGTTTTTTTTAAACAAGCAGAAAATATCTTCAGCTGGTAAAAAAGAGGTGTTATCAACTATATTTTCAGTAAAAAAAAGTTCACAAATATATATACGTGTGAAATTTTAAGTTGAAAAGGATACATTTGTTATTTATTTATGCTTTGAAATGGAATTATGACGAAAATATTATCTGAGTAAATTATGATTTTATTATAGATCACTGTCAGTCAGTTAAGTGTCAGAGCGACCAAAGACGCAAACATGAGCAGGCCAGTTTTGGCCTTCTACTTATTTTTATGCGTATGGTATAGTCTTCATCGATTAAACTGAGAAAAGAAAGAACTATCAATAGCAAATATTATATAGAATTATTGGTGCTTTTTAAGGAAAAATCGTCAAAGACGTCACAAATGAAGAAAAAATGTGATCTTTCACCAAGACAATGCGCCGTTTTACAAATCGATCTCAACTAAGGAAAAACAACATGATCTGCTCTTTGAATTAATCCCCATCAATTCTGTTCTTCAGATATGACCCCCAGTGATTACTAACTGTTTGCATTCCTGAAATTACAACGCACAGGAATGATATTTGGCTCCGATGAAGAAATGATATCGGAAACTGAGGTGTATTTTGAGACCAAAGACAAATAGCTTTGCAAAATCTACCGAATTGTTAGAAAAGATTTGGAATCAGAGTATCACCCTAAAAGGAGAATAAATTGATGGATTAAGTTGATCTTTCCTAAAAGTTGTTGTTTTACTAGTTATGCCCGGGATTTATTGAGTTGTCTGTTATATTACAAGGACAGTCTTTCACAAATTTAATTGTGAGATTATTAACATGACTGTTAATTCTGCTCTAAGAGTTATCTGCTGGAATATGCCCCGCTCTCACTTTCTGCTCCCTACAATGCAGTAATGATGACTATAAATAGTTTGAAAGATTTCTAGTGTCAGAACAACAAATACCCTTCTCACTTCATCCACAACGCTAAAAGATGAATCAAAATTATTCTACAGTAACATAAATAACATTATCACACACAATAATAAATTAACAGAAAACAGATGCATATTACTACATACCTATGAAATAACATCCTGAAGAACTTATCCCATCTAAAGCAATCCCAATGTTCATAATCACGCCAAAAACGAATAACCCAACTGAAATAATCCATATCAATAATAATTCAGTAGAAGTCATGAATTTTCCAAACTCTCCCGCGCAATGCACCGGTGAATTAAAAAAAAAAACAGAATATTATTTATAAACACAAAAGTGTCGTCATAAAAAAAAATAATAAGTGCATTTGTCATTCAAAGTACTAAATTCGACCAAAATACACAGAAATACATTTCATCACAATTCTTATCTAGATTATGCCACACTCTTCAAAACATAAATTAATTTCTTCAGAAAGAAAAATCCTCGCGAGTGCTGCTATCGAATCTTATCAAAACATCAATGTACGCTGAAGTTCTTCCTAGTCACGTTTTTCCTGAATGAATTACTAGTTTCACAAGCCAATATAATGAACAAGACAATGTTAAAAACTAAAACTAAAACGGTGAAATCAATCAATTCTTCGTTTGAATATATACAGAACTAACGTCTTTCTCATAAAATAACATGGAATCACAATGTAAACACTACCGTCTTTCTCATAAATAACATGGAATCACAATGTAAACAATATAAAAAATATATTCGAAAATTACTAGGTTACTTTACTTTTCACCAGATCTTGAATTAAGAAATAATGTGCCCCCTCATGCTTTGTTTAAGATTTCAACCACCTGATGAATGTTCATGAGTTTTCAAAAATTTACAAACATTGGTGAATCAATGACACCATTACTTCAGTATATTTAAACGCGTGTTGCATATAGATCCTACATTGACGTGAATTGACAAAGGCCCTCAGAAGATGAAACGTGTCGACTAAGTACATATGTTTTCATTGTCAATTTATATATATATATATATATATATATATATATATATATATATGCACAGAAAAACGATTGTCATCAAAATCAAAGTTGAAATATAAATTGAAATATACTAACAAGAATGAAGAACAATGACTGTCATTTAATTAATTAAATGAGTCTTATGTGAACACACACGTTCAAACTCTTCAGCAGAAAGAAGTCCCCCGAATACGTCAAGTAAACTTCGGGGACATTAAAATCATGCAGGTAAAGAAGTTTAAATATATGGTATGCATTTTTAAAAAGCATAGGAAGTGTGACACTGATATCTGAAGAGGGGTTGGATTGACCAAAGACGCATCGACCAGAGACGCATTTAAAAGCAGATTATTCAGAGACAGAAAAATTCGTTGAAGACAAAGAAAACAGTACTGGATTGTTTACTAATATCTTCCCTCTTATATGGCAGCGAATGATAGATGATCTCAGAAGTGAAAGAGATATTCGAATCAACAGAAATGTGTTTTACAGAAAGATTCTGAGGATACGATGGACAGGACATGTGAGCAACAAAGAGGAAGGCTTGGAGACGCTGAGGAATCATAGGACGGACAGAAGAAAAGAAAAAACAGGCCCAACCAGCGCGTGGTCTATTTAATGAGCTGAAGGATGTGGATGGCAGAGCTGTGTTTTGGAGAGATACTTTTTTTTTTAATCATATCACGCCAAGCAATACGAAAACGCCACTGGTGCGCAGGGGGCTACATAAGAGTGAAAAGATTGGAAAAGAGAAAAACCGGAAACCACATCCTAAACAGGAAACAAGGGATGAGCCTCTTCACCTGTTCAATAGACGTGGGTGGAGTGTGAACCGGGCGATAATTTAGTCTATCTACGCCAATTAGGGGAAAATTATTAAGAGCGACAAGAGAGAAGGAGAAACGGAAATCTATGATCTTTATTCATCTACGTACCGAAAAGGCAGTTGGTCAGTAAAGATATATACTCATTACCCGGATATACTTCACTACAAGACTGTATATATTGATATCTACTAATAGTATTCCTAGTATTCCTGAACCGACTAACCCGTGTTCCAGTTTGTATATTTTTGTTCAACATAACTTTCATTTTCTATCTCCATATCTGTTTTTGTTGTTTATTATTTTGTGTGATTTTCCCAACGAGAATCGACAACAAAATCGTATCTTGCATGGCAAATCAGTTGGTCTGTTATTTTTACATATAACTTTTCCCAAACACATTTTCATGTATTGTAAAATATTTTCCTAAAGATCCTTCAGAAAAATATATCGTTTATGCTAAAAAAGAAACATGTTATATTTCTATTAGTGTATTGAATCTTCACTAGAAAATGTCATACTAAGTTTTAGACTAAACAGTTTCTCCTTTCGTAAATAAAAATAAATTATTACGTTGTGTAAGTATTAATTACACGAATTACTTCTATACTTTTCTTTTATCATTTCATTTTTAAATCCTATTTTAAATCCTGATTTTATATTTGTCTGAAAAAGATGTATTAATAAGTTTCACTTTTAGTTAGCAATATTTCAGGAAATATATCTTGTATAAGCTATAATGATGACCCGTTACAATAAATATGAACTGTTACAGCAAATAATCCGCTCTTTCACAAGAGAAAACTATTTATTGTAAATTATATTATGAGTCACACTTAAAGTTTTTAAAATGAAATTGGGGTGCCTTACACGTGACTAATTTTAGTACAATAGTTTTTAAAAAATAAATGTTTGTAAAGTCTAATAAGAGATTTAAGTAAGAAAACAAGAATTGCAAATACATCGCAATTCGTCGAGAAACAGACAACGATACTGGAGAGATTACAAAAGAAGTTTTATCTGTTACTACCACAAGAGATTCAGTGAAAATAGTATAAAATGCACACCTTACTGCAATTACATGCCCCAGAGAAATAAGTAAAAGATCTTTGTCGACAGGAAAGGTTGGCATTTCAAGCTCAAGTCAAATTTTATAGATAATAGACAGAACTCTAAAAACTAACATTCCTGATCGAATTCGCTAAACATAGTTTTTCAGTCAAACAAAATAAGAGAACCCGGGAAAAATCATATTGCGAGCGTTAACTGCCTTGTTTATTCACAAAAACAAAACAAATATGCATGAAACTCAATTTGTCGCTAAGACGGGATTATCCATAGATTTTTATCCCGACCAGCATCCTTAGACCAACAAGGAGTACGAACATTTTTTTATTATTGACTTTTATTCGATTTTAAAAGTCAACAACTGGCTAACACGAATAAAAACACGAAAACTATTAAGTACATTAATTTTGAAACACTTCTTAGTCCAAAATTGCAACAGAATGAAATAGTTCGCATTTTCACAATATATTGTTCTATTATCAAACATAACGAAACTAAAATTCATCACCACTGTGAGAAACATAACATCTCACACCATAATAAAACAAGTGGTTCTTCGTCGACTTTCCCTTGATAAACTAAACATTACCAAACAGGAATTCCAGAGAGTAGCAAATTTCTGAGTAATATGTCTCTCGAAAGTCAATTGGTTTCCATTTCTGCACACGATACTAAGACCAAATTCATCCCCCTTGTGGTGATTACTCATAGAAAAACTTGATTTACTTAAAAGTTACCCAAATGCAAATGTTAAAGATTTTTCAGCCGACTACATGGTATTAACATTTTTCTAATATTGACGTCATTCTATCCGGTAAGCAGATACTTTTAGAGGATTCTGGCCTAAAGAAGAAAAGTTTATGAATTTGTACGTTTACCATTTGAAGTAAGAAATGCAAACCAATCATTTTCAAATTTCATGAAGCAAAGTTATTAAGTACTGAATTCAGTTTCTTGCAACATAGACGAAATGTATATTGCTCGCTCTTGATCACCAGAACATAATCTGCATGTAAAATATGTTTTTGAAAAAGTTCGTAAATATGGTACCTTAGTGAAACAAAAGAAATTTAATTGTAGATTATCTGATATTTTATAAATATTACCATCACCACAGATAGAGGAACTCAATAACAACCGTAATTTTTGCCTCTTGGTAAATCCGACAACATCCTGAAGCTAAAGGCATGATAGCATGCTTTCATTGTTCACTAAACGAATCGCTGAAAAAAAACAATAAATTATACTTCTTGGATTCAGAATACCTCATTAATATTTTTAGGGTCCGTAACACCGTCACCCGGTTGGCCAGCTGACTAACCCCAAGATGATCACGGCGAACAATTATGATGACCGAACATGTCTCAGGCTTGATGCTGTCGACGCGGCATCAATTATGATGACGCTCTCGGGGCGCTAGTCCTGATGGTCTCGTCACAGTAACTGGTCTTCGAGTCTTCACTTATAACAGTGAACTTTCCTGCCATTGCCGTGTATTTTGATCTCAGGAAAGACACGCTGAAAAAACGGTAGCCGTTTCTTTTCCACCTGAAATCAGACCGGGCACACGTGTAGACTTGTGTTGATAAAATAAAACACGGTACAAAAAAGTAAATAAGTCAATAATTTCTCAAGCTCTCAATTTTCAATTTTTTTAAAAGTCTGTTCAGGGCTCTTTACCGAAGAAATACGGAAAAGGTTAAAATGGGGTGTTTTGGTGACTGCAGCAGTAAATTCTTCTTGACTCATTCGCCAGGCATCTCCAAAATTCCTTCAAATAGTTTAACTCTTTCTCGGCTCTTTCTCTTTCTTTACATCTTCAGCCAGGATTCAATAGTAAACGCATTATTCGACTTTAACTTTTTTAAGTGGGTCGTCAGCAGGCTTTTCTACGTTTCTTTACATCGGAACTCATGAGATTTATGGGAGAAAACCAGTGTTCTTGGTCTTGGCTCCTAGTCCGGAACACTTTTCCCTCAATCGTTACATCTCGACTGTTTTTTTAAACTGCAATCTAACGAAGTAACTGATTCGGCTACTCGGAGTCTCGACTTTTATGCTTGTCCCAAATTCTCTTTGGAGGTGAGGAATAGACCCGGGCTGTCTATGCAAATAAAATCTTTGCTCAATGAGATTAAATCCACCTCCACTTGTTTAACCAATGAGGTAACAATATCTCCTCTGGCGTAATTTCTTTTCATATTCTTCTGCTTGATTCAACTGATTACGTCAGCAAATCTAGCTTGTAGCTTTGAAAATTTAATCTCAGTGAGATTTATAATTCGTTTTTATTCCCATATTTAAATCTTCAATCTTTTTAACCTCATCAAAAGTTTTTAACGATCTTGCTTTAACTACCTCTATTTTTCACTTCCACCAACCGAAACCCCCAAAGCTTCTGATCAACTTTTGAATAAAGAATGCAAAAATATATTTTCCTTTCTATTCTCTTCAATTTCCAACTAGTTTTTCTGTTTTTCTTTATTTTCAGAAAGATTGTGCAACAATCTTCTGTTAAACTCGACTCATATCGCGATTGATAATAAACGGCAAAATCAACATTACTACTAATAATAATTTCTTTCGCTCCGTCGTATTAAACCTAAGATTACATTTCTTTCTTTTCATGTAATTTTACAAGGCAATCTTAAACAAAGCAATTACGTTTTACATAAGATTCTTAAGCAGGGCAATTACGGGTTTACAGGGTTAATTGCAGTTGTAAAATCTGATTCACAGACTTGTGTATCCAAACTTGCATATAGATAACGTTTACGCTGAACAAAAGTTTAGTAATCAAACCAAATGAAACACTCTTGGATCCGGCGTCATTTGTAGATATGTTTTGATTGAAGATATACCCATCTCCTAGACAATCAAACATATGTGTTAGAATTATTCAAAAAAAGAAATGCTGTCCTAGTAAAAGACAATTCGATCACATGTTTCACAGAGATATTTGGTAGGTGTTAAAACGTACAGAGAAATATTTCCCATTTGAGGTTGATAGAGGTAAATCTTTTCATTAACCGTCTACAAGTTGTCAATTTAGAAGATATTTGCGATGGGTGAATATAAATGAAAGAATAGACAGAGCCTATAACTTCAAAGATTAGTCCCCGTATTAAATGATGATTTATAATCTATGTTAGATGTGCCACAAAGTCGAAGATGTGTGCTATCTAGCAAGCATCTAACTCAGTATTCAGTTGTAATTATTCCAACGAGATAATCTTGCTAAACATTACTACAAGGCGGCGTACGCTATCGTCATATTAGATAGATCAAGAAGCAATTATTGTACCTGACATACTTGACACATTTTTGTTGAGATTGTTGTACAATTATATTACTTGAGATTGGGTACTTAGATACCTTAATAAACATAGTAACCAGGATAGCTCTGTGGTATACGAACAAGAAAATGATTTTGTAGATTTATCTTCCAGGCTTTGCGGTTTCAAACTAAGTGAAGGTGGTTTGTGAAAAGTTACAATCAAACACGCCAACACAATAAGTCACACACAAATATATTAATTAACATTTTCAATTATATGCAATTTGCCTCTAGGACAATAATCTCTTGATGGAAACTTTTCTTCTATTAATTTTGTTTAACAAATATTATTTGAATTGCAAATCAATTGATCTGTTAGTTTCATCATCATTATTTCAGTTACTGTAATATTTTATCGTAAGAAACCTTGCTTTCATTCTTGAGATAATCAACATTCAAAAAAATTATTTTTCTTCCATATAGTTGAGTTATTGGAGCTGAACTTTTTTCCATCTATTGTCATTTTATTTGAACATTATCTCAAGTCACTAATTATTTATCAGACTGTTTTCCTCTTTCAACGATTTTTATACGGTATTAAAGATTTTAAATCAAACAAATTATTGCCGCTCCATATGACACGCGGATATTTTTCTAAAGGTTTCTATAGTGTTATTCTCAAGCTTGCATTAAATATATTATATTTCACATTGTACGTGGTTAAGCAAACAATTATCCACATTTCGCCATAAGGTATAATTAGGTTTGTTTCATTGTGTTCTGATCATGCATATGTTTGTACCTAATAGTGATTTCAGATGATTTACAGTAACATGGCAGAAACCTATGTCACCTAAGAACTCGTCAACAAATAAAAAAAATATAAAAGACTGTGTAATTGTCTATATTAATTATGACCAAAATTACATACATATATATATATATATATATATATATATATATATATATATATATAAATCAAATATCTGATAATTTCCAAAATAATGAAAAATTAATATAACTTCTTACAGGTATAGAGATCGTTTTCCCTGCCATAAAATAGTTTTGTGTATGAGAATATGAGAATTACACCAATGTATATATGTGGGATCTTTTGTTAAAATGTATGTACAACAATGGAGATTAGCAAATGATTTCAGAATTTCAAAAACTAATTTGTGTGCAGGAACGAGGATGACAACATCTATCGGAAGAGATGATCAACATTGTTAAGATGGTTCATGAAGTCTACATGTATAGAAATTTAAAAACTCAGATTCTTCCGAAAAGTTAAAATATTTCTATATAAATATCTTGCAAAGGATACCCTAGAAGCTTCCTCTGGTTAGGTTGAGAAGTTCAAGTGCATGCAATTCTGAATAAATAGTCAAGAGAAACTAAGTAGACGAACTTAAATAAGGAAGTTCTATTTACAGAGATATAGCTATAATTTAAATGAAAGTGAAAAATCAATAAGAATAAGTTTCGCATTTAGGGCAAATAAAATCCTTATACTCTAGTTGAACACTTAAAGGACTTATCAAATATGAATGTCTTTTATGCAATCTTTAAGAGTAATATCTACAACCAATATTTCCTTTTCAGGGAAATGTTTCCGGTGATGTACATCTACAAATAATTCACAAATGCTTAATTGATATGCCATAAAAATGAAAATGGATACTTCATTCTTCAGCAAGTCGGTTTGTCAACTTGGGAAAACATAAGAATATAATAAGAAGAATATGATGAAAGAGATTTCAATTCGGCGTGCTGGTTTGACAGGTGTATTTGGGAATTTTTTGAGGCTTATGTAAAAGAATTGCTATATAAATAACCATAATCGGACAAATCTAGAGAAGCCAAAGTAGAAAATAACATAAACACAGCATAGTTTTGCCTAAAGCATGTCGAAAGAGGCCTTTTCATAATGTGAACTACCCATTAAACTTGTGTCGTTTGACAGAAAAATCAGATTTTTTCAAAATAGGTGATCATTCATTAAAACAAAATTCTGTATTGCTCCAAATATTTTAGAAAATAAAACCTAATTTGAGAGAGAACGTAATCCTGATTTACATATACTTACTCAGATATATACTTCTCTAATGAGATCAGAGTTTTGAAAGTGCCGTGTATAAAGAATTTTGCTGTCAGGGCGCATAAATATATTTTGATATGAAGTATCAATATTAAATATCCTCTTTAGTAAAGCGTTTTGATTAATGCACTGTTTAAAAAAATGTATTATTTGAGAAAACAGTTATTTTGTATTAGCAAATGACATATTATAATGTAGCGCTATATATATGTTTGTGTGTATGTGTTTGTGTGTGTGAGTGTGATAAAATGAGATTATACATATATCTATATATATATATATGCACGATACATAGAATTACATAGTACTTTTCATATTTGCGATATTTAGATGGAAATTTATACATCCCACACACAAACACACTCAAACTATATATATATATATATATATATATATATATATATATATATATATATATATCGCACATATAGACGTGTGTGTGTGTGAGTCTGTGTGTGTGTGTGTGTGAGTCTCTGTGTGTGTGTGTGTGTGTGTGTGTGTGTGTGTGTGTGTGTGTGTTTAATGTGTGCGATGGACAAATTTTCGCTTAAATGAGTAAAAGTTTGATCTTTTGTACAAATTCTCACCGCACTTAAAAATTAAGAGATTTAGCAAATGGGGAGTTAGCTGGATAGATATAAGGACTAATGTTGTCGCAGAAATTATCTGAGAAGCAAGACTGGATTCTCCTGCTTATGCACCTAGTGCAAAGATCTTTTTACTAGATATATGACCTTCTAACATCCACCCAGTGGACTCAGTGCAAATAAAGAGTCTTGATTTGGCCTCACCGAGAGAAGAATTGAAGCATAACGACGCGAATACTAGTCATCACACTAAATGCCATCATAATAACGTTTAGATTCATACAACTTTTTCCGAATAAAATAATCATTTTCTTCAAATTGACACTCGAATCCTATGATATATAAGAATTAAGGTGTCGGCGTGAATTCCAAGTAGTTCACCCAAGCGAATCTTCTCATAACTTAATTTATATAATGCGGAATTTTCTACATTTTTTCGTCACTAAGTTGATTGGAATTGATATTTCCTAAATTCATCTCCTGTCGAATATCAATTCTATTTGCGCAATTCACATCATATGAATTTTTTATAATTAGACAATTAATTTATATCCCGCAGTGCTCTTTATTTTAGGTAAATTGTATGAACTGAGTTGCTCCTCTAGAATCATTATGCTGACATATGACTGTATATTTTAGAGATTTTTTTATTAGTGGAATTTGCAGGAGTATTTATACAGTTGATTGTATAACACCAAAATAAGTGCCACATATAATAGTATACTGATAATTATAAGTTGTCCTCATCGCCAATTTCCGGAAACAGATTCGTGTTTAATTACTTTTACTCAATGCAGGAGCATTGTGCTTAGTTTGTTTCTTTTTTTTCTTCCCCTTTAACCCACGTGGTAGTCCTCGTTGGGTTGTTGACGATTTACGTTGCTGATATGTTTGCATTGGTTTTTTCTGATTTTAATCTTTAATTAGTGCTACTTTTGTATTGTAGATACGTATATATATATATATATATATATATATATATATATATATATATATATATATATATATATAACTATGTCAGTCATTTTATATAAGAAAAGTTATTTTTAATATGTAAGTTTAAGACACACTTTTTCAACCAGGATTAATCAAAGAATTAGAAAAAAAATTCTTATACCGGAACCTTGGCTAGTAAATGAATGTTTGCAGAATTTTAAGTTATTAGTGGTCGGTAGGAGAGAAAAGTTTACTGCCCGATCAAATTAAAAAAAAAACAACTTATATTGTGATGAAACGGAAGAATGATATAATTATTGCAATTTAAAATTATTCCAGTAACGACAGATATTAATGTTTTCTCTACGTTTATTCAGAAGTACATTCTGTTATTTAAATTTCAAAATCTTACATTTCATTTATCTGATAAACATACATTACATCTTTTTCTTAAGTTTTTAGGGGGTGCTTACCTTGTACTTTAATAACATTTTTCGATTTCTGTTGATTTTTTTTACTAGGAAGAGAAAATTAATACAATTTAATAAACAAAGTAGAAGGTTATTTAGATACGAGTATGCAATAAACAAGATATATAATTTAATAAATATTTGTCGGATAAAAGTGGCATAAGATAAGGATATGTCTTTTCCCCCGATCTGTTCAACTTGTACAGCAAGAATATTTTGAGGACCCTAGAAGTTATGCCTGGATTTATCATCGAAGGCCACATTTTAAACAGCCTAAGATACGCAAATCATACTGTGTTGATAGCAGGCACAGAAAAGAAAGTACAAGACCTCCTACAGAAGGTAGCTGAATAGAATGATAAGAAAGCACTGCAAGGAAACCAAATGCGCATGGTCATCAGTAAAAAGGGCAGGTCAATATGCGAAATACACGTCGGGGATACTTGAATCAATCAGGTACAAAAATTTAAATATATGAGAAATGTTATAACAGAAGACGGAAAGTGTGACACAGAGATCAGAAGGCGAATTGGCATGACGAATGAAGCATTCCAGAAGTTGATTAAAGTATTAAGAACGAGGACATTTTTTCTAGTAACATGGAAAAGAGTACTCGATTGCTATGTGCTGTCAGTTCTTCAATATGGCACTGAATGCAGGACTTGAAGCAACTGATATGTGGTTTTACAGAAGAATCTTGTGAATATCAGGGATCGAGCATGTGAACAATGACGAAGACTTAGAAATGATGGAAACAAAATGGAAATTAATACTGAGCATCAGAAAGAGACAGCTGATAGGGAGACGTGGAAAACAATGATCCCCTACGTCCTGAAGGGACAGGGTTTCAGTAATACAGTGTAAATTTATTTTAAAAAATGGCCATTGGCCTTGAAATGATTAAGATCCCCTGCATGATATATGCGCGGTTTCTTTATTTTATTTGTTTAATGCTGCTAAACTCCTTGACTTCAATTCATTTTTGGTATTAAAGGAGATTTGTTGGTATAGGGTCTACTGCAGACCACACATTATAAAAAATGTTGCTGCTTGAGAAGGTAATTGGTACTGATTGTTCTCAGTGATGATGTCGTAGAATTTGTCTGAAAATCATCGCTGCTTATTAGCCATGGTGCAATGTCTTGTTACCAACAACTTACTTCTTGAATTAGTGTACAATTATCTCCTGAATGCAACTCATAAAGGCCTGTATATTAAGTCTGAAGTTCTGTTGGAAGAAAATTCGAGGAATAATTAACACAAAAATATCAATACGTTTATGTTAGAGCATCCGGTGATACTGAAAAGCATTACTTCATGCAATTTCTAAATTTCTGTCATTATCAATTTAGTCAAGGGGCGCTTTTTTCTCAAAGGCGGTGTAACTGTTCCTAATATAATGTGAAGTAGACAAAACAGTATTCAAACAAAGCCCATGCTTGATATAATTAAATATTATAGACACAAGTTACCTTTCGCTCTCTCTCTCTCTCCTCCTATATCTCTCTCTTTCTCTCTCTCTCCATATATATAGTATTTATGCTCTCGTTATTCGATTCAGCTGTCGAGAAAAAATTACGCATTGCCATTTTAGATATGAACTAGTTTCTCTCAGCTGCTGCTGTGTCTTTACACGGAAATCTTAGGGAAAGTCTCTTTGACTGATGCCAAATCGGTCTATAACACAAGAATGTGAAGACAGGACAAGAAGGTTTCAACTGTACTTTAAGATTTATTTTTCTATTAGTGGAAGTAGAACTAAATATTATATGTAATTTAATTAATTGAGTATCTTTGCTGCAAATATTTTCCATGTCTCAAAATCATATTGTAACAATATTACAATAATATATATATTAGTTTGAGTTCAATTAATAGTTTTGAATAATAATTAAATTACATAACAACATAATATTGAACTTACATAACAATAAAAATACTAACTTTATTACACATTTTAATTTGCCCCATAGTAACATCTTATGCAATTGTAGAAGTTCAGAATATGTATATAACTAAAGCATTAGTCTCTATCTCATCAGTAGAAAATGCAAAGATTATATTATTTTTTATTGTTCATTTTAAATCATTTGTGTAAATATATATATATATATATATATATATATATATATATATATATACACACATATATTTATATATACACGAGTTACATACACAAGTTACATACACAAATTATTTTAAAAAGTTAGGCTATCTTTGGCAAACAATGTTTTTTTAATGAAATTTACAAAGAAGAAATATTGAAATTTATATTTAATAAACTAAATTTCTGTGCAAAACAATACTGTAAAAATAAGGTTAAACGATTTTATTTTGTTTTGAAATGGCTCTAAACTCATCTGTTTTTATAAAACCTAAAATAAAACTAAAAATAAAGTATGGTAGTCTTTCAGATTTAAAAATATTAAACGAACTTTACCTTATTCGTTTCTTATGTTTTGTTTTCATTTCTTTAACTGAATTTTGTTTATTTATTTTTAATAGGAGATGTTTAAATCAAGTTCTTTTAAAAATATAATTATGTATTACTATGTTGTCTTTAGAACGGACCATCTATTTTGTATGTTTTTGAAATATCTCACTCTCACTCTCCCGCTCTCTTTCTCTCTCTCTTTCTCTTTCTCTCTCTCTCTCTCTCTCTCTATATATATATATATATATATATATATATATATATTTGTGTGTGTGTGTGTAAAGGTGACAGAGTATACTAGGTTCAGTTATCTAGTGTATATAAGAGAAAAAAGAAAAAAATACCATGGAATGCGACAGAAATTTTTAAACGGCATGTACTATTGCTTGACATTTGCCCTGGGAGATCTAATGCAAAGAATTTACGAATATTTTGATGTCAACATTCGGAAAGAGTTTTATGAGTCTAATGGACATTACATATGTACCGCAACTCGGAAGTCTAACAATGATCTTTCTGACAATAAAATAACTAACAAAATACGCAGGCATATATCTAGGGTCTTGTCTGAAAATTTCTGCCTCGGGTTCTCAACGTGGCTGATGAGAAACAATATATTTGCCAACAGAAAAATGGCACGATGCCATAGAAGCGTAAGATACATTCATTTCTGTTAAAAAATTCCACCGATAACATAACACATTAATCTAGTCATAAAACTCTCCAGACTGCCAGCACCTTGATTATTATATGTAGAACATAATATAGAAAATTCTTTTTAACACCAAAAACAAACTGCATGCAAGAATTAGGGCAACGTTTTCCAAGTTACACAAAGACGATGTCCAGAAAAATCGAGAAAAATACGTCGACGTCTGGAGGCCGTGGTTGAATACTAATGATGTTTTATTGAATAAATATATACAAATGTATTGCATTATTAGTTTTGTAGTTTGTAATTGTCTTAAATATATCTGTCAGTATAGAGATATCAGTGTTATTTAAAATTTCTAAATTTGTCATATTTAGAAAATACATCAAGCAAAAGTTGTGTATATACATATATATATAACCACATAAATACATACAAATACACACAAAAAACACACTCACATATATATATATATATATATATATATATATATATATATATATATAAAATGATGAAATGTATATATATATATATATATATATATATATATATTTTAGATTCAAGCCTGGAGTTAATTCTATCGGTGTTATCAAATGTAAGCAGTGTATAAGCGTCTTAATATTGAATTCTCTATATTGATATATTGTGCAAGGTGGTCTCATCTTTTGTTACATTACTATATTGATCGATAGGTTTCAAACTGTTATTCGAATCCAAAATTAACCCATTTTCTTCTATTATAATATTATGCTGGAGATTTCAACCGGTACACGGGTTAATTATATTTTCTTTATAATCTTCTTTTACAAAAAAAAAAAAAAGAAAACGCTGTTTCAGATTAGATGTCAACAGAACTGAATATTTCACTTAAGGTTAAATATCTTTGTTCCAATATAACATAAAATAATGCACCGTGAAAAGGCAGATAAAATGTTTTATTCTGTCTCTCTGTAATCCATATCATAGACTAAGCAATGAATTAGATAGGCAGTGTTGTTAGGTTAGAGTAAAAAAATAACCGTGTTTAATTTCTTATAAATTATACCCATGTCGTGCAAGCTTTATTCCTAGAAGTCAATATTGAAGGCGCCAGTCCCATGCAAACTATGGACTTTTGAAAAACTCTCTGAATGAATGTTTTCATGGATGATCTCTTGCTTAAATGACAGCTATATAGAGAACAGGCTTACAGTATATAAATTAGAATGAGTATAAAGAAAGAAGGTATATGTCGAGTAAATCATATTCAATCAAACAAAAAAGAAGTAATATTAATTTAATAGAAAGAAAAGTGAAAGAGAATAATGACTCTGAATTCCCGACAATTAAAAGAATTCAGTTGATGAAAACCAAACATCTATATCCTTAATTCATTAGAAGAAAACGCGAACAGTTGGAAAGTATGATTCTTCATTCAATTAAAAGAAAACAACAGAGATAAACAATGAAAATAAAAACTAATATTACAATCCAAAAATAGAAAGAAATAAGGAATTAAAGAAAACAATGTGTGTGGAGGTTGAAAGGAAGAAATAACAGCGAATAGGACAGAAAGGCAGAAAATAGTTAGAAAAGAAAGAAAGAAACAAAGAAAATATGAAAGGTAAACAGACAAAAATTATAGAGTGCTAGAAAGAAGAGTAGACAGAAGGCATGCCAGAGATAAAATGGCAGAAAGAAAAATATACAGACCTACAGAAAAACAAACGAAAGAAAGTTACAAAAGCAAAATGAAAGAGACAAAAAAGAAAAAGAGGCAGGAAAAATAAAACAGACAATCAAAAGAAAGGTAAGATACAGATATGGAAAGAAGAACAGACATAAGAAAATCTTATTTTTAAAAATATAAATACAAATGTATAGGTTCTTGAAATTAAATGAGATAATTAGTATGTGTTTTTTTATCTATTTAGTGTTTAAGTTACAGCAGAGAAAGAAAATAAATTAAGCAAAAAATCAGAAAGAAAATTAAAACCAATTTAAAAACGCACCTTCTATTAGTTAACTGCCATGAGTTTTTCCACGCTCTGGGCGATCATATCTCGAAAAAGACATGGCTGACTGGGCAGAAGATTATTCCGATGTAGGTTGCATTATGTTCTGCTGTAGAATTGTTGCGAGCCAAGGCTACAGAACTTAATCTGTCCTATTATTTAAGCCATAGCTGCAGGGAACAGACGAATTAATACGTTTCCGAATGCGCCAGTGGGAGCAAGTAATTCAATTGGAATTCGAACTCAGTCCCCCTATTTTCGTTACGAGTCGATATATACTGCACACGCACACACGCATATATATATATATATATATATATATATATATATATATATATATATATATATATATATAGAAAGATAGAAAAAGACAGATACAGACAGATAGACAGACACGTATTGTTAAAGAGAAAAGAAATGTCAACACATGATTTTTATTCTGAATATATTTGCTCTTGATTATTATATTAAATTCTCTAATTACATACAAGTGATGCTTCAGAATAAGCGAAAGCTTTTGTGTTAGCCTCACAATCTTCATTAGTTGCCATTTCCTCATATCTATCTATCTACCGATATATATATATATATATATATATATATATATATATATATATATTGATACTAAAAAGTGTATATTAGAGAAAGTTTTTTTGTTTCCATAAGGAAAAAAAAGACGTAACAAAGATCAATGCCAATGAAAGCTAATAATACGTAAACATTTTCTCATTGGTTCTGTCAACTATACAAGTTAGGGTTTAACTTCCTTTACATGATCACGAATATATACGAATATATTTATCAATTCCCAATATTGTTTCAATTCTAGTTTACGTGTAATTAAACATTTTATGTCCATCCTTTTATTTTGCCTCACATATACCTGTTATCGACGAAATATATATAATGCCTGTGTTTCTTCAAAACTCTCGATCTGCAGAAGTTAACATTTTATTTATGTTCAGATCAAAGGATACACGATATAAACGAGACTATGTTTCATTATAAACGGATAGAAAGAAGAATGTTACTCATCCTTATGTTATATATCGCCGTACGACGACAAAACAACAAACACGCATATATAAAAATATAAGGTTATATTTTTATTAATGACGACGAACCGTGTGGAATAGAGAACGGAAGCCTGTGGTGTTTCTCTGCTTCCACTGGCCGTTCTCTGCTAGCGAATCCGTGTGTCGAGGTCTTTATATAGTTTTCTAGAACCGGGACTTTCCTTCCGGTTTTGCCTCGCCCACGCAACGCCCACGTAATTCCCAGAGACACCTGTTCTGTTTGCCTCCGTAGTCATTTCCGCCGCTGTCGGAAATAAGGTCAAACGACATCCGCTCCCGCCTCGACAGGATGTATTTCACAAACACCTGTCTTGTCGTTTCGCCGACCCCTTCACCGACGGGAAACACCATCGCTTGCATCACTTCCTCGGGTGGGGCCAGATTGTTATATTACACTACTCGCCCTCCCATTTTACAAAATGCTCACCTAAGAACATTTTAAGCGCAACACCCTCACACCCCCCATGCCACACAAGCCCGACAATTGTACAAAACATGTGCACGGCGAAACAACAAAACATGTGCACGCCGAAACAACCAAAACAACAACAAAAAATATATGGGGAGCCTACATCGGCAACCCATCAATGTTCGTGTCCATTGTGGAATTCATAATGTTCTTTTTTTTTTTTTTTTTTTAAGTTTCTGTAACTTTCAATGTTCGTTTCCTTTCTCGACTCTGTCCATACGCGTAGACGCCTCGATGCACAACCATATGATCATAGGCGGTAACCGCGCCCCTGTTTCCAAACTGACATCGATTAAATAACCTTTGACCAACACCATGCGTGTTTCCGCTCGAGTTTATTGTTACACATGTAACTTAATTTAATTTAATTTAATTTCAAACATACTATGTTTGAACACAGAAAAACTGCCATTATCTGCAGTACATATCATTCATAGTCTGACCGAGAAATGTTCAATAGAAAACGAAGAAAATTACCCTGGTTCCAACGTTAATCCATATGCAATTTACTTGTAGACGATCAGAGGTTTCATCTATCTTAATTTAGTCTAAAAAAAAAGGACCCGTGACTCGTAATTCCTTAGTTTGTATCTTCCGCATGTTTTGCTATAAGGAAGGTGGCCTAACTATTTCACTTAAACTATCGTTAGTCCTCCCACTGCTTTCTTTCCCAATCCTATAGCATATCAGCCAATAAGTCTACAAGACTTTTCAGTTGTTCTTTCTTTTTGTTCCGATCAACTGTGGAATCTGCAGGTCTATCCGTGCTTTTGGCCCCAACAGACGTTTCGCACTTTGAGCAATCATCCTCGAACGTGGATGAAACATTATTTATACCACCGATTCTATCATCACTATCAATAGTTGACACGTTTTTATTCGTCATTTTACGTCGCGTCATGATGCGACGCTCCATTAATGGAACATCAGACTCATCGTCTGATTCCACAAGTTGGTGTCGATTTTGTGCACTGGAAAGTCGGTCTGTTCCGCTCCGGATTCGTCATCCGAATCACTGGATTCTACTGGAGCAGCCAATACAATCTTTCGTAACGGCCTATCTGAAGTAGGGATTTTCCATTCATCAATGGACGCTGCCCGAAGATGCTCAGCATGCGTCTTAATGACTGAGCCGGTTAACTGATCTCTAATTCTATAAGAGACCGGGCCAGTCTTTTCAACGATCACATAATATGGCCGCCAGCGCACATCTAACTTCCCTTTCTTTTGGTGATTCTTATAGTACACCAAATCACCAACCTCAAAAGTTGTATTTTGCGTCTTACCACGCGACTTATCTATCGCGGCTCTCCTCGCTTTTCTTATATTATTGCTAACTAAAGTGAAGCTACGATGCATTTCCTGTAGTGCAATTTGGTGATGCTCATCACCATAATATATGCGACGAGGCCTCATTATATTGTCCAAGGGCAAAATAACATCCCTGTTGTAGAGCAAGTAATACGGTGAAAACTTAGTGGTCTCGCTCACATGAAACCGGATAGCCGCCAACATTTGGTTAATGTAAATATCCCACGACTGTTCGTTGTTGCCGATTTTTTTTGCTAGAACATCATGCATTGTTCTGTGAAACCTCTCAACCTTACCGTTGCTCTGGGGGTGATAAAAAGAAGTTGTCACATGGTGTATATTTAGGTCTTCTAATGTCTTTTTCATTTCCCTGTTGACATTTTCTGGCCCATTAACAGTTAAAAGCTGAAGTGGTGTCCCAAATCTGGGGAAAATTTCGTCAACTAAGAGATGCACCACTGTTTCTGCCTTCTTGTTAGGAACCGCAAATGCCTCCGGCCAACCACTGTACATATCTATGAATGTAACTATGTATTGATTACCTGAATGGGTCTTTGGGTAGGGTCCTGAGACATCTAAAGCAACCTTTGCGAAAGGAAAAGGAGGGAAGTCACATTCCTTTAGGGGGGTTTCTGCTTCTTTAGGTTTCTTGTCTGACACGGGATACATTTACCTACGAAATCATTTATTTCTCTAAGTAAACAAGGCCAGAAATACTTTTGTTTTATTGAGTGGAATGTCTTATCCACCCCCATATGGCCACTGTCATCATGGTATTGAACTAGCACCATCTTTCTAAGGTGAGATGGTACATACAGCCTGATGAGGGGTTCATCATCAGGTTGAGACAAATAGTACACCACCTCATCCATTACTATATATCTCTTCTGTTCTGCTTTGGTAGCCTTACCATTTCGTAATCTAATCTTCAGGTCTAAGATGTTTTTGTCTGATTCTTGCTCCCTGATTATGTCTATTCCTTTCAATGTGGGCCGTTCGGGTGCCTCTGATGAATTTCCGACATTTTATGGGCTGCTAATTCTTCCGGCACCATTAGGTTGGAGTTTATAACACTAACCAAGTAATTTCTATCATCTATATCTACTGGAGAAGCAATATGGTCTTCGTTCACATCAACAGCGCGTGATAACAGATCCGAGCAAACATTATCCTTACCCTTAAGATACTGTATGCTGCAATTGTAGCCAGACATGCTCAGAGCCCAAGTCTGTATCTTCTTATTTTGTATGGGTGAGTTAAGTAAGTGCTCCAGGGGCCTATGATCAGTGTATATTGTGAATGTTGCGCCATGCAGGTAGTGATTCAGTTTTTGAAGAGCATAGTGTATGGCATAAGCCTCTTTCTCTATAGTTGACCACCTCGTTTGTGTGTCACTTAATTTATGGGACAATAAATAAATTGGTTTTTCTACATCCTTCCTATTTTCCTTATCGTACACAACCTGGGATAGGCATGCGCCAATCGATTGATCGGATGCGTCAGTATATAACCTATACGCCTTATTTGCGTTGGGATAGGCTAGAGTTACCATCTCCGCGAGCTTCGTTTTTAGTGTATCGAAAGCGGTTTGGCAAGCATCGTCCCATTGGAATCGTGCATATTTCCTTGTCAAATTGACCAGCGGTTCGGCTATATCAGAGAAATTTCTAATAAAGCGGCGATAGTATGAGGTCATCCCAATAAAAGCTCTTACTTGCCTAACAGTGGTTGGAGTAGAAACTGACTTTATAGCCTTGACTTTATTGAGGTCTGGTTGTATTCCCTCTTCACTTATCTTGAATTCCAGGTATTGGGTCTCTTTCTTAAAGAACTCACACTTAGCTGGCTTCAGTTTAAGGTTGTGCTTACGTAGACTACTCAAGACTGTGTCTATATGTCTTAAATGATCTTCCACCGTATTTGAAAATATCAGAATATCATCTAAATATGCCATAGCAAAATCTTCCTGTCCCTGTAAAACAACTGACATTAATTCCTGGAAGATGCCGGGTGCGTTTGCAAGTCCAAATGGCATAACATTAAAATGAAACAAACCCTTGTGGCAGGTGAATGCACTTTTTTCTTTCTCATCATCATGAAGCTTAACTTGCCAGTACCCTGATTTTAAACCAAGCTTCGAAAAGTACCTTGCCGAACCAAGTGTTGCCAGTATATCATCGATGACAGGAAGAGGTCGAGCATATTTCTTTGTAATCTTATTAAGTTCTCTAAAGTCTACACAAAATCTCTTACCACCGTCTTTATTCTCTACTAAAACTACTGGAAAACCCCACGGGCTATTGGATCTCTCAATTACACCTGCCTGCATCATTTCGTCGATTGCTGAATCCATTGTCTTTCTTTGTTTGAGGGGTGTGCGATATGGGCGTTTTCTTATGGGCTCATGCGTTCCAGTATCGATACGCATCTCCACAGTATCGGTTCTGCCCAGGTTCTTGTCGTCACTAACGAACATGTCCCTATTTCTTTTTAGCAATTTGTTAATTTCAGGCTTGAATTCCTCCGGTACATGTACCTGTTATAAATCTACATCAGGACTTTTATTATTTTGTTTATCGGGCGTAGTAATTTCAGTAATATCACCTGCCCTTTCCAATTTAGCCAGCGGACACCCCCGTCTCAAAGTGATTGTCTGGTTAGGGTTATTCATTATCAGCAACTGAAACTTACGAGACTTTGGCATTTTTACAACTGCGTTGGCTACTGATATACCACATAAGTTGCTAACATATCCACTACTCAGCTGTTCGATTTCATATTCTTTGCCACGTCCATTTCTCAGCCTGGTTAATCCCAGACAAGGATGCAGGTGTTGAGGTCTTAATGTTACTTTTTGAGCTAACCTAACAATAGAGGAAATATGAACATCCTCCTCCAATGCCACGTATTCTTCACCAATCTTCAATGCCCCCAAATCGAAATACATTCTCACCCCGTTCTGCATCAGCCAATCTCGGCCAAGTATAACGTTTCTATTGAGATTTTTCACGACTAAAAATTCATGGGGTATGGACTTACTTCCTATCTGGACCTGTAGACGACAAAGGCCTTCAACGTATAACGGGGATCCGTTCGAAGTTTAATGTCCCTCTTTTGCAGTTCAAGTCCCAGTCGCAATTTTTTAAATACCCTACAGCTTATAACCGATACCTCTGCTCCCGTATCTACCAATGCCCTATAAGGTCTACGTTCTATTCTAATAAAGATGGAATTTGGCGCGCCCATATTACCAACTATGTGCGTTGGTACCGCCTTGTTCCGTTCGTTGGGCGTCGCACGAACGGACGTCTGCCGTTTCCCGGGGCGCGTCTACAAAATTTCGCTATGTGGCATTCTTTCCCACAATTCCAACACCTAACAACGCTCCCGTTCCTCTCCCGCTCGCGAGTCTTGTATTCAGTTCCCCAATTACCAACTTTTCTATTGTTCTTATTCCTATTATTATTATTATTATTAGTATTAGATTCAGCGGGGCTTACGGCTTCTATCGGTACCCGTCTCCGAGAGTGGCAAATTTCCATAGGCTCCTCTTCGTATTCAGAGTTTGCATCGAGTCGAATTTTCCATCTCAACTCAGATAACGCTTTCTGATAGGCAGCCTCTAGTGTTTGTGGCTCATCCTTCATAACTGCCATCTTTATTTCCCGATCCCTTAGACCTTTTATGAAAAGTACTAGAACTTGTTTTATCACAACTTCATTCCTCCCGTCAACACCAACATATGCGCTCTCCGCTAGGCATACTACTATCTGCATGTAGTCCTGCACCCCCTCCGTTCTACCCTGCTTAATGTTCACTAATTCGACTAACCGTGCGTCGGGGTCTAAAACCAATCCGTAGTATTCCTTTAAAGAAGTTTTGAACTCCTTCCATGTGAGTTGTGGGTTATTAGAGATTAGTCTATATACATAGTGTCCAACAGCTCCCCTTGTTGTGAGAAGAGCTGCCTGACACTTGTCTTCTTCTTCCACGCGCACAACTTTAAAATACCTCTCCATATCCTCCAACCAAGCACTATAACCACCATCTTCTTTGCATGCAAATGGCTGTATATTCTTTAAAAAAGATTCTCCCCTTAAAGTGTTCGACACCGAACAAGCCACATTTCTCAAGTCTAGGGTCAGACCTTGAACAAAATCGGCAAAAGTATGCTGTTCCATTTTTTTTTTTTTTTTTAACTAGACTTATGAACAAGAGCAGAACACACACAAGATCGAATCAAAAGTCACCTACCTTTCGTTGATGTCGTCCGGTCGCTTTCTATTTTCGTCTTCTATCTGGTAGTTTTAATTCCGTTGAATTTCAATTGTCGCCGTGGTAACCAAGCTCGTATCTATCTGTTTTGTTGTTGTTGTTGTCTTAAAACAGCAAGTCACTGGGCACCAATTTGCGTATGTTATATATCGCCGTACGACGACAAAACAACAAACACGCATATATAAAAATATAAGGTTATAGTCGAGGTCTTTATATAGTCTTCTAGAACCGGGACTTTCCTTCCGGATTTGCCTCGCCCACGCAACGCCCACGTAATTCCCAGGGACACCTGTTCTGTTTGCCTCCGTAGTCATTTCCGCCGCTGTCGGAAATAAGGTCAAACGACATCCGCTCCGGCCTCGACAGGATATATTTCACAAACACCTGTCTTGTCGTTTCGCCGACCCCTTCACCGACGGGAAACACCATCGCTTGCATCACTTCCTCGGGTGGGGCCAGATTGTTATATTACACTTAGCTGCAAGAATGACAATTATAGTTAATCTCATACGGGTAGTCAACAATATTATTCATATATTAATCAGCAATATTATTAATAAAAAGAAATAATACTAAAAATAATCAGAATGGATGAGGAAAGAAAATACTAATTTGTAACATTTTTTACGGGTCATCATTTTTCCGTTTGTTAAGAACTGTTCCAATCGAAATGTTTTCTTCAGAAACGAAAATAATAATAAAAAAATAAAAGAATAGAGGTAAAGGAAATTAGATAATGAAAGAGAAAGTTATAAAGAATAAGAACAAAACTAGTACTAAATTTACAATAATGAATGATAAGAGGGCAGACAATAAAGATAGATAAGGAAAAACAAAGATCTATTTGGAGAAGCGTCAAAAAAGATGAAAAGTAATGAAAAGAAAATTTAAAAAATAATTACAAAATGAAAATCAGTACACAAAATACGTCTACAGGCTTTGTAAAAAATAAAGAATGCATCTCACAAATAGGATTTGTCATGAATCAATTGATAATGTTACATAGAATATTCTGTATTGAATCGATGCTAAAGTCATTGTAAAATAAATAAAACTGGCAAGATTATGATGCAGAAAACGTAACAAAACCTCCCAAAGGAAAATATATATATTTTTACCGGGAAAAATAACCATTATTCTCTTCATGGATAGGCTATTTACCATAGATATTATCTAAGAATGAAGGAGACAACAAAAGAAATTGCGCGCATATATATATATAAACGCACATGCACACAATCTTACAAACATTTGCACGCGGACACACATACTTACATACAAACAAAAAAGAAATATAACATCTATAATTGCATGTGTCGATGATCGTTTCTGCTAAATACATTCAGTAATTCAGAGTTCTTTTATTATGCAAAAATTGAAAAAATTTTCATACACCGGAAATTCACTTAAAAATTATTTAAATGAAAAAATGAAAATAAATGTAGCCCGGTGAGCAAGATATAAGAGAGGAATAGATATTTTGCAAGGCAGTCGTCACAACGCTGTTCTACAGTGTAGGTAGAAAGAGGAAAAAAAGAGAGATAGCGAAATGGATTCAACTCGATCTGTGAAAAAGACATTCCAAGATTATGTACATGTGTGTAAAGAAAAAAAAAGTTTGTCACAAAATTTGATGTGGGGAAAAAGAATAAAAAAAGGGAGAAAAGAGAAAAAATATAAAAATGGAGATAATGTAATAGGTTTAGGCGAGGTGGGAAAGAATGAAGAAAACAGTAAAAGAAGAAAAAGCTACAAAAGGGCATGCTGCTGTGAAAACAGCTAAGGAAGGTAGGTGCGGTAGAAAGGGAGACATATTTAAAATGAAAAATATAAAATAGGAAATAGAAGACAAAAAACAGAGAAAAAGAAAATGTGACATAGTATTCGCGTTTACAGATTGTTTTTCACAACAATTTCATTTAAAGACGATTGTTAAAATATTATGGAAATGAAACTAATTTTCATTAACATCTAATACAGCAATAAAAGAGAAGATCTGCAAACAATTACGGTAGTGGATATAAATAAAGAGAACATTTTCATGCATATAAATATGTAAAACATAAAAATTCTATCAAAGACAGTGAAGTAAATCATTTTAAGTAATCATAAAAACATAGCTAATTGTAAAGTATATTATAGTTAAATTTAACCGCAAGACACATCTGTTAATAGTATCATATGTAAGTTCTCTTCTTAGAACATAGATAGGAATACACACACACACACACACACACACACATTGATTTTACCTATATATATATATATATATATATATATATATACATATATATATATATATTTTTTTTTTTTTTTTTCAATATTTAGTTTTTGGTCATAATAGAGTTAGACCAGTAAAAATGTACATTCAAAAGGGTTCCATACAATTATATTGTAGAAATTTTGAATACTTTCCATTTTAAAAGAGAAATTCCGCTGTCCATATTTTTACCATGAGTGGCGTCTTCAGGCGATTTTTAAAACTGATTGCATGAACGCCTTTTTTTTATATTAAAACGGATTATGGCGTTTTCATCCATGGTTGTATGAGGTATTTTTAGTGTTGATACATTTAGTCATAATTTCTGTTCTTTCATTTAACAGTTCGTCACGGTGTCAGATAACGGGAAAGAGAAGGATAGGAATACAGGTGATAAGAGAGTAGCGAGCGTAGAGTGAGAAAAGAAAATAACATAATACAAGAGGTGATGTGAAAAGCTTTGAGAACGACAGAAAAGATTCGGGATTGATATTGCATTTAAAATACTGGAGATATTCGCCATCATGGGAGGAATAATCGTTTACACTATTGTAGCGTCCATGTTATGTGTATGTATGGCCAGCAACTACCCATTATATATATATATATATATATATATATATATATATATATATATATATATTGTGTATTTTGGCAGCATTGTTTCATTAATATATATATTTGGCAGCATCTTCATTATATATATATATATATATATATATATATATATATATATATAAGCAGTATAGCCCGGCGTTGCTTGTGTGTAATGAAAGCATTAAAACTAATCCATGGTCTTGGAGCTCAGATTCTTTGGACGTTGGAACGAAAGACTAAAAAGAAATAGTTGTTTCCAGTTAAAGCGAAACCGTAGACTGATAGAAAAATGAAAGTATGTGAGTCAAATTTTGATTTCCTTGTATCGATATCAAATTTTCTGCACTATTTTAAGAACTGCAACCTCAAAACTTCTGAATATCGTTTTTTATGTCTTTGTCTATGAGTGTATCAATTTTGATTCAAGTCGGACCACTCCTTCGCTAAGCCTATTTTTTCGATTATCAATTTTCGATATATTTCGTGGGTACCTCGACGCGAAACCTAGGTAAGAACACTCGCAGACGCTTATAGTACAACTGTGTAAATTTTGAAGAAAATTGGTTCAGCCATTTCGGAGTATATAGGTAACGGACACACACACACACACACACACACACACACACACAGAGACAAAGTTCCATTTATAAATAAGTTTCTTTATATATATATATATATATATATATATATATATATATATGTATGTATGTATGTATGTATGTATTTATTATAATTTTTCTATATATATTTCAATTTTTCCGGGAGATTTTCTCACACCCCATGTTTTTCAATGTTACAAGACTAAATTCCATATTTAAAGAATATAATTTAGGAAAAAGAGTATAAAGGAACACTGTTCAAGATGACAGAATATGGCAATTCACGCTGCATTTAAGATTTTTTTGATGGGAGGAAGCATTACGTTGCAAGATCCACAACCCAGAGCAAAAATTAAAAAAAAATCATTTCAGCCATTTCGGAGTCTATAAGTAACGGACACACACAGACACAGACGCATTGGGCTACTTAAGAGTGAAAAGATTGGAAAAGCCAGAAAAACCGGGAACCACATCCTAAACAGGAAACAAGGGATGAACCTCTTCACCTGCTCAATAGACGAGGGTGGAGTGTGAACTGGGCGATAATTTAGTCTATCTATTTTAATTGAAAAAAATAAAATTAAGAAAAAAGAGTGAAAAGATTGGAAAAGAGAAAAACCGGGAACCACATCCTAAACAGGAAACAAGAGATGAACCTCTTCACCTGCTCAATAGACGAGGGTGGAGTGTGAACTGGGCGATAATTTAGTCTATCTATTTTAATTGAAAAAAAATAAAATTAAGAAAAAAGAGTGAAAAGATTGGAAAAGAGAAAAACCGGAACCCACATCCTAAACAGAAAACAAGGGATGAACCTCTTCACCTATGAAGTCACTATCATCAACACTAAAAGCAGAGAATATACTGTAATGCAACATGCTATAAACCATATTCTAGCATTAATATTTCTGTTTCACACGAATCACTATAACTAATGAAGCATATTCTAGTCAAACAGGAAAAAAAACAAATGACAATTTTTCTTCATGTGTACTCTGAATTAATAAAATTTCGTTGTATATTGCGAGCTTGCCATGTTTGTCAATGTCACAGGACAAAATTCCATGAATTTCTGATTTTCTGAATCTACTTTATATGATACCCACAAATTCCATTTTGCGTGTGATCGTCGTGTGAGAAATAGACCATACTGGCTACAATTGACCGTATATAAGCCCACATCATGTGAGATTGAAGACCTGAATTTGAAATAAAATTTGCGTATAAATTGAGACAAGGAAATAAGGTACTCACCAATGTAATCGTTTAGAACAACACACTGGAAACTATAAATAAACTCTGGTTCGAAGCAGTGGACATCCTTGTTTTTGCAGGAAAGTGTTAATATCCATATTTTACAGATGTAGATGTGTTCAATCTTGTTACGTACCAAATTTTATGTGGTTTTCCAATATTCCTGAATCAAATCAGCTAAATTATTAATTCTTGATCCTCGGCGATAGAAAAACCCCAATATCTCAATACAGAGTTCGCATTAATGGCAAACAATATAAAGTAGAATTACCTGATTCCAGCAAAGACTTGTCTTCGAATGACCTCAAACAACACTTGACTAATTCAAACAGATCCTCTTTTTATAATGATGTTTTCCCTGTAAAATCAAAAATGACGCACGTAGTATATAGGTACAGAGTTACGGACAAAGTTTGTGGAGATAGGTATTTAAAATAACGGTTAAAAAGATTGATAGAGAAAACCATTTTAGTGAATGGATTCAACAATATATTAATTTAAATACGAAGTACTTTAAATATTTGTCACATATTTCGTAAAAAAATCATGACAAACGCATCTATGTGATAGAGAATTAAAAAACTTAGTTTTAATGAAATTAATTTTGAATAGAAACGTTAAAGTAATATAAGTAAAAATGGAATATAAGAGAAAATGGAATATAAGTGAACACGTTAAAGCAATATAAGTGATAGGTCAAAAATGAGAGGGAAAAACAAAATTCTTGTTTTGACAAGTTATCTATCAAATAGTTACACAGTAAACGAAAGAATAATTCTTGTTACCTGGCAAATAAGACAAGGTATAATTTGTAGAATTATTAATGAGTGGCTAATAATCATGACAAATAAGCTAATTAAGAATTTGATTAAATTACGCTGTCAACGTGTGAGTGAGGAAACGATCCTCTGAACTGAAATGATGTCTAGGTGGACTAAAATTTATGAATGTCGAAAATAAAAGCGACATGTCCAGTTGATTTCCCACTTTGTTTTTATCATTTGACAACAGGCTAGACGATAAAGCTCCTAGGAAACAAACAAACTTTAGAAAACTGTGTAAAATTAACTGAGAAGTGCTGAATGAATATAATTTTTGTTTTTCAATGTTACAAGGCTAAATTCCATGGAGTGCTTAAAGAATATAATTTAGGAAAAGGAGTATAAAGGAACACTGTTCAAGAGGACAGAATATGGCAATTCACGTTGCATTTAAGATTTTTAGAGTCATGATGAGAGGAAGCATTACGTTGCAAGATCCACAATCGAGAGCAAAAATTAAAAACAAAAACGGTTAAATCTAGTCACCCATCAAATAAAACGTTTAATTCATTCAACGAAAACACTAGTGTTAAGATCTCATTAGAACAATACTTATGAAACTCTTTGCAGAAAAGATAGCTAAAAGCCTCAACACGTCGCTAGGAAAATGCTGGACATAGATAATCCAGGTTTGGATGTATAAACGTACAAAATTATTTACATAGCTGGTAAATTGAGTTCACCAATCTTGGATGACAAGTATTCAAGGACAAAAGTAATGCTGTATTAAACCTGTGAAAGAAGGCGTCATTATCATCCTGGTAATGTCCTGGTAAGTTTTCTGAAATAAAATATAAATTTGCAGTGATCCATGTCTGAAGAAGTATGGTCCATTCGGAAGAAAGATTATATTTGCTGTAAAAGTAAACACGAGTCCAGATTTTCTCACCACGTTACATCTGATCATTATCGTATAAAAAACGTAAAAAATGATTTCAAAGAATGCCTAGATTTTAATATTTTAACCCGATCAACTTTATTATTTCCAAAAATATATCTTTGCAATTTTACTAGTTGAATTCAAAATTAATTACCCCTAATCAGATATACTACTGAGGTCGAATAGTTATAGCGGGTTATCCATTCTTTTCCAGTTTAAATTGGGAGTCCGACGGACGTTAGGTTTTTCATTTTTGTGCCGAAATGCTGGAAAAAGAGTTTTGTTCGTATGAATGCTTACGGTCGTGGGTGCCGACGGACGTTAAGTTATTCATTGCCCTAGCTACTGAAAAGATGGGTTTGTATGTAAGGAAACAGTCTTTGAACTTTCCGTAAAATATAACTGCGCTCGGTAACACTGGAGGTTAGGGTGTACAGATAGGACCTGGAACATTTATTCAAGTGACACCTCAGGAAAAGAAGCTATTGAAAGTTTGAAAACATTGGGCTTCCCATTGGCCGATAAATAAAATTCGCGTAGGCTGGCGAACTGGAAATTTAATTAAATTTTATTTTTCAACCGGAACATCTGCGCGAACTTTGATGCGCACCGTCAAGTTTTGGCTATTTGGTTTTTGGTTGTGAGGGTGGAAATATCCGGTCTCTCGCTATGCTCGGTCGGTATCACCACACAGTTAACCCAGCCAATTTTATTTCTCCAAAAGTTATCTTTATGAATGTTAACTACTTAAGTTCAAAATTAATAATTTCGATTCAATTTTACTGCTTAGTTGAAACAATTAACCCGAGCAATTTTATATTTTTAGCTATTATCTCGATTCTATTTGATTACTTAAATTCAAAAATAATTATCCGGATTCATATTTACTACTGAGATCACGCATTAAGTTGAGCTAATTTTAATGCTTCAAAAATAAATTCAGTCCCAATTTATTACATAAATTCAAATGAAATTACGTCCATTCAGTTTTAATTTTTAGATCAAACAATTAACCCGAGCCATTTTATTTTTTTCCAAAATTTACTCAAAACAGCTTTTCTACTGAAATTCTACATTAATTATCCCGATTCAGTTTTTTGTTTAGATCGAAAAATTAACCCGAGCCAATTTTATTGCTTCAAAATGTAACTAGATTCATTTTTCTACTTAATCTCTATATTAATTATTCTGATTCAGTCTTACTACGTATAACAAACAATTACCAGCTAATTATAGTGCTTTAAATACTATCTCGATCCAATTTTACTATTAAATTAAAATTTAATTAATTCGATTGAGTTTTACTATTTAGATCAAACAATTAACACAAACCAAATTTATTACTTCAAAAATTATAATCTCCATGTCTCAGTAAACCTACAAAAAACTGCAAATTACGTGTGAAAAAATGCGTGCCATTTACTGATATTTTGAATAGATTCTGAAAATATTGTCACGTATAAATATATAAAAGGAACGAGACATATAAAAGAAAACGGAAAATACGTGGATAAGCATAAAGAAAAAATAGAATTAAAAAACACAAACTTCTGAATGACACTGAAACTTGCAATTTTATTACATCAACACGGGCAAAAATGGTAATTTAGTATTTTAACAGTGGTTTGTTCAATTATCGATTCAACAAACATTCTCTTATTTTATATATTTTTTCCAGAATTTTCTTTTGGAAAATATAAATGATTTCATTAATTTTGATTTATTTTCGTTACTTTTGACGCATTTCAAGTGGCGGGAAGAGGATAATGAAATTTTTAATGTTTGCTGATTGAAATATTAATTGATGAGATTTGAACCGATTATTAAAGAGTTTATCAATCATACACAGTATAATTTCTTACAAATCAGCACTATCAGTGATTCCGCTGAGAAATAATGAATCATTATTCAGGCTTGACTGTTTTGAATATGATTTATCTACAGAGGGCCAAGTCATAATTTACGAAAATATAGACAACTCTTTTAATATCTACACATTTACTTTTGTGAGTTTCCTCTCTTTTAAAATAAAGACCGCTATTTGTGTGTGCCTGGGTGAGTATATATATATATATATATATATATATATATATCACCCTGCACGTTCATGGAGAGAGAAATACTCGTGAGGCATCGTTGCCTCATCTCATTCTCCATGTATTATTTTTAACTTTACTATACTTTATATATATACTAGCAGTATAGCTCGGCGTTGCTCGGATGCAATGAAAGCTTTAAAACTAATCCATGGTTCTGGGACTCAGATACTTTGGACGTTGGCACAGAAGACTAGAAAGCATTAGTTGTTTCCAGTTAAAGCGAAACCGTAGACCGAAAGAAAAATGAATGGATGTAAGTCAAATTTTGATTTCCTGGTATCGATAGGAAAGATGATTTTTTTGTCGTAAACTGCATTTTGAAGGATGAAGATATCTTTTGAGTAAGTTGTACCATGGCTCAGACTAAGAGCTACAATTATACATATTAAAGCCAAACCAGAAGCTAAAACTAAAATAACAGGCTGAAAAAATACAGACATAAAGACAGATAAATACACACGCACACATAAACATTTTGCATTATATATATATATATATATATATATATATATATATATATATATAATCGATTTTCTGCACTATTGTAAGAACAACAACCTTGAAACTTAAGAATATCGTTTCTTCTGTCTCTGTACCTCGACACAAAATCTAGCTAAGAACATTCGCAGACTCATATATCGCAGACTCATATAGTACAACTGAGTAGATTTTCAAATCGGTTCAGAGTAAACGACACAAACACAAACTCACACACATACACACATATAGACAATCTTCCATTTATAAATAAGTTTATATATATATATATATATATATATATATATATATATATATATATATACGTATTACCCATTGTAATAATATAAATGCATTTATAATCTTCATTACCCTGTGAAATTAATTCAATGAACGTAACATTGAGTTGTCTTGAGTTCGTCTGCTATGTGTGCTATAGTTTCTGTATTTTGTTCCTTATCTCTTAATGTAAGATACCCAAGAGTTGGAGTATAAATGAATATGTTGCCTTTGTTTAAAATATCATATCGATTTAATTATTTACTGTCATTTTGGAGGCACGGGACTAGTTGTTAAGTATAAGAATATAGACTCATTGAAAACCAGTCACTTCACATTGAATTCTAATATCATTTAGAGAATAATGATATTGATAAAATATTTGACTGTGTTAGTATAGTTCTGCACAATTCCACATGTTGCTATCAAAGCAAAAGTTATCATTAGTTCCTCATGCCATTGTTTTATATAGCTGCTTCAGGATTTTTATATAGAGTTTTTTTTATGATTCCATACCTGATTAGTAAACTATCAAGACTCAGTTGTATACAACCGAATAAAGCCTGTAAACCTTAATAGAGCTGAAACACATGAACATTTGTTGACTTAAAATAGCAGCAATTAAAACGGATGTAAGTCGAAGATAAAATGATGATATTGACAGTTCGGAAGAAAACTGCCTTTAGAGAAGAAAATAGCGATAACAATTATTTGATCTGAGAAAACGATTTTTGGTAAACAAGTTGAACAAGAATATTTTAAATTCGTCACCGACAGTTTCATTAGTTACGAAATCAATGAATGCACAACGTTGTATTGTGTTTTTAATCGCGAGATAAATCTTCAGTATGAATACATTTCTGTTACTTCGCCTCTCTTATTTCTCTGCAAGGAGATCGTCCAGCCTTCCTAACCGCATAACAGGACCAAGATTAACAAAGATGCCAGTATTATTTTCATGGTTTCTAACGAAAACTCAAGATAGTATTAAACGGAGAAAATAATTTGATTTTTATTAAATTAAGAAATATATATGTACCTGCAGCATCTTTTAGTCATATTTCAAGTACCTTCTGGATATTGACGATCATTTCTCGCCATGAATTTATTTTACTAATTAGCCCTTCGATAGGGGAAGAAGAGTTGCATACATACGTTTCCAATGTTATTTGTGTGTAAGTGATTATAACAAACCAAACGGAATTTTAGATTCGGCTAACTGGCTAAAAGTTTCAATTCACTATCTATTAAACCACCAGCAAAACTACGCTTACAACAACTTTTATTCCAAAATGGTCACAAAACAAATGCCCTGAAAAGGATACCAATTATTAGTGACATACTGTGAACATAACTGTAAAAACACTATTGAGAAAATTCAACAGGTGAGGTGGACATAGCAAGTGCATCAAAAGAAAAACAATGACATGTGATACGTTGGGCCAAGTAGCAACTGTTGCTGGAGTTGAAAGTTTGTAAAATATTTCTCTTCATGAATTTTGTGACAAGTATAATTTTCTAAGCTGTAGTAGTTGTTAAAAGATTTACAGCGCTGATAGTATGTGTCCTTTTTAACTTGTGAAGTTGTTTAGAAAGCATGCAATTTGATGATATGCATTTTTTTGAATTGCTCGTACGAGAATGCGAAGCAACTTTATAACTTTCAGAGTAAAAAGAGAAATTTGTGTGTAATAGTGTTAAATACGTCCTTTTCTCATGAGCACTCATTGGCCAAGAAGGAATAAAGCAGCTAGCACGTTTGTTTTGTCAGAATATCCAATATAAAATAATTGTCGTATATGTTTTTTTCTTTAATCCAGCTGCGTGTTTTACCAAACATTATTAAATATTAAAGATCTATTCAGATGTTGTATTCAGATAGACCGTTAACGCGTCTTCATATGTAATGGAGCATTGAAGAAGAATGACGAGGGCTTGAATAGTTGAATACGTGTCAATTCTTTATATTTATCAGTGAAGAGTTGCCGTCTTATTGATAAGAATCATATTTGAGTAATTTTAGTCATTATATATATATATATATATATATATATATATATATATATATATATGTTTACATTTACCAGTGAAGAGTTGTCGTTTTATGGGTACGAAACATATTTGAGTAATGCTAGTCATGTATGTATATATATATATATATATATATGTGTGTGTGTGTGTGTGTGTGTGTGTGTGTGTGTGTGTGTGTGCGTGTGTGCGCGCATGTGTGTGTGCGTGTGTGTGCGCGCGTGTATGTGTGTGTGCGTGTGTGTATATTAGACATAAATTATATATATATATATATATATATATATATATATAGTGTGTTTGGGGGGGGGGAATTCCCTTCCGCATACTTGCTTTTCCTACAGCCATAATCTCCAAGAATTTAAATGTAATGTCAATAGTTTTCTCCTGTTTCACTAACTTACATCCTCTCTCTCTCATGCTTTTTTCTTCGTCCACCCCACTGTAATAAGTATTCTCTTACTTTGACTCTCTTCCTAACATCCCCTGCAACCTCTCATTCCTTTTCATATCATTCCTCCTATGAAACCCCCTGCACAACAGTGGCAGTGAAATTCCTTTCTTGGGGCGACACGATAAAAGAAAAAGAGGTAAAGAAATTTGGCTCAAATGCAGGAGTATTTTCAAAAATTAGAGGCGTCTTTTTAGCCTCTGACAGGCTCCAAAGGAGAGTTAGTAACGTGATAGTAGATGACATGGCGGCTCGACTACAGCCACTTCCCCACCGACGAAATGTGGCCTCCCTTTGTCTGTTCTATAAGTAATTTCATGGCTTCTGCTCAGACGAACTTAAGTCACTGGTGCCTCCTCAACAGGTGTTTACTCGTGCAATATATATATATGCATAATTACACACATTTATAACAACATATACATTTACCTATATATACAATAGATAATCACCGCATGTAGTGTATACATAACACACAACTTAATAAATCCAGTGCATAACTAATAAAAATCGATTATTGTTCATCTTCTTTTAGGCTGATATACTGCTTCAACAATTCTTGAGCAATGCAATGATATCTTTACTTTTCATAACTTTTTGTCTTGGGCTCTGATATGCTGTGGGCTACATAACTGAAAGAAAATTAATTAGAGGAGGGAGAAGAAGATTACGAACCAATTAGAAAGAAGCAATAGAAAGATGAAAGTGCAGGTGTGATGACAGTTGCAAGGGGGAGAGAAAGAGAAGGATATACGGGGTTGGGAAAGGGCTAGAGTCAAGTGGTTAGTAGATGAGTATCCAAATTGCATTTAAATTTCTGGAGGAAAGCAAAAATATGGGAGTGAGTTCCACAGGCGGGAAGTGCGAGAGAAAAACATGCAGGAGTAGAATTATCGTTTGCATTTGGCTAACCTAAATGTGAATGGGTGGGACACAGTTGCCATTCTGGTTGCACGAGTAAACACCTATTGAGGAGGCACCAGTGACTTAAGTTTGTCTGAGCAGAAGCCATGAAATTACTTATAGAACAGACAAAGGGAGGACACATTTCGTCGGTGGGGAAGTGGCTGTAGTCGAGCCGCCAAGTCATCACCTATCACGTTACTAACTCTCCTTTGGAGCCTGTCGAGAACACTGAGGTGAACGGCGTGGGCACCTGACCATAAATGGCAGCAGTACTCTATGCAGGATTGAATGGTAGACCTGTATATATGCAGGATGGAATCAGGCGGAAAGAACGTCCTGGATCGACACAGTGACCCAACCTTCTTAGCAGTGGATTTAGCTATGGATTCGATGTAGCGGTTCAAGTTGAGATCAGAAGAAAGGATAAGGCCGAAGAGGCGCATTTTATTGTACTCAGAAAGAATCGCTTGGTCCATGATTAGGGGAGGCAGGAGAGATTTATATATCTACCCAAAATCTAACTACCCACCATTAGTTATTTCACATGCACCCTCATCAATGAAATAGAGAATTATTAGTCACTGATGAATATTTAATAATCATAGCAATTATTTAACACTGTCTTTAAAATAGTAGACATAAAAACTTAAATATTAAATTTGTAAACAGAAAAACTTCTCCCGCAGAAAAAAATAGTAATAGAAATATTATTTCGTACACATTCCCTTTCAAACAAATGATTTGTAGAAAATTGGGGAGAAAATTACTCGAGTTAATTAAGAAAAATTTTCCAGAAAAGAAACTATGAAGTATGATTTTCAAAAACATACTATCATATTAAGTTACAGCTGTATGAACACTCTGGAAAAAATCATATTGAATCACAATAACATAATTTTAGAAAAAATTACCAAAATTAATAAAACGAATTATTAACGGAAAATAAAAATTTAGACAAGAAAAAAATGTAATTGTTGTGACCATATGGATGGCCCGCTATAAAAAAAATCTATGAATTAAACGTAATGAAATTAATGCCAAAATATGCTTCAAAATATTCACATTAGAATATGTTTAAAAATTTATTATTATTATATAATATTAATTAACATGTATATGCCTAATAGTTTGCTCAAGGAGAATTGGCGAGATATTAAAATAAAATAACTAAATTGGCATATAAACTTTTTGTATAAAAAAATATCATGATAATAAATACATATTGGACAGGTGGGATAACGATAGCATGAAAGTAAATAAAATAAAATTTGGAAATGTTATTTTTAAATTAAAGGTTTTGAAACATTACAAATAAATACGTATTAATGAGACGAGTAAATTTACTCAAATGACCCCAAACGTTTGAACGTATTGGAAAATGAATTTTCGCTTAATTTCATCCCGTTTTGTTGTATTCTATAAAAAGCGGTCAAAATATAGTAAAAACAGAAAGGATTTATTTTGTAATAGGATAGATACATTAAAAAAATAATGCGATATATGGAGAAGCAATAAAATAAAAGAAAACATAAGGAAAAATAGGGACAATATATTATATATCTCAGTTAAAATATTTCTGTAAAAATCAGGAAAAAAGAATTGTTCAATGTAATAATAATATGGCTAGACAATTGCCGGTTGTTCAAAATCTAGTAATGGAATTAAAATAAAATTGGGATATTAAAATAGATTTAAAATAAGAAATGCATAAATCATATATATAAATAAAACATTACAAACCCACACACATACATAAATATTCATATACACATACGCGTATGTATTTATTCATATATATATATATATATATATATATGTTCCTGCATATAATTTCACAGTACATATATATATATATATATATATATATATATATATATATATATCCACCCATCTCAATATATATATATATATATATATATATATATATATAAAGAAAATTACCTGACTAAAGAACAATGTTTTTAATTATATAGTAAATCTGAATAAAATTCTGATATAAAAAAACACAATTTAATTTTTTTTGCATTTTATGTATTCAGGTATTAGATAAACAAAAATATCAATTAAGATCATTTACATTTAATATATGCATTGTGGTGTAGTGGATATCGGCTCGGAACAAGAAATCGGGGAGCCGAGTTCCAATTCCAGTTGAATTCATTGCATTCACTCACGCGCAAGACGGATTGGATTCTATAGCCTTGGCTGGCAACCAGTCTACCGAAGAAAGCAATGGCAACCTCATGCGGGATAATCTTCTGCCCAGTGTGTCATGTCCCTTTCGAGACATGATCAACCCAAGCATGTTTCACGTATGGCACTTAACTGACGACATTTAATATATAAGTTGCCTGGAAAAATTTAAGTGTTGAAGTGTTGTTCTATTTCATCATTGTCAGTAAGTTTGTATTTTTGTAAAGAAGAAACAAGAAAAAAATGTACGTATATCGCTGAGGTTATTATTGTATATTTCATAGGAGGGTTTGAAATTAAAATTATTTTAATTTAATTTGTAAAATTGACATTAAAATAAAAGTAGAATTTCAAAATCCTGAAATTTCAAAATTCACATTTTAAAATTATTAAGTAAAATTTCCAAATTCAAAAGTCTGTAATTATGCCGGCATTTGCACGTGAATTCCTTACGTAAAATGAAAAGTAGGATTTGATTTGGATACATTTTATATAATTTTTTCACCTAAACATCGACTCATTTCGTAAATTTTTCTAGTTGGTGGGGGGTTCTGGCTGAGCTTATCTATTTCAAACTAAGTATGGTGGTTAGACCTCCTTCAATCACTTCACAAAATCTTCGGGAGATAGGGATGTTTTAAATTTTAGATTGGTGTTAGAACAGTAGTTTAAGATTAGATTAAAGTAACGCTGCTTACAATTTCCAGTGGATATATATATATATATATATATATATATATATATATATATATATATATATATATATCCACAAGATTCGGCATGCTAGAAAGAATGCAAATGTACGATGTTACAAAGCGGTTGTTTCTGTGAATCCTGTCGCTTCTTACCAAATTATATTTTGAAAATCGTTTTGAACCGGCTCATTTCGAGAATTATTCATATTAATTCCCGTTTCCACCTGGACATTTTTATGTGAACTATGCAGTTTATATTCTTAATCTATGACTGCTATGATGACATTAAAATATCTACTTGGTATTTATGCAGCTGACACAAAAACTTTACCATGAATTATTAAAAAAAAATAAAACAGATGTGTCAAACTATACAAGCAAACTGCTCTTCTAAAATTTTTCGTTTTGTGAATCATTTGGACAGAATGATTTTCACTGACTTTCGAAATTTTATGAACTCTTTATAATTCAGAATATTTTCACCGATTTTTATTCAGTTCTGTGGGTCATTTCTTGCTTGGGAAAATAATTATGGATATTTTATCTATTCTTTACCTTCAGCAAAAAGGAAACCTTTTAGAATGTTTGAAAAATAAAATTAGAAAATTAAAGAATACTTCGTTATCGGTAATTCTCAATAATACATATATATTCGCATAGACAGAAACACAGACACAGACACACAGACACACATATATAATGATATATATATATATATATATATATATATATATATATATATATATATATATGGACATATTTCACCCAAGCATGAACTTCACTGAAAGGGCGTTTATCCAAGACTGATGCTTGGCATGAGACGATATGAACTTACAAATTATTGTGTCTTCCTAAATGAATTTACGGCATCTTTCTGAAAGCAGGCTTCAATCTGTATATATGAATTCGTGTATGCACCTATATATTTATCTATGTCTATACGATTATGGCTACATGCATATGTATGTTTGCTGAAACGCTTCAATTCTTGCAGTTTATTTAGCTAACGTATCACAAAGTTTTATATATATGAACGTTTTTACGCTTAAAGATAGATTTATATGCAAAAATGTTTGGGTGTATATATTTGTATATGTGCGTATTTTGTTTACGACAAATCAGAGATCGGATAGGCATTGACCTTTCTATGTCTACCCGATGTCTGATGGATAACTAAGAAGAATCAATATTGAGTGTATCCCAATAAATAATCACCGCACATAAGGAAATATTTAGCAAGATATTCTGTTAGTGATGAAGAACTAAACAAGTTAAACAAAGAAGGCCAACCAATTATCGCGACGAATTTCCCTAATGTTTTCTTCAAGTCGAAGAGATCGATTATCCAATAAACACAAGCAGCTAACAGTGAAGAAACAGCATAAATATATTATATTGTAAAATAAGAGGACTGTTCAATTAGTTGATGTATGATTGGAAAGAGGGACAGGTAGGTCTTCGTGAGGGCGAAATGATTTCTAGACTGTTCTCGTATGATTTAAAAATTATTTACCTGAATAATTGGATTGTGCAAGAGGTGAGTATGTTAATTAATAAATCAGTAAAAGTTTGATGCGAAAGTCTAATGGTTTTATGATTTCTGTAATACAAAAACGAAAGAACTTATCCGAGGAATCGTCTAACCGGATACTTATTTTGAGGAAATCAAAGTATACATGTATTCGTCCACAGCTTCACGATCAACTACATTCAGTAGAAAGGCCATTGATCAGGAGGTTTTGAAGAGCGTAGATCCAGGTTAGTACCATCAGTCCCAGATATCCCACAACTATCTCTTCTTGTTGTGCTGCACATTATAAATCTATTTTCAAAAAAATATTTATAATTTTAAGTTGTAGTGGAAGTCAACCATAATTTCACATTTTGTTGACAAGTTTGATTTATAGATTGAATCAACTATAACAAAAATAAACGTTGAAAGAGCTTTACTTAAACATTTATTAATTTTAATTAAATTCTGGCAACAAACAGGGTAGAGATCATTATTCTATAATTGGTCTAGGAGGAAACAATTATGGTTTTCAACCATCACAGCAGATAAACATGAATTTATTCAGCCTCCATTATTTATTGAATTATATTTTTATATAAAAGCGCGTAAAATGAAATTTAGTGCAGTATTATATTAATGAGTCATATGTGATATATTTATTGGATATAGTCTAGAGTAAAAGTTTTATTAATCGGAAAATGTGTTCACAATATTAATAAGGTATATTCATGGTATTATGAAAGAAAGAATGATTTTCGCAGATATATATATATATATATATATATATATATATATATATATCTTTAATCAAGGAATTGCTATTAGTTGCTAGATGTTTTTCTTGAGATTTTTCAATCATTTTTAATTTCATGTAATTCACTGAAAACTGACATATTGCTAAATAAAACTAAACTAACCGCGAGCGAATTTAAATTCGTCTCGGCAGTGCCACTTAATGCGTCATTTATTGTTCCATCACCACCACGGAAAATATCCTAATAGAAAAAGTAATCTAAAATTAAAGGAATCAAGATAAATTAATTTGTACATTCTGTATTCAAAAAGTATTAAACTATTATTCTTTTTCTGTGTCGTTTCATTTTATCGCAATTAAATTCTGGTTATGAATATGAAATAATCATTTGCGATCGAATTAACATTATTGAACTAAAGAATTAAAACCGCATTTTTTTACATCATTATTACGAAATCTCGAATATTTTCATTAATATTTAACGATTTTTTAAATTTCTGCATTTTTGTACGAAAGAGTTGGTGTCTCAAAAAACCACCGTGAAGAAGGCAACAGGATACCATTCCACTATTCTTATCCTGCGTAAAAGCATGGCTATACAATGAATACATATTAAACCTAACTGCGTGAAAGGGAAGTTGCTCTCAAAAAGAGCAATTCCTCTCCCGGGAAGGAACGACATCAGCAACAGGTGTCACTGGGCCGTTACCCTGCGACTGTGTGGAACAACGAAAGGATTACCTTGGCGACATGGAACGTCAGAACGTTAAACAGCTGCGGAGAACTAGAGAATATTAAGCAGGAAATGAACAGACTAAAAATCATTATTTAGGGAATATGCGAAACCAGATGGCCAAATAATGGCGAATTCTGCAGCGACAGCCATAGGATAATATACGCCGAAGTCAAAATTAATGAAAAAGCAATCGGCTTAATACTGGACAAAGAAATGAAGAAATGTGTTTTGGGATACTGCCAGTTCTCCGAAAGAGATCTCCTGGTCCAACTGAAATGGAGACCGTTCAACATAGTAATTGTAGTCATATATGCACCAACATCACAAAGCCCCGAGGAAGAAATAGAATCTTTTTACTCCACTCTAGAGAAAGCCAAGGCTCAATGTAAAAGCCAAGAAATCAGGATCATCATGGGAGATTTGAATGCCAAAGCACGTCAGGAGAGGGAAGGTATGACAACTGGAAACTTTGGTTTAGGAATCCCCAACGAACGAGGAGAAAAATGGGTGCAATGGTGCAGAGGAATTGACCAGGCAATAACTAACACCTGGTGGCAAAAATACCCACGATATCTATTGACAGGAAGAACCCTAGGAGGTGACACAAATCCCAGATAGACTACATAAACATAAACAGCAAATTCAAAAATGCAGTGGTTCAAAGCAAAGCCTATCCAGGTGCTGACTGTGGAAACAACCACGTCCCAGCTATCTAAAAATTAAAAATGAAACTTCGGAGATTGAAGAAACAATACAGCACAAAAACTGATATACAACGCACTCGTGAATTGCCGCAGACTACAGAAAGAATACACTAACAGCGTGAAAACCAAATACGAAGAACAAACTAGAAAAGGACACTCAACATGGGACTCGCTAAATGAAATAATACTGAAATCTGCAACCAACATTGCCCCAAAGGAAATTAGACGCAGAAAGGAAACGAGTGGATGACAGAAGACCTTCTGGATGCAAAGGAGGCAGAAAATGATATCAAGACATGGAATGGAGTACAGGGAACTACACAAAGATAATAGGAAGAAAATATAGACAAGCTAAAGAAGAATGGCTCAATGACAAGTGGGCAGAAGTAGAGAAATTGGTCTGGAATAATAAAGCAGACATGCATAAGGAAATAAAAATACTGAGAGGAGAAAAAACCTGCTCTTCAACAGGACGTATAAAATCTAAGGATGGGACAATCATTTTGGAGAAAAAGAAAATGCTCCTACGATGGAAAGTATATATAAAAGTTCTTTTTCACAAGAGAGAGAAACCAATAATAGGTTATGATGAAGACGGACCGGAAATATTTAAGTCTGAAGTGGAATCTGCAGTAGCCAAACTGAATAGAAACAAAGCAGCGGGACCAGACGGGTTATACCAGATGACCTCACCAAGTATATCTTCATAGTACAACCCACGAAGCCAGGAGCAAAAGAGTGCAAAATCTACAGAACCATCAGTTTAAAAAGCCATATAACAAAACTGATCGTCCGAATTCCAATGAATAGAGCGAGAAGCAGAATCAGGCTAGAGATAGAACAAGAACAGAGTGGTTTCGTTAAAAACACGAGAACAAGGAATGCCATATTTATAATTAGGATTCTCTCCGAAAGGGCAATACAAATGAAAGACTTATACCCGTGCTTTATTCATTATGCGAAGACGTTTGATAAAATGCGCTACAAAAAATTGATGGTGATGCTCGTCCGTTTGAATATATTTGAAAAAGACTTGAGAGTAATCAAGAAACTTTTCAGGCAGCAAACCGCATGAATACGGACAGATAATGAATAGTGTAGATATACAAAGATAGAAATAGGCGTTAGACAAGGATGTGACTTTTCACCAGATCAAATTCAAACTGTACAGCGAGAATATTTTGATGACCCTAGAAGCTATGCATGGATTCGTAAACGGAAGTCACATTTTAAACAACCTTTGGTACGCAGATGATATAGTGCTGATATCAGACATAGAAAAGAAAACTACAAGACTTCCTACAGAAGGTAGCTGAAGAAAGTAACAAGAAAGGACTAGAAATAAACTGCAAGAAAATCGAATGCATGGTTATCAGTAAAAAGGGCAGCCATGTCGGGGATACTAGAATCAAGCAGGTACAAAAATTTAAATACCTCGGATGTGTTATAACAGAAGACGGAAAATGTGACACAGAGATCCGAAGGCGAATTGGCATGACAAAGGAAGCATTCCAGCAGTTGAATAAGGTATTAAAAACAGCACAATTTCGCTAGAAACAAGTAAGAAACTACTGGATTGCTACGTGCTGTCGGTCCTTCAATATGGCAGTGGATTTTGGACAATATCATCAAAGATGAAGGAAAAACTTGAAGCAACTGAAATGTGGGTCTACAGAAGGATGCTGCAAATATCAAGGATCGACTATGTGAGCAATGATGAGGTTTTGGGAATGATGCAATCAAACATAAAATTAATTCTGAGTTTCAGGAAGAGACAGTTAAATTTTCTGGGACACGCAATGAGGATAGACGGCTTACAGAATCTGATACAACATGCCAGATAAAGTAAAAAGAGACAGGGGAAAGCAACGGATAACATATTTGAAGAACCTAATCAGGTGGATGACGGAACAAGGATAGGATGTTGTAGCAGAAGGCGTGCTCAGAGCCACCATTGATAGATAAACATTAAAAGACATGATCGACTATGTCCTGAAAGGAACGAGCACATAGAAGAAGAAGATAGTTGGGCACCAATTACTGGAAACCATGTAAAAATCTTTGGCAACTCCACCCACAGTTGGTAGTTTTCCTCGTAGATTTTTACGCCATTTTTACTAAGCTACATATTTATTAATTTGAAGTGTTGATTTAAATTGGAATGATTATATATTTTTGATTTTCGCACAATTTACGCAAAAACAAGGAGTATTGTGGTAGGGCTAATCAACATTAACTATTCTAGACATAGTTAATCACGTTTACGACCTTTTCCTTCATCACAATTTTCTCATTAAGCACAAGAACTCATATATCTGTATTATATCTTTCGTATACCACGATACTACATATTCACAGGGAACCTATAAAAAAACATTATATAAATATATTCTTTATGTACAAATGCCTAAATATAACCGTTCTTGTTTCATTTTTCTCATAGAAATATATATAAAAAATGTAATGATACGATATACATTCTAGGGGATCAAACCATACACCAAATTGAAATATCAAGCATTCAAACTAATTATGTTATATTAGTAGAGATAGTTCTTCCTAAAAAAATAATATCGATTTTGTATTCTCCCAAATGAAAGAATCAAAATATCCATCACTAATGACGAGGAAAATATAAAAAAAATAAATGATAGGGGGATATTTAAAATTTACCCAGACCAGATAAAGAAGAAAGGGGATAAAAAAATAACTGGGGAAGTTGGGAATCTCAGCATAAATCATGAAAAAACAGCGGGAAAATGTGTGGAAGGATCATTTCTTATATTATCTAAGGAAACAAATCATAGAAGTGGATTAGACAAAAGCCCGTTTCGTGAAATGGAACTTTAACAAATATCAAGTTTGAGCAACTTTCACTCGATTCAACATCGCAAATTTGACCTAGTTTTCATCTGTCCACTACAAAAGCTTTCAATCAGTTCTCATCTTCATCTTGATCTGATGCTCAAAGATACTGATCAGATCCTGATAAGCGTAGGTTTTTTATTGCAATGTTCCCTACATTTGCGATATCAGTGCTACAATTTTTCTGTGACTAGCAACGAAAGAAAAACCATTCATTTCAGTCCAAAATACTGGACTGAAATGAATATTCTAACACGAGTCCAAAATCAATCTACATAAGATATTTGGGATTGATTGATGAGAGCCGTCAACTTGTCGACATAGTAACAGAAAAGATGCAGCTGAAAGCAACTGAAGAAGGCGTGTCAAGCCTAAACCATGGTCACATGAATAAATTTCAGGCAAACCCAGTGAAATTCTCTGGAAGCTATATTACTAAAAGATACCTCGTTGCGAAACAATCGACATGTAAGCAAAACCTCAGGTTTCTCGAGAATGTAATTCACTCATAAACATGCAAGCCGCTCAAAGTATCTGCGCCTACCCTCCACTAAAACATGGTACAATCCGTGGAAGTTCATTGGAACTGGAAATGACTTGCAAGGCCGATAGACATCTGCGAAAAATCTGGACTGTTTCTGGACACGAGGGCACTTAAGATTTGGAACGTAATCCTATGGAATGAGACGCCAACACTATTAAATCGCACCATCTGTCATGTACGTTATAGAAACGAAAACCTCTAGTCATATTGTTAACTCACCTAATGCGGCATTCAACATCCAATGATGCTGGCGTGAGACACAAAATTTACAGATTATCTGATGCTGACAATCACCATCCTCTACATGAAAGAAGAGAGTAAATGCTTCACGGAATCTTGCGGTTCTTCCAGAGCGGAGTACAGACTAAAGGTAAAATATGATGGGAAAGACGTACGAGACGCACGTTTCAGACACACACTTCCAGTCAATACCACCGTTTCGAAATTTTCCATGCTCTACCGACCAAACTTCAACAACTAGAAACCCTGGCCTCAACTACACTCAAAGAATTTAGACTCGTATTTCAATTCAATAAATGATAATAAAAGAACGTTTGTTTACCAGATTACTGAAAGTTTGACGAAAGAATTGGTTCTGTTTATCTTGGCATTCGTGAAATTTCTGTATCTTTCAATCTACTCCTGTGCCACCTCAATGCCGATGTGACTCGATACGAAAATGGATAAATAGTTACCGTGCGTCGTAACCCTAGATGGATGTGCGTTGTGGTGCAATCGATATCGGCTTGGGAGAATTAAATCGCGAAGCTGAGTTCGATTTCAGTTGAATTCCTTGCAAATACTTACGCACAAATACACTTGGGAAATGTATTAATCCGTCTCTTCTCTCCAGTTTTTGCTTAAATAACAAGAGAAATTGAGTTCTATTGCCTTGGTTTGCAACCAGTCTAACGCAGAAAACAATGGCAGTTTATTGCGGGATAAGCTCCTGGCCAGTCAGTCATGTCTCTTTCGAGTCATGATCGCCGAAAGCCTGTATCAGTTATGGCACTTAACTGACGTGGAAATCCTGCGTCGATCATCGCAGCAATTGACCTTAATGCTGGACTGTACGATCCGTTCCTTTATCCTTCAAAGAATCTGAACAGTAATTGGGTTCTGATTGTTGACACTATTTAACGCCTTTAAATGATACAAATTTATCAGCACTGCTTGATCATCGTCTATTACCCTTACTATGATCGCTGAGATTAAATGCAGGTTGCTTTGAATTGTTTGGTCCTTCACATCAAAATTTATCTTGGGTTCCAAAATATTCTCAACAACTGACTGAAAAAGCTGGGTTCTGATCTTAGCTCAAGTTTATTATTAACAGATTTATGTGCCTGTAATTCACAAAATATCGCCCGTTGTATTTGTTTATTTCAGCAGCGTGATCACAGTCTTCAAATCCTACAGATTTGATGTCGCCGACTACCTTCAATGGCATGGGAACTGCTCCAACACTGATCTCATTTTTCTATCTAGAAGTTTTAACCAACGGAAGCCGAGGATTATCTGCCAAATAGCTTTACATCACTCTACACAAATCCTGGCTCATTTGGAAAACGTCTATCAAAATGCATATCTTTAAAGTGACCTCGGTCACGTCCCTTTGGTGCAACGACCCCACAATGGAAATGATAACAAAATATCTTACAAAATATTCCAAAAAAACTATTTCCCATCGGTAACTTCTGCACTACTCTACATACTTTTTGCCGGAAGTCCCGCCCTTCTTGTAAAGACAGATTGGACTTTTAATGTCCAACAATTCCAAACGTAGCTTAACGCAGGAAATCTATATTGACACTTGACATTACATTCTATCCAGGTAGTTGGCTACACTGACAGACGGCTACTTGCCCACATCCAAATTTCCCGTCTCGGTGATTGAGCCGGTATTTATAGATAAGCAAACTAGATGTTCCGATCAACCACCGATGATCACCCGTTATACCGTTAGATACACTAATACTATTGAATATTGTTGTGTCCAGGATGATATTTCTTCCTGCATTAATACGAATCGCGACTAAACCAACAGACCCGTCCCTAACCGAAGAAATATGATATTCCCTTCAGCTGGTCGTTGGGCCCATAAACTGCGACAAACCAAAACGAAACAATGCTCACTGCAAAATGAGTCACGAATAACCATCACCTCCAGTATTAAGAACAACACTGCTCATACTCGCATCAAAGGTAACGGATCTTCCCAGGTTACCTACGCTCATTACACGACTTAATGCTTTCATCTAAGTCAATAACTTCGATGACTATCAAGAAGACTAATTTTAAGGATATATATAAAGAAGGAAGGAATATAACTTTGGCCCACCCTGCACACATTTTCGGATGTTTTTTTCTAGTGACCATATATTGACCATCCTGATGTCCTTTAAAATGTATTGCATGTATGGGTCTACGTTGTTATCGCGACAAAAAGTGTGTTATACTTGAAAAGCGGTCTTCTTCTTAAATTAAACGTCTTTCTCGATAGCTTTTCTGTAAACTTGACTGATTCCCCCAACTCGTGGAGAAAGCATTATTTTTCTAAGTTTGGATATTAAAGCTTGTATGAGGAAAGTATAAAAAAATAATGTCTTAATTGGAGAGCGTGGAGGATCTTTAATTTTTCCGCGTAATTATTACATTTCTGCTTTGTTTTATTTTTAAGCAAAAACGGGTTAGGACCTTGGTTTTTCATGGCCCTCTCCACCCTACTTTTACGTCTTGTCTATTTCTTTTTTCTCCTATTCCTCCCATTAAAAAAAGGAAAAATAAAATGTACGTCAAGGTGGCTGTCTATAGCAGACGTCCATACCTTGTTCTTGTCGCAGTTTTCATTCTTGCTACTGCAACTATGGTTGATCGTGTTGCTGAAGTCCCTGTGGTTACTTTACTTGCTGTTTTCCTGTCGCTGCTGGTGTTGAGATTGTTGGTGCTGCTGAATCTGAAGCTGCTGCATTTGCTACTATTGTTGTTGCAGTTACAGATGCTCCCTCTGTTTCTGTTGATACTGCTAGTATTAATGCTGCTGTTGATGTTGCTGTTGTTGCGATTACATCCTACTCGGGAGAAGGAATCACATCCTCTTTCCTGCCTGACCTTTTGTTGCCATTCACTGCAGCCATATAGGGCCAGGACGTATGACACAGCTACGTGCTTTCATGCTGTTGGATGCTGGTGTGGTTTCTGTGATCACGCATAGATTATTACCTGGCATAGATTTAAAAAATATACGCCAGAGTCACAACACAACCATAAGAATCGATGACCTCTGACGATCACATTTCTCCCGACCACAGCATATTAAAATTTCGGGAATGACATTGAAGCATTTGCAGGTCATTTTCATGTGTAAGAGGTTATGTCCGGTGTTAATACTAGCTTTGTTCTTTCCTGAAATGACATAGGTTTCTTGTATAACATGGGAATATAAGATCAATAAATGTTCCTTAAAATTGTCAAATATATTTCGTGCAGACTTATATTTTTATTTCGGATGCCAATATATTCAATTGGCAATCTCAGCGATTTTGTGATGAAAAAGCTTTTTACTAGTTTCCTGGCTTCTTCCACGGGTTCCAGTAGGATGTTTATTTAGCATTTTTAGTCAGCGTCTCTTCTAGTATTTTCCCACTGGAACTTATTTATTTACTTGTTTTCATGTCTGTAGTCAGCAGGGAGATCGTTCATGTCAAAACTGCTTTTAGAACAAAGAGAGAACTATCAATAGTTTGCTTAACGATTAGTGCTGTTTATATAATTATTTCTGGGTTTCATAAGCCTAGTATCACTTCTTGGATCGATCAGCTGATCAAGCTGATGGTGAAGTGAAAGAGAATAGTTCTTGCCTCTAGAGAGCCGCTTATCAATTTTAACCTTATTACTCTTGGTTTGACTTACATATCTTTTTTCATTGACTTATATTCTTTACAGAGTTTTCATTTTTTTTTTTATTTTGCAAAATTTGTAAATACTTTGTGTTGAACATTTCAGTTATTTATTTCTGCATTATTTCACTCGACTCCAGTTTATTTTTGTCTTCAATTACTTTAGTTTAATTTCGTTTCACTTCGTCAGCAAACCAAAAATATTAGTTCTCTAGTAGATGCAAGACACATTTCGTCTTTGAAATATATTTTTTCAAAATTTTGTCTGAATGAGGGTATTGTTCTGTGTGATTGGTTGAATGATTGATTTTAATTCCATCATTAATTCTTCCAGTTTAATGATACTTCAGCCACTGTTAAGAATGTTGGATTCTTTTATTACAAACACCATTATGCTTGGTTTATTTTTATATATTACTAACATTCTTTTCCTTGGTTTCTTGGATATATATTTTTGATATTCTTACATGCATATTATAAATATTCACTGGTGTTTTGATTTTTAAATTTGCTATATTTAATTCCAACAAAGATATTATATATATTGTGAATAACTAGGACAGCAAAGAGATTTTGAGGTATTATGGTACGTGGATTTGTATGCTATTTGTAGTTTAATTGGCAATAAGTATCTGGTGTTTTTGTTAAAGCAATATTATATAATGTATTTGTGCCACAATTTTATTTTCTAAAAAGTCAAAATTTTCTGACGAACTATCGATGCACAAATAAAGCAGTCGAGTTTTATTATCAGATAAGTTTCTCAGCTGCATTAAGCACACATTTTATATAATATTTACCGTTAAATAGAAAAGCGCCTTGTGCACTGTCACCGTAAAATACAAAATATTTAAGCCCAGCACGTATGTCTTGTATGCTCAGCAAAATTTGCACATTATTATATTCATATTCATATATGCGTTTGACATAATTAATGAGCGCATTTCAGAGAACACAAAGATGTTCAAGCGTGCAGTTGAACGATTTCGGTAGTTGCGGTCAGTGAATTCGTTTCTATTCTTTACTGATTGCATCCTATTGAGTAAAGATAATCATTTAACATCTGCCGATTTATCACTTGACCAATTCTAGTGTTGGTCTCTTGAAAATGTCTAGATTTACTTGCAAATAATATCAACTTAGAACCTTTATATATTCACTTACATCTTTTGCGTTACGATAAAGCGAACACATAATTAACAGTCGTACCACAAATATTCTATTTAAATTCTTCCATTTGATACGGCTTGTCGATTTTGTTCAATTGAACCATAATTTGAAGCCATATATCACGCAAACTTATAACTGTATTTGAAAATATTACATAAAAGTTTTAGAGTAAAAGTATATAGTTTCAATTACTACTTTCAAGAACGATGTATGTTTAGGTTTTCTTCCTTTTTCTGGAGCTATGCAAAGCAGTCTTATGTAAAGTTAAAGCCAGGCGTGATTAATAAGTCAATAAGAGCAATAAGCTCAAACCCTCGGATCCAATGATCTGTCATTTTTCAAACTAGCGACGAGTTTCAAATTGCACTATTTAACAAATTTCTTCCGCAGGCTTTAATAAAATACCACGATTATTTTATATTTGCCTACGAAATCTGAAGTATAATGTCTGGACTATTCTGTTAATTCTAAGCCATTATATGCAGGTATAGGAGAAGAAATCGAAAGCCTCATGTCCTAAGGAAATTTTCTCCGAAGCGAATACATTAGAATAGACCGTGATTAAAATTTCTATTTCGATAAACCTTACGCTAACTGCACATTTTATTAGCTATAACTAGAAGTTAGAGATAAAGATCATGGCGTTATCTTATCACATGGAATTCTTTGAAAGATTTATGGAAGTAACTTGCGTATTTCTTACCCGCGTTTGTGTATATGTGAAGGGTGACAATTACTTGTTTCATCTTGTGCAAAAATATAAATGCAGACATTTACAGATACATAAAATATATTTCTCTATCCCAGAATGTTGATTTCCCTTTGAAATATTTTCTCCAAGATGAAAACAATATTTGACGCTGATGAATAATTTTTGAAAATGAATTCAATCGTAAACGTCCCATAGAGAGTCATATATAAAAATCATAGAATTGTAATTGTTTTTCATGAAACAGATTTGTTACATGTGTACTCAAATTTAATACCGGCTACAGTAATCATACGCAAAAAGTAAAATGAAAAACTATATGCCGAATTACTTTAAAACTTTGAATGTGCATTTTAACGTATAGGGGACTATAAAAAGTTAAAAATGATATAAAACTAGTTTTACTGGCAAATACTTTCAGATTTAAGTGAACTAAACAGAATATATATTCAAATGGCGAATATGTAACGTAAAAATGTAAAAAAACATTTTACTAAAATGGAAGCAAAAATAAACAAATAATACAGTCATAATAGCAATGATTTTCAAATCAAAATGAAAGAGAAGTAAGTAAAGTGAAAAATGGCTGATATCCAAAATACAAATTATTTTCAAACAGTATTGAAATAGGGAAAATCTTTTATAAAAACCTTATAAAAATAGAGATTCACTAACATAAAAATGTAAGAGTTTTCTAGTGGCTAATCGAAAAAAATATTGACTTATTAGCAAAATTTCAAATGGCAGTGACAAAAAAGCAAAATATCTAAAACATGGCAGAAATGTAACTTAAAAATATAAAGGCATTGCTAAATGTTGAACAAAAAGAAAATAGTACTTTTTTACAAGAAAATGTTTTTCAAACAGACGTGGATATAAATAGTCTGTGATAATATAAAATTTTGCAAGGTGGCATATATTAATTTTTATGAGATATTCACTTACAAAATGTTTTATCTACGGAAAGAAATCGACAAATAGCAGTTTAGAGAGAAGCGGTATATAACGATAATAACCAATATTATAAACTAGGTGAAGACAAGAGAGCGGAATCTAAGTCTATAAATAAACAGAAGGACAAACAAATTAATATGAGACTCTTAAAAATATTCAGATTAAACATCTTTCACCTGAAGAAATGCTAATATTCTAGTAGTATGCATGGGGAAGATAAACAAGAAAGGATGAACGACACTTAAGAAGACACAAAATAACGATCGCCGCTGCATTTAGAATTTCTATGGTTGTTTTTATCGTGTAAGCGGAAAAGAGATACCCCCGCGTGTATTGCGAGAAAGAAAGAAAATCTTTGGAATATAAGTGGGGCCTGTTCTAACTATTTCAACTGTAAACCGGTGAGACCTACATAACAATCTAGCAGCACACTTGAATTCATGTAATCATTGCAACAGGAGAAGTTGATCAAATCAGTTACCATGAAAATATTTGTAGAAACGACAGGATATCCAAAATATGTCGTTGCCAGCCGAGGACCAATTACTTACAGACCATTCTTTGTTAATTCTCAGGACGTAAGAGATGAACAGTAGCGGCACCAAAGTCAATTGATAATTTGTGTAAAAATGAAAAACATAGCAGCAGAATCAAAAGTATAGTATGTAATATTTGGGAATGAATGCGCAAATAAAATCCATAGACGTCACCTCTACATAATTCTTATGAAATCTAGGAAGATGTTTGAAGTGCCAAATTAACTTCTCAAAGATGCTGCAAATGACCTAAACTTGGCAATTACTTTATAAGAAAGCGTCATTACACACGCCGAAACCTCCTATACAATCATTTAAACGTATTTTGGGTTCAATCTAATGAGAGTGCAAAATATTCCGAATCAGATCACTGCGTCAGTTGGTATTTACGAAGGTGTTTTGAGGGATCACTAGCCGTGGCGATGTTATGTCTATATTATTTTTTCTACAGGGCGTCAGACGCAAGATGGACGTCTACATCAATAGTATTGAGAAAGCAAGCGTTTTCTTTTGCCAACATCGTGGCAGCTGTACACCCTACGTCTGGAAATAGGACACTGAGACATGCGACACATTCAAGATAAAACAGTCATGCCTGTCAGACAATTTCTGCAACCACTTAAACATTTAGATCTAGCTATATATAGAATATAGAATATATTTCATACATACATTTTGTTTACGTCGTCTTTTACTCTATTGTCGTCATGTGTGTTATAGTTTATTAGCCATATTCAAATTGTATTGATAACGTTCCCAACATCTAATGGAACAACTTTCAAATTTATTACCAAACAATTTGTGACCTCTTACTTCAAAAAGATTACATTTCTCAGAAAAAGTTGTATCAGTCATGGAAAAAAGCTCTTTTAGCTTTCGCATAATAACTGCAATAATTAGTTATATATTTTAGATTTAATATCTGCTTTTGATATATCAGATTATATTTTGATAAGCAAATAAACGAGTCGCTGGGCATTTCTAATTTTAAGAATCGGCTTGTACGAACCGGAAGAATGTCCCACGTACATGAGTGTGTAGGGGGATGCAGCTAGAGATAAAAGTAAATTATTAAAATTTGTTCCTAAAATTTCTCATATTTAAAAAAAATCTTTGTTTAATTCAACATTGATTGGAATTTGAAAGATTGTAATCTGTATAGATTTCGATGTAAAATCTATGTTAAAAATGAACAAAGAATGATAATAATGTCATGTAAAATTGTAAATGACATATACATGCCTATAAAAGTTTAGGAATAATATGGAAGTTGAATCATGCAACTTGGCTGATTTATAAGAAAATTTCAAATGAAAAAATATCTATATTTATTAATAGAAACAGTATATTTGGTTGCAACCTGCTAATAATCGACTTCTTATCAACAAAGCAACATTTAGTATTGAATATTTCTATTTGTGAAGATGACAGATTCTTTCAAAAATATAAATAAACAATTTTACTTAACGTGACATAAATAATTGAAAGAATCCCAAGCAGCTTGCAAAATAATAAAAACATGGATGAACTAATTGTATATTAGAAAACAACGAAGAATTCTAAAACCAGGGTTTAACAAAAATAACTACATGTTCCTTCCATAAATATCTTCCATGCAATGGTAAAATATTAGATGAAGAAACAATTGCCACTAGTCTGTTTACCAGCTTTTCATAGTGCTTTGTAGTTTGAGAAATAAATTGAAACTAATTCCTGCTAAACACTACTTTATCTAGCCAACTCCCGAAATGGGTTTTACCAAGCACTAAACGCAAAATTTACTTAAGGGGAGCGTTAGCTGTTATCACTGAGATTTGTTCGCATAAACCTCCTCGAACATGAATGGTACCTTACGAGTAGAACAGAATGAACTTCACTGTAAATATGCCTCCCTCTACCATCACCCATAAGCAGAGTGTCTAGAATTAAACTAAACACAGTTTAATTTTAATTTTAAGTTTTTTGATATTCTTCTTTCACTGTCAATGAGAAAAAGCCAAAATAAGTAGTAATTTTGAATTTAGAAAAATTGTATTGTTTAGCAAATTGTTTTGTTTAAAAGTGTTACCAAAATAATTATTTAAAAAATAATTCATAAAAATGTCTTCTTCTCCGAGAAAAATGCAATGCGATTGAAATGCTAGAAATAAGAAATATATAATTTTTTATTTTCAGAAAAAAATATTTCTTGTTATCAGCTATTAAAACTTGATCAAATAATAAATTTCACTAGAAATAATACTATCTCACTATTCACTGAAAGAAATCAAGGTGTAATGTTACTGTTGTAGATTCTGCGTGAGAAATCACACAAAATAATAAATACTAAAACAGATATGGAGATAGGAATTGTAAGTTATATAGTACGAAATGGACAAACTAGAACACGGGTTAGTCAATTCGGGTATACTACTAGTAGAAATAAATATATACACTCTTGAAGAGTAATAGTATACCCGATTAACTGACTCTAGAGGTAACCAACTTAGAACTAACTCTCACAACTAAACTTGACCAAACTCAACTGACCAACTCTGTCGTTCTCACTATAGTCAGGATTATATGTTCACTCAGTTGAGTAAATTATGATGTACAAAGCGGCGATCCCACAACAGTAAGATCGAATAGAAATTTCAAAGTATAATCAAAATCCGCATTAGAATAACTATTGATACGCTAATCAAAGTATAAAGACACCTGAGAAAATAATAAATTAAAAGAAAAATATTTAAATTTAATGTAATATCAGCCAACATATATGGCTATAAATGTTAATCAATCTAATCGTATAGGAAGATTTTTTATTAGAAATGTGTATCTCTATGAGAATACTGATTATCGAATAGACTGTCAATGAGATCAACAATGTTCTTTGAGAAAAAATGAAAAGGACTCTTACATTCAGCATCGGAAATGGATAGTCGTAAATTCTAGAATACATAAATTTGAAAGTGAACTCATGAAAATGGACACTGACAAGACGGATTCTAGGAAAAATAGACTGAAGAAAACCGTGCAAAACGAGTATGCGTCAAAGGTTAACACAATGGGGATAGAAAAGATTGTTAAGAAATAAAGATTATTAATTGCTACAATAAAAAAAATGGAGAACCACGTCCACAAAAGAAGAGAAGAAATAGAGAAGAAATAAATAAACATTATTAGACAGTCTACACCTGAACAGCTACAACGTTGAATGTTCGTGTTTTGGGCGCGCTCACACACTTACATACGTATATATATATATATATATATATATATATATATATATATATACATATATACACGTATAGATATGTAAAAATTAACATAGAGACGTTGTTCCATGATTGTTTAACCACTGAATTCTCTATGTTAATTTATATATATATTTGCTCTATATTCATTTAAATAGATATATGTTTAGAGACCGCCTAGAAAGTTATCCTACCAATTAATATAGATGATACTTTTTGGGATTCTCCCATACGTCAACACGGCATATATATATATATATATATATATATATATATATATTCTTATGTGCATATTTATCATTTCACCCCAAGCTAGACTGGTATGCTATTAGTATCCCAGGTGTTACAGTCAGTGAAAATGAAAAAAAAAGTTTGGTATAGAGGTTACCGTCGAAAGAATAAACGATGAACTGAATTAAAAAAAAAAACAGAATGTGGCGATTGAGGATATCTGAGAAACATTTAAACGGAAAATGTCTTGACAGGCGGGGAATGTAAGATGGAGGAACTTGGAAGTAAAACTTATGTATTCTGTGCACAATGGAAAAAGGTTCTTCAAATTAGTTGCCATGAAAGTAAATGTAGAAAAGTAAGCTCAGAAACTATGTCAGTATCATTTAAACTGCACATCCATACTTTGAATTTTTTCATGAATTTTGAGATAAAGTAGCACCTCAGTCGAAATGTAACTGTAAAACTGGACTGACAAATAAAAGTTTCATAAAAGTGTAACAAGGTTTCTGACGAGAAAATCTTTTTGGCAGGAAAGAATGAATGGATCTTACTTGCAGTAGATGCAGGCATCGATTTGATGCAATCGTTTCATTTAAATCAGTTGAACATTTGATGTCAAGTTAGCGCAGAGTGCCGCACTAAAAGAGACTAGCATCAGCCATGCTGATATTTGAGTAGGAAGGATTCTCTAAAGCGGTTAAATGTTATACTTTTGTTTTGAAGACACTCAAATTCTCAAGCCATATCAGGACACAATTAAAATCTTATCAGAAACATTTTGAAGTATACGTTGTGAAGCTATGGCAAATTTTCTATTATAACTGAATTAAATGGTAGTCCGCTGTATACATAACTACTTGTGAAATAATAAGAACAGGAAAGTTACTGAGGAAAATCCGAATAAATGTAGGACTACCATGAAACCATTGCAGACCCCCGCGTTTGTATGAAAGAATGCACATTCAAAATGGTTTTATTTCATAAATTCATTAGAATGATTAGATTAAATCACATAATCGTCCGGTAATACAGTAGTCCTAGAGCATGTGGAAACAAAATATCATGCCTATACCTGTCTAATGCCTTTAAGATATGTAATACCACAGCACTAGAACTGACGTTATTATCAATAACTCCGTATATATATATATATATATATATATATATATATATATATATATATATGGTGATAGCCTTTAGCATATCAGCAATAGACACTGAGAAGCGGGAGACGCATTGTTCGTTAGAGAGTATTTCTCAAAAATGAAATATTTAACCTTGTCAACATTCATAAGGGTCTCGATCATTCTACTGAAAAGCCTTAAGATTTTAAAGTGGTGAACTAGAACGAATTGGCAACAAATCGGAAAACAAATACACGGGAGCAAGACTCGCATCGAATTATCAACAAATCATCAACAAATTAACTCAAGATTAGTAGGTTCAAACCTAACTACCTACAGAGTGAAGTTTTGGAAAATTATATCTACAATGGAGGACTTCATAAGTTGTCTGTTACAATTTTTAAACAACAAGAATTTCAACAACAACGCGAAGTACCAGTTCGAGTAGTTAAAAAAACAGCAAGAAATTCAACGATTACGCCAACAAGAAAGGTTCGAGAAGTTACGTCGACGCGAACAAGAAAGGTTCGAGAAGGTACGTCGACACGAACAAGAAAAGTTCGAGAAATTATGTCGACGCGAACAAAAAAGGTTCGAGAAGTTACGTCGACGCGAACAAGAAAAGTTCGAGAAGTTACGTCGACGCGAACAATAAAGGTTCGAGAAGTTACGTCGACGCGAACAAAAAAGGTTCGAGAAGTTACGTCGACGCGAACAATAAAGGTTCGAAGTTACATCGACGCGAACAAGAAAGATTCGAGAAGTTACGTCGATGGGAACAAAAAAGGTTCGAGAAGTTACGTCGACACGAACAAGAAAGATTCGAGAAGTTACGTCGAGGCGAACAAGAAAGGTTCGTGAAGTTACGTCGACGAAAACAAGAAAGGTTCAAGAAGTTACGTCGACGCGAACAAGAAAGGTTCGAGAAGTTACGTCGTCGCGAACAAGAAAGTTTCGAGAAGTTACGTCGACGCGAACAAGAAAGGTTTGAGAATCTACAGCAAAAATATGGAAAGCCAGTAATAGAGATTCGTAGAACAGTTGAAGAATGTTACTAAAAAATAAAGTAACTCAGGCACGTCAAATACATTCTCGCAATATTCAGTAAAAAAAAAATCAGTAGGTGAATTTAAAAACCAGAAGTAGTACCTGATGGGAAGTGAGGTTTAGCACTTATCAGTCGCTCAGCTCTGAACTTATTCTCAGTTACAAGTTAAATAGGCTCTCTCTTGCACTTATGCAAATTAGGCATATTAATTTGCCAGTTCACTAGATCTCCTTGAAACAAATAGTTTTTATAACTATTAGTTATTGTACTTCTTCTGATAACAGTTTCGCTACTTTGTTCTACTTCTCTCTTTCCCATATTTCTTTTTCTGGGAGACCTAGATCTGTCCTGTGCCCAGCTGTAATAAGTAGAATTGTCTTGCATTATTTGATCTTCGTTCGAAATTTCCAAGTCATTGTGGCTCACTTTATCCTGTATTACTTCATTATCTGGTGTTTCATTCTGTAACAGTTGTTCTAATAAATCATTAACGGATGGAATCGTATCAATGTCTTCCTCATTTTGCCAATCATACTCACCGTGGGTTCTTATTTGTTCTGCATGGGATTTTAAGCTGTTGCTGTTTTCTCTATTTATTAGAGTTGTATTGTGGCTTTTTTGCACGATAAATTCTGCCCTTTCTGGATTAGCTTCTTTGTACCACATTTTTTCATTTGTGGAATACGACATCGTTAGCGGGGCTCTAATTTGTTTTCCCATTAAAGCTGATTGGCTTTCTATTCTTCCAGCGTGTTATATTGTGCGATTGCTTAAAAGCATCCTCGGTAGAAAAACTTCAACTATTTCTTTTTGCTGAGGGCATGATTTTAGTCCCTTTTTTACGGTCTGCACCATTATTTTCGATACACCGTTTGACTGAGGATGATATGGGTCTAGCTTATACGGTTTACATCCTATTTTTCCTACACATAAATTAAGATCGTCATCACAAAATTCTGGTGCATTGTCAGATGCAAGGGATTTTGGTATTACATTTCTGGAAAATACGACCCTTTGAATATTTTATCGTAGAGCTTTTCTTGTCTGGCACCCGGATTATTTTACGCCAACCTGAAGAAAAGTCTACTAAAATTAATAAGAGTCCCACTCCATTAACATACGCATGCCACATATGCACACTACTCTATGGATCAACTTCTCTGGGCCACGAATGTAAAGTAGTCTGTGTAGAATTTCTTAATTCTTTACATTTCTTGTATATTTTTATATATTTTTCAACATCTACCAGATCTCCATTACAAACCACTCCATGTTCTATCGCTAATTTCTGTCTCATTCCTTTTTAGGGTTTTGCCGCCCAAAAACAATTTCTTCGTTAGTTTTTTTCTTATTCTCTATAATATCTTACTTAGTACTGGATCATATCTAGTTTCCGCAGCCATTTTATCAACAGGCAAACATCAGTCTGTAACCAATGTAAGAATGCATCTACAAATTCTTCTGCTTTATCTTTTGTCTCCTTGTAAAATCGCAATCTTGGTAGTGCGTCTACGTGTGGAATTGACGTTCCTTTGATATATTCTATATCAAAGTTAAACGCCATTAATCCTATTGCCCAACTTATCCTAGATGTCGTGACTTTAGGTAATTCTTTCCTTGAGTTACATATAAACTCTAATGGTCTATGATCACTTCTTAACAATTTTTCCCAATTAAAAATTCTCGGGCTCTAGTAGTTGTCCACACGATAAATATTGCTTCTTTCTTTATATTCTAATAATTAAATTCGGTGTTCGTTATTCTTTTGATAAATACATTATCGAATGTCCTTCTTGTGATAATATTCCCGATATTGAATTTGTTTTTCATTTATTGCCATCCTAGCATTTTTAACCTATTCAAGATTATGTCGGTTTCCTTTTTTATTTCCATTTCATTAGTGGCTCCTATGCATATATCATCTTGGTAACAAACAATATTTTTCAAATTTCCTAAAACCTGTTCAATGATCCTTGGAAATATGGCGCTTGCAGTTTTAATTCCATGTGGCAACCTTTTTCATTTTAGTAACACTATTGGCGTATTTATCGTGGTTACTTCTTTGAAATTATCGTCTGTCGGTACCTAATGGTATGCCGTGTTTAAATCTATTTTTGCAAAAACGCTCATTACTGCCAAAGCATTCAATGCAACTTCAACTTTATCTATGGAATACGAATCCGAAAATATTTGCTGATTCACGCTTATTATATAATCTCCACAAACACGTAAATCACAACCTGTCTTCCTCACCACTACAATGGGTGATGTTCACTTGCTACCTCCAGAGGGAACATGTTCAATAAGATCTTGCTTCATTACTTTCTGGCAACAAATGTACTGGGACATTTCTTGCCTCATAAGAAGAACGGAGGCATTTTCTTTTAATTTTAATCTTGCTTTATAGTTGAACTTTACGTGATTTCTATTTTTATCTCATTAATTACTTTAGTAGAATTTATGTTAAGCACGTCGTTTCAAATAAATCCGTGGTTCTTTTTGCAACTTGTGACAATTATATGTATTACTTCAAGTTTACCTTCTAACGCCAAGGAACCTTCAAAATATCCTAAAGTTTTTAAAACCTACCCATCAAATTGGCGGAGTTGTAAACTACTCTTTCGTAAGAGTGGCTTTCCATTGCGTTTCCAAAGTTTTTTGGTATCAGCGTCACTTCCCTCTCAGTATCTATTTGTTAATTTTACCCTTTAATATAATGTCCTTTTTCTTTTGACCAATTTTTCTATATTCTTATTTTTTAATGTAAACATTCTCAATATTTTTGTTTGTATTTTGAATACGGCTTGAAAGTGTATTTTTGAGCAAATTTTAGAGGTTTTTTAAATGGTGGGCATTTTTCTTTTCTTATTTTGTGATCACGTCCACAATACGGGCATTTTCTTATCTTTTTAAGATGTACGTCTCCATTTGTTCGTTGGTTGGCTATTATGATGGTTGTATTTCTGTATAAATTCTTGGTGTGGTATAAAGTCAATGCATGTATTTAAAGACATATTTCCTAGTTGTAGTTTTCTTTATTTTATATCAGTGTGATGCATTGCACCTACCTTTATATAACGTGAATTGAATCAAGTCCTCTTTAATAGTTTGTCCATCTTTTCCTAGTTTTTCAATTACGAAATATCTATTCGCATTTCGTAGACGGAGTAGATATTTTTATAAATGGTTCGTCAATTTCTTGTATCAATGTCATTAATTTCGTTCTTTCCGCCTCTACTAGTTTTTTTTTCGGTCTCATATTTCTCATGATCAGATTTCTAAGTTTGTAGTATATGCCGTAATGGAGATTTTCAATATCACCTTGCATCCAGTTGTAGCTAAAATTAAATCCGTAATATGATTTTCGACTCCCTACTCCTTGTTGTCTTTCAGCTTTTTACTTCTCGAAATGGCAGGAAAATAGCGCATCCATGCATCTACAAAATCTGGATCTTCTAGAGACAATTGGTATCCTATCGGCACCATTAATGTGAAGTGAGGTTTAGCAGTAATCAGTCGATCAGCTCCAAATTTGTTCTCATGACGATTTATATTAGGCATATTAATTTGCTAGAGTCACCACAGAAACCTCTGACGCTTACTTTCGTAGGTCTGAAGAATTTCTTAGGAAAGATTGTAAAAACTGTTACGACGAAAAGGTTTGACGTCTCTAGGAAAATTCTGGGCAACGCAACCCGAAAAATAGGCTCGCTATATTTTGGCCAAACAGCTAAGTGAACTATCGTTCCAGAATACTATACAAATATGAACTAAAATATTTGGACAACAGAATGCGTTGTTTAACACACGTTGGGAATGTTTAAATTTTACGAAACCATATGGTGAAAGTTATACGACATTCAACGGTTAACTAATACAATATGAATTTTCTGATATGTTTAAATGCTTGATTGTCTATACAAGCATAAAAATATTTTGCTTTTAGTTTAAAGGGCATACATCTTTGCCCTTCAGGTGTGATGTAAAAAATAAAATAAATATGAAAAATGAGGTAAACCAATGAAAAAGCTAATGTTTAAAGATAATATATTAATATCTATGTATATAAGAAAAACATATAATACAGGTTAATAAAGTATCGGATTTAACAATAATTAAAGCCGATACATATAAAAAAAATTAAATGTCAACCCCTGAATAAGACAAAAAATAACAAGAGGGGTTACAGGACAAAAACAAACATTTATGGAAGAAACTATCTTAAATGATTGTTTTAATGGATTAGAAAGAATTTGAAAACTTACGTTATACGAAACTCACAAAACAAATTCACTGTTAACAACATTTGGTTAAAAAAAGAGATTCCTACACACATTGCGAACCATTTACAATGATGGGCGATAATATAATTACACTACACAAATAAAATGGAATATTTACCATCAAAAGAAATAGCAGACCTAGGTGGAATAACCATATTAATATCGAAAGCCACGGACCAACTCGAGGAAACAATAATGGCGTCGTTAATGTCTGAAATGGACATAGAATACGTATGATACAATGCGGTAAAAGAACTACCAGTCAGGCTGGAGGCGATTAGATTTAAAGCGAATTACGCCAAATTAATTATAAAAACTAAAAATGAAATAATGTGCGCAAAAATAAAGTACATACCATATTTTATATCCGCAACGGAATATTGAGTTACGGAGATCGGGTGGTAGTACCCTCTGTGTTAATTAAAAGAATAGTTAACAAATTTCCATAGAAGACATCCCGGAATGTGCTGAATGATATCACGTATGAGTAGTTTTGTGTACTAACAATGTATGGATAAGTATATAGAAAACGCAGTGAAATTATGCAGGAATTGTGCTTTGGTAGCGAAAACATCACCGCGTGGCCTATAAACATCACCGCGTGGCCTAAGACGATCAAAACATGATCTCATCTGCACATTTTTTATGCTGAGTCAATAAGAAGAGTATACTATTTGGTGATTGTGGACAGTTTCACTAAATACCCCGAAGTAGTAGAATGCAAAACATCTACAGGTAAGTTTACAATTAACGTTTTACAAGTGTTATTTGCAACATACCGGAAACAATCGTTTCCGACATGTGCACACAATTCTCTCTCAAAGAATTTGAAAACATTTGTAAATTGCTTGCTATAAATTTCGTACGATTGACAACAAACCATCCTAGATCTAATGGATTAGTATAAAGATTCATTGATGTCTTTAAGAGAGCGTGTAAAAAAAAAAACAGACGGTATGGAAGTAGAAAGCCAAAAGCTTTAGAAATTCCTATCAATTGATAGGATTATGCCAAGCCCAAATACCAATGCAGGAATGAGTCCAGAGGAACTAATTTCAGCTAGGATAATTCGCTTTCTATTTAACTAACTGATCCCGTTTGAATGGAAAATCAAGGAAAATTATATATTTTGGAAATGCTATAACCCAGAAGGTAGAACTTATTTCCTTAACTACCATTTAGGTAATGTAACCTGGTTAGTTCAGGTAAAGGAAAAATTTAGTATTTTTTTTTTTTTTTTTTACATCAACTATATGTACACTTAATTGGGACGTTAGCATCCCTCTAGGTAAAAAATATAAACCTACAAAGGGCAGAAGAACTCTCAAGAGTCAACGGCCAGCTAACTAGAGGTGATGTCTCAATAAACCATCGTGGAGAAGGCAACGGGATACCACTCCACTATTTACCCCCGCTCAATCATGGATAGTCACAATAAATATATGAAAGCCAACAGCGTGAAGGGGGTTACTTCCCAAGGAAGCAACTCCTCGCTCGGTAAGGACCGGCATGGGCAACAGGTGCCACCTGACCGTCATCCGGCGACTGTTAGCACCAACGGCGTAAAGGGGACATTTTACTCCAAAATTTGTCCCTCGCCCGGGAAAGAACGACATGAGCAACAGGTGTCGCTGGACCGTTACCCTGCAACTGTGCGCATCAAAGACAAACTCACTATAGGAACATGGAACGTCAGGACACTGAACTGTGGACAACTAGAGAATGTCAAACAGGAGATGAACAGACTGAATATCAGCATCCTAGGAATATGTGAAACAAGATGGCCTAATAACGGAGATTTCAGTAGCGACACCCACAGGATAATATATGCAGGAGGAAAAAAACACGAAAAAGGGGTCGCTTTAATACTAAACCAACAAGTGAAGAGATGTGTACTTGGATACTGGCAACTGTCAGAGAGAGTCCTCTTGGTTAAACTGCGGGGAAGGCCCCTCAATATAGCTATTATAGTAGTTTATGCACCGACAACTCAAAGCTCAGAGGACGAAATAGAATCATTCTATTCAATACTGGACAATGCTAAGGCTCAGTGCAAAAGCCAAGAAGTCAGGATAGTAATGGGGGACTTAAATGCAAAGGTAGGTAAAGATAGAGAAGGAGACACGAACGGCAACTTCGGACTAGGAGAGCGCAACGAAAAAGGAGAAAAATGGATCCAATGGTGCTCAGCCAATGACCTGGTCATTACTAACACCTGGTTCCAAGAACACCCACGACGTTTATGGACATGGAGAAGCCCAGGAGGGGACACGAAGAACCAAATAGATTACATAACTATAAACAAGAGATTCAGGAACGCAGTAGTCCAATGCAAAACGTACCCAGGTGCTGACTGCGGAAGCGACCACGTCCCAGTCATCTGCAAACTAAAAGTGAAACTCCGAAGACTGAAGAAACCCAGCATAACACCAAGACTGCAATACGACACACTAGAGGATGATCTCACCCTGCAGAAAGAATATAATAACAGCGTAAAAAAGAAATATGAAGAACAAATTGGAAAAGGATACTCAAAATGGGAGTCACTAAAAGAAGCAATGGTGACCTCAGCGAACAACATAGCCCCAAAGGAAATCAGACGAAGAAGAAAAAATGAGTGGATGACCGAAGAGATCCTCCACATGATGCAAAGGAGACAAAAAATAACGCCAAGACACGGAACAGAGTACAAAAAACTTCACAGGGAGATAAGGAACAAATGCAGACAAGCCAAAGAGGAATGGCTCAACAACAAATGTGCAGAAGTAGAGAGACTGAGCAGGAACAACAAAGCAGAAATGCATAAAGAGATAAGAGAACTGACAGGACAAAAAACCTGTTCCCCAACAGGATGCATAAAATCCAAGGAAGGGACAATCATAGTAGAGAAAGAGGAAATACTCCAGCGATGGGAAGAATACATAAAGGATCTCTTTGGCGACAAGAGAGAACAACCGAGAATACACAAGGAGATGGATGGACCGGAAATACTAAAATCCGAAGTGGAAGCGGCAATGGCCAAAATGAACAGAAATAAAGCACCTGGCCCAGATGGCATAGTGATAGAGCTGCTGACAGCCTTAGAAGAGTATGGCATAGAAAAGATTACCGACATAATAAACGAAATTTATAGCAGCGGAATAATACCAGACGACCTATGCAAGTCGATATTTATAGCACTGCCGAAGAAACCAGGTGCAAACGAGTGTGAACTACACAGAACTATCAGCTTAATGAGTCACATTACAAAACTGATTGTCAGAATCCTGATGAATAGAGCGAGAAGCAGAATCAGGCCAGAGATAGGACAGGAACAGTGCGGGTTCGTCAAAGACACTGGAATAAGGAACGCCATATTCATGATTAGGATGCTCTCTGAAAGGGCATTACAAATGAAGAAAGACTTGTACCTATGCTTCATTGATTACGCGAAAGCATTCGACAAAATACGACACAAAGAATTGATGGAAAGGATAGGAAACCTCGACATTTTCGGCAAAGATATAAGAATAATCAAGAATCTCTATTGGCAGCAAACGGCCTGCATACGGACAGGTAACGACCTCAGTAGATACACAAAGATAGAAAAAGGCGTAAGACAAGGCTGTGTCTTTTCACCGGATTTGTTCAACCTATACAGCGAGAATATTTTGAGGACCCTAGATGACACACCAGGATTTATTATTGGAGGCCACAACCTGAACAACATAAGATACGCGGACGATACAGTACTGATTGCGGACACGGAAAGGAAACTGCAAGATCTCATACAGAAAGTAGCAGTGGAGAGTGACAAGATGGGACTACAAATAAACTTTAAGAAAACTGAGTGCATGGTCATCAGCAAAAGATACAACCCAAAATGCAAAATACAGGTGGGGGATAACAGAATCAAACAAGTCCAAGAATTTAAATACCTAGGAAGTGTTCTAACAGGAGATGGAAAGTGCGACACGGAGATCCGAAGGCGAATTGGCATGGCAAAGGACGCGTTCCAGAAGATGAGCAAAATACTAACACACAGGAAGATCTCAATAGAAACGAAGAAAAGAGTGCTAGACTGCTACGTGATGTCAGTTCTTCAGTACGGCTGTGAATGCTGGACAATATCATCGAAAATGAGGACAAAACTGGAAGCGGCCGAAATGTGGTTCTACAGAAGGATGCTACGAATATCGTGGACTGAGCATACAAGCAACGACGAAGTGTTAGAAAGAATGGCAACAAAAAGGAAATTGATGCTGAGCATCAGGAAGAGACAACTGAAGTTCCTGGGTCATGCAATGAGGAAGGAGGGCCTGGAGAACCTGATACTGACTGGTCAGATAGAAGGAAGGAGAGACAGAGGAAGGCAGCGGATAACATATTTGCAGGGCCTGATCAGGTGGATGATGGAACGGGGGTTGCCAGGAGCAACAGGAGCAAACATACTAAGAGCCACAAGGGATAGGGAGACGTGGAGATCCATGATCGCCTACGTCCTGAAGGGACAGGGCACATAGAAGAAGAAGAACCTGGTTAGAAGGCATAATATAAAATAGAATTTGAAACATGATGTATTCAATTAAATATATGAAGTGGAATGTCAGGAGACACATCAATCAAATTAAAAAAAGGTTTACACCTGAAGTAAATGAAAGATGTGAACAACCTATGGATTTTATGTACGACATGTTCGATGTATATAAACATTCTCCAATTCCTAAATTACGCTCCACAAAACTTAAACCTATCCCAAATGAAACGATACAAGTAGAACAGATAAGGTAACAATATAATGTCTGCAAGACATTACAACATTCAGGGGGAATATGTTGTTACCTAGCTCAAACACGTGACATACTGTCCCCAATATATAAAGGAATAATATCAACTAATTAGAGGGGAGTCGGCAGCTGTCGGCTAGCACAAACGTTGTCTACTCATCTCACTAGTTAATGCCACACTACAAGGATGTGTACTACTGTATCTATCGAGAATAAACGTATTACTTACCTATATCTGTGTACTGTCATTACTCTACAATACAATACATAGATCACTCAGCAAAGTTCGAGATATGGGTATTCCAGATGTCTAAAGTGATGACTTAGAAAAGTATTTCCGAGTTATGTATTCAACCATATTTGCTGTAGAGGTCAGAACTACGAAATGATTAAAACGATGAGAGATTGAGGATTTAACATTGCACAACACACAATTGTAGAGACAGAAGTCCTGTCGGAAAAGTGCTTGAAACATGTTATATGTTATTTTATTCTAGCAAAAAAATGTAACAATACTTTATTGAAGAGTCACTTGCAATTTTCCGGAAAAAACATCTATTACATTCAGTCGGGTCACTCAGGTACGGCAGGAAGGATCGATTAATGTTGACTATAAGTAGAGAGAATGAAAAAGATTAAAAGTTTGGATTTGGATTTACATTACTGAAACCAAGAAACTATGCCGGGTTTAACACAAGAAGAAAATTTCTAGGGTATTTTAGCAGAGGAATATTATAAACTTCATTCCAAGGAAAGCAACGTAGGAAATCTAGGAAAGATTCCTAATCTGCATTACGATTGCAGAAAATATTCTCTCGGTAAGAGGTTATTACTAGTGTGTTGGCAAACAGTTATATGTACATATACCACGACATGATCAGAGTTGCTAAGAGAACAGACCTGTATAGCATGACGTATGTCTTGGGTAGAGTTAAAGTAGAGATCTAGATGGATAACTTGTCCCTCGGGGTTACTGAGGAAATCATGGAGAGCTCCACCTCTTTCTTGAGGGATAGAGTGATTGTGCCTTTCAAAATTTGGATACTTGCAAGATCAGTGAGTGTGTTTTAGCCACCTGACTAGACGAAATTTAAATTCACTTAACACAAATATATTAGCAAACAAATTTAAAGTAAATGGCTTTGTGCATATTGCCAGAAATACTATCTAGTACACAACATTCATGCGAGAATGGGAAAATCATTCTGCTATCTCCTTCTTATCTATGAAAGAAGAGATATCAGATTGATTTTAATTGAGAGAGATGGACACATATGTAAGTACCGTCTGGAAGTTCAAGTAAGATTTCACTAGCCAAAGGATAAAAATACCAAGGTAGATATTACAACACTTTTTAAAGACACGAATGTAGATATGTATCTGAAAAGAGAATTGCTGAGATTAGATTGACAGAGAGGTATGATATTCACGGACTTATTGAAGAAGAATGTCGAGGTTGGTACGAATACACGAATGTTGAAGAAAAAAATATATAAGGTAAGTGTTTTTTGTAATTATTTTTTTGATGTCGTAAAATGTGTAAAGTGTGCTAAGAGAACTAGCTCAGACTGCAACACATTAATTTTTCACGGTTACCAACTGGAGGTGCTTACAGGAATAACTTTTTCTGTGCGATAGGATGTTGCAAGAAACCCGATACTATGCGACTATTGCTCAGAGAAAATTCTTTTGACGCTACCTCAAAAAAGCGTAGCAAACATATTGTTGCAAAGCAGATACAAAAAATTGCCATCCCGTTCCCCTCAGTATAATAAGATATTTCCTCTATTCACACATATAACTAAAATCTTGTAACAGCAGTAATATTAACGTCTAAGAAGAGGAAAAGAGCAAGAAAGCTTTTCCGAAACGGGAAAAAAAGGATGAGCCGATACTCCTGTCAATGAGGAGTTGGAGGAGTATGGAGTATGGATTCAGGAATATAAAAACTATCAATTCATATTTTAAAAATAATAAATAAAAGAATAAAAATGGTAGTTATTTTTGCGTTATCCACTAGAGATTGAACAACGAATTCAGAAAGGCAGAGCAATATCATAAAAGATAACATCCCAAAATCCCTCGATTTCTCTTTCGACTAATTAAAATTCTTGGATTGTTATTTAATTTATATATATATATATATATACATATATATATATATATATATGTGTGTGTGTGTGTGTGTGTGTGTGTGTGTGTGTGTGTGTGTGTGTGTGTGTAACTATTTAGCTCTAACAAGCCTTTCATAATAAAAAAAACTCTGGAAGTTTCGGCTTACACTATCCATTGGTTTAAAATTCTCGTAGATGAAAGTAGAACCAAATTTCATTAATTTGACATTATTGAATTCTATCCCTCCATATCGAGAGAGCTCTTAGTAAAGTGCATCAATTTCGAGAGAAACTATGTAGAGATCATAGAAGAATAAACTAATATTACACTAGCAGCGAGAAAATCTTTGTTAACACTTAATGATTCTACATGGATAAAAGGTGACAATAGTAAGTTTGATGTTCCCATGGGGGCACATGATACAGCCACATCTGCCGATTTAATAGTCAACTATATCCTAGAGACCCTGGGTAAGTCTTAAATCTTAAACATCTAGGCCTATATCAAGATGATGTTCATCCCGAATAGAAGTGGACCCTTGACTATGAAAATCTAGAAGAAAATCATTAAGACATTCAGTATTTTATTCAAAATATAAATCCCATCCAACTTAAGGATAGTAAATTACCTAGACATTAACCTCATCCTCGACAATAATTCCTTTCAATCATATAATAAAGACAATGAAATCCCTAGCGATGCCAATATTAGTTTGAAACACCCTAGCGCCATTATAAAGCAAATACCGATGACTGTGAATGTTAGAATTAACCGATTATCATCTAACCGAGAAATCGCTGGGAATAATAAAAAGCTATATGATAAGGCCCTCCAGAATCGCGAAAAACAAATGTAATTAACGTATTTAACACCCACTAAAAATCCGGAACCATTAAAAACCAAAAGCAGAAATAGGAAAGGGTAAAGTATATGGTCTAACCCCCGTTCTTTCAACTATTAGCAGAGGGACGACTTTCCTTGAATTAATAAGTAAAACTTTCATAGGAAAAAGCCCCTATTTAAGATATTCAATAGGAAAACTATCAAAATTCGTTACTGGTGTACCAATATCATGTATAACATTAGCTCCCATAATAACCAAATCTTCAAGAAGTGTAGGGAATCCAATATAGAAAATAGAATGATAACCCACTGTAATTTTAAATCTAGAAATAACTGTCCGGTTGAGGGTAAGTGTAGAATTAAAAATGTGATTTATCAAGTCACCATCTACCCTAAGTAAAATATGCAGAGACGTAATGTTGATATCGGGATTTCGGCGGGAATTTCGAAAGAAACCACTTTATACACAAACGCACACCTTCACCAAACCTAGTTTAAAATACCAAACTGCCCTGTCTAGAAAATACTTGGAATTAAAAGAAAATAACTTAGATCCCCAGATAAAAGGCAAGGCTAGGTCCCCTAGTAGACTAAGAGATAACATGGAAACCTTCGTCGACATGAAAAAAAAATCTTAATTTCAAGACCAAACTATACTTTTAACAAACGAAGGGAGATCATGAGTACAATATTTTAATTTCAAATTACAAAAATTATTCTATTCATGATAAAAAATTTCAATTTTTTTTTAAAAAGTTGACCAAGCATTTAACTTCCCACAATCTACCACTGGTATCCCTAGGATCAAGACACATACCTACCACTACCAAAGAAAAATTACTATTAACTTATTCTCACAGCCTAACTCAATGAAAACTAATACGTCACAACCCCTTCCTTTACTTAAACTAAACACTGGGATTTGGTTTCTCCTCATTCTCTGTTTATAAGAGGTCGAAAATGCATGTCTTAAAATGACATATTGAACATGGCTATTATCCCATTACGTTTTATCTGAATTTACAGAAAATTAAAGATGTGGGTTAAAAGCAATCGGAGTCTAACCGTACTGATGAGCTGTGATACAGCGAAACAGATCTGTCTGCGGATGATTATTTACAATCTCAAACCCTGACTGAGCAATCTGGATAAATGGTAGACTTTGAAAAAACAGTAGCTACTCTGGCATGTACACATCGCTCATTCACAAATGAATTAGAGCACTCTGGCTTTTGGGCGTGTATAATGATAATATACACGCTAAAAAGTCTGCCTCCTTCTACCGAGCGCCCATAGCCCACAGCTAGTATCGCCGATTGACGCCAATTCGGTCGGTTTTAATCCTAGGTTAAAAGCAATCGGAGTCTAACCGTAATGATGAGCTGTGATACAGCGAAACAGATGTGTCTGCAGATGAGTATATATATATATATATATATATATATATATATATATATATGTGTGTGTGTGTGTGTGTGTGTGTGTGTGTGTGCGTGCGTTTGTGTGTGCGCGCGTGTGTGTGTGTGTGTTAGACTTTTTGTTTCACTATGTGTGTGTGAGCATGCATATTCATGCTTGTGTATACAGCTATTTGTGTGTGAGATACATGTATGAAAATATACATATGTATGCGTGCGCGTCTGTGCATACGCGTGAATATATATATATATATATATATATATATATATATATATATATATATATATATATATACACGGAAGGCTGCACGAAACTGTTATGTTTGCTTGATGCATAAACGCAATCAGGACAACTGCTAACGGATAAATTTGAAACAAATTATCGAAGGTGTGTGTTGGCTTCAGTGTTCATGTATATACGAATTTATGAATTTACATGTCTTTTTACAAACTCTGATCTTGATCAATAAAAATAAATTTAAAGATTAGAATCGGATATATTGCTACATTTTTACCAAGTTTGCTCACCTCGCATTTCACTGATCATAGATCTATAAGGTATAGCTTTGAAACACATGGAGATGTACCAAATTCTATTCTAAACATACTCTTTGTTAATACAAACATAACAGCATCATTCGCATGTAAAATGCTAAAAATGAAAACATTATTAATCAAAATGAGAAACCGAAAATTCACAATATCAGCTTTAAACACAACCAGAGTGGGCTCAACGTTTGTGAAATATACAGAACATTCCCATGCCTCTAACACAAACAATTTATATATTCAGTTTAAAGAAAAAAATCATACTTGATAATGGCTAGGAGCATAGCCAAAAGGTCATAAAAACACATTCAGAATTGTTTTTAAATAATTTATGTTTAAAAAGAATGTGCGTTGTGGTGCAGTGGATATCGACTCATAACGACAAATCTGGTTCCCGAATTTGAATTCATGTTGAATTCCTTGCATTGACTTGCGCAGAGATACTCTTGGGAAGAAGACCAATCAATCTCTTTTCTTAAGTTATCAGTTAAATGACATGATAGATTGGGTTCTACATCCTTGGCTAGCAACCAGTCTACCCCAGAAAGCAATGGCAACCTACTGCGGGATAACCTTCTGTTCAGACAGCCATGTCTCGAAAGAGACATTATCACCCAAAGCGTGTATGACGTACAACACATAAGTGACTGAATGATTTAATAAAAGATACATATATATGATCATTTGACATATTATTTCAAAATACAAACGTAGCACATTTCCTGTCATTTAACGAAATTTGCATATGTAGCAATTGGAGTCTAAACGTACTGATGAGCTGTGATACAGCGAAACAGATCTGTCTGCGGATGAAAATATATATGTGTGTGGGGGGGTGTAGAGATAAAGGGAGAGAGAGTCCTGCACGGTGTTAGGTAAATTATCAGGAACTATTATATTTACCTTATCTATGTATTTGCTACAGTGTAAGAAAAAAACTAGAGGGCGCAGTTTACTAAATTTATCAAAATAGCTAATAATATCTAAAGGGTAATAAATACACTCGCTCACACTTGAATACATCCACTATTTAGCACAACTTAAAGTCAAATAGAAGTAAGATAAAAGATGAGTATAAATCACACCCAACTAAGAGAAATCGTGATTCTATAAAATTGCATCTATAGCAATAATTCATTTCATGTGACACTTATGTTCCTTGCCTGTAATTTCATCAAGTATGACAAATATATTATTTCATTTTGGTTGTTAACAAGATTCCCTAAGTATATTGATGATTTCCGTTTTTTATTGACGTCATCCGCTGAACTACATAGCCAGGCATTATCAATTAACAATATCAGACAAATAACATCTGTCAAATTGTTCACTTGACATTTTTATTATATGCAAATTTTGGTAACTGAAGAACCTGTTTAATATAGACATATATTTTCTTGCCGTTGATTGTTGTCTTGCAAAAAATAATGACCATTATTACATTATAAATTTTATGGTATAATCAATGGACTATGATTTAATTCACGTACGAGTGTATAATTTATTATATATTTTTGTGAGTTTATTATTGTCAAGCTTATCTTATTTATTAGCGTGTCATTGAGTTGAAAACCACAACTTATATCGGTTTTATAGGCTTTTTGGCTTTCACTTATATAATAATTAACTGAGATGATAAAATAACCAAATACGCAGAGGCAAATAAGTTTATACACGCATACATATTTTCGAACATAAAAATGCAGAAATAGTTAAATGTATACAATTATGGGATACATATTCATAGATACACTATTATTTCCTGCAAGGAAAGATTGGTCATTGAGACGGACTATTATGATTCTATCGTCAGAAGCAATTTTGCACATGTAAAAATCTACCAATCTTCAGTGCATTGAATACTTTTCGTATATCTGGTCGGGCTTTTCAGCTGTTCGTCTTGAAATCATCTAAAAAAATCTTCTTAAGTTATCGGTTAAATGACATGATAGATTGGGTTCTACATCCTTGGCTAGCAACCAGTCTACCCCAGAAAGAAGAATCTGAAATAAAATCTATCCTGACTTGGCAACCAACTTTTAGTCACATATATCTATCATTTTTAATAATATATTGATTGTTTGAGAAATAATATAATACGATATATATATGTATATATATATATATATATATATATATATATATATATATATATATATATATGTTCAATATTGCTATTTTCCCACTAATTTCTATTTCTAACTTAATTTACAGATACGTGTATATATATATATATATATATATATATATATATATATATATATATATATATATATATATTCAGGCGGAAAGAATTTCCGAGCCCTGCACAGAGAGCTGACTTTCATAGCTGCGGATTTAGCAATGGATTCGACGTAGTCATTCCACTTAAAGTCCGCTGAGAGTTTCAGGCCAAGCAGGCGTAGTGATTTACTCTCTGGTAGGCAAGCCTGTTCTATGCTAATGGGAGGGAGGTACGGTTGTCTGTGGTGGTTAATTGACAGCAGCTTAGTCTTGGAAGAATTGAATTTTACGAGACATTTCCTACCCCAATCCACCACGGATTGAAGGTCCTTCTCAAGCTCGGCAGCGAGGTTCGCCTTGTCACCAACACCAGATTTTTGATCGAGGCGAGAGTAAACTGTGGTATCATCGGCGTACATGCCTACTTGTGTTCTTATGGCGTCGGGGAGATCATTGATATAGTTTAGAAAGAGCGTACGACCTAGGATAGAGCCTTGGGGTACATCCGCGTTTGTAGGGTAGTTCTGGGAGACATGTCCGTTTAATATCACCTTCAGTGTGCGCTTACAGAGGAATGACCGGATTAAGTAAACAAAAGTCCACTTATGCCATAGCTTCGCAGTTTCCGTAGAAGGTCGGCATGACATACTCTGTCGAATGTTTTAGAGATATCCAAGGCGACGGTTCGGGCTTCATCATTCTTGTCGAGAGCGTGTTATATATACTCGTTGATGGTCGTTAGCATATCTGCAGTAGACCTGATGGAGCGGAAGCTATACTGTTTGTCCGAGAGGAGCCCGTGGGCTGTGAGATGCTGAACGATCTCGGCATTGATAATGGCTTCGAACACTTTGTCGAAGATCGGAAGAAGGCTGATGGGTCGGTAATTTGCGGGTTCCGATGGTTTACCGGTGTTCTTGAATATTGGAACCACCGAAGAAGACTTCCAAAAGGCAGGAAAGCAGGAGGAAGATAGGCAGAGGTTGTAGAGCTTAGAAAGGATAGAGGAGAGTTCAGAGGCACAATCCTTCAAAACTCTGATTGGGATTCCATCCCCACCACTCGCTTTGTGAGGGTTCAGTTAAAATTTCTAAGTTCGGATGTTTCTTTCGGTAAAGGAAGGGGTTGGAATGTATTGGTTTTCATTGGGTTGAGCTGGGAGAAATCGTTAGATGTAAATCTTTCTTGGTAGCGGGAGGTGTGAGGCCTAACATTAGGGTTACCAGTGGTAGTTAGTGAGAATGTGACTGCTTGGTCAACTTTTTAAAAAATGTTTAATATATTTTATCATGACGAATTGTGGGAATAGGATATGTATTGTAATTTATAGTTATATCTAGTGTGACACATACTTATGATCTCCCTTTGTTTGTTAAATGTATATTTTTGCCTTGAAATTAAAAAAGAGATTTTTTTTCTGTCAAACGTAGTTCATATTTATCTATTAGTCTTTTAGGGGTCTCAGTCTTGCCTATGAAATCCCATTTTATCTGGGGATCTTAATTATTTTCCTTTAATTCTCAGCATTTTCTAGACAGGGCAGTTGGGTATGTATGGTTGGTGAAATGGTGCCTGTGTATATAAAGCCGTTGTTTCCAAATTCCCGCCGTGTGTGTGTACTATTTTAATAATGTAATCATGATTTTACAAACAAGATTTTCTTGATTTTTGATTTAATCTTTCCTGTTTTCTTACATAATTCTTTTGATAGCAAATATAATTGCAAAAATATTTCATAATTATTGATTCATCAAAGTGCTTTCAACCATTTCAGTGGTCCTTTTCAGCTACAGTTATTTTTCTTCATATTTTGCCAGTAATCTAATTTAGTTTCTGTTTCTTGAAAAAGACCGTCCTTTTAATGTTCAATATCGCGGGTGTGAAAAAAAGTATTTCTATATAAATTAATAATAAATTGTTTTCACTCTTTTATAATGAAAATTTGATCGTTGCTAAAAATTGTTTGATATATATATATATATATAATGCCTGCTAATATATTCTAATTTTAGAATAAATCCGTGTTTTGAATAAATATGAAATGTCTGAAGATGGAAAATCGATCCCAAATGTTCTCAGACAAATTATGTGGGTTGAGGCAAACTTCTCTGTTATTTTGAATATCGGCGTAAATAAGTCACGTTATATACTTGTTTTTACTTTATATATATTTGCAACTATATTTCCTAAACATGGCTGACCTGAATGATCTACAGCCGATCTTTGGCTAGCTTTATGAATAAAATCTTTATTTACAAAACCTAGTTCGCTGAGGTCGCAGTATAAATTGGAAAAATAATTTCACAAAATCCGAGGTGCAACTTTGTTAAATATGGCTCAAAAAGAAAATATAAAGATATTCTACACATAATTGCTAAATATTACCAATTATTTTTATGTATTGGTATTTCTATTTGGTGCCATTTTTATTTCTGAGTATGATATTAATATCCATTCGTATACAAGGGAGATTGGAAATTTTGAATAGCGTGCAACATCTTAATTTACTGTTGTTTGCAGGCCCATACTGATTCGTGGGGGTAGAAGCCATGTGAGTCCAAACTAAAGGCAAAATTTTAACGCCTAAACTCGACTCTAAATACTGCTAAATTATAAAACATATTTTATTAGATATAGAATTACAGCACTGCAATATCATATTGTAAAATTACAAGCCACACAGTTTTGCGAAACGAATATTTTTACCATGAATTTATGAGTTAAAAATCTAAGCTATATAATTCGTACAACTGCATATTGATATCTATCTATCTATCTATCTATCTATCTATCTATCTATCTATCTATATATATATATATATATATATATATATATATATATATATATATATATATATATATATATATATACAAAAGAAAATTATATATATACATAAGTATATATATACACATATATAACAACTATCTCATTTACTTGACGAATTGAACGGACAGACTTAATAAGTGTAATGGAGTAAGAATATGCAGCTGCATTGTAGTTACCTCAAATGTCACCAAATTTCTAAATTCGTACAGAGCGATGATTCATTCAATATTTCTTAAGTTTTCATTTAGATTTGAAATTCTGCAATAAGTGGTATCAAGTGTTTAACTGAATTCTCTAAATTGATACATCATTGCTCACTAGACCACTGATTACCCTAACATGTATCCTTAATTGTCGTAAAAAACGATCAGAGGATAATTTTGTGCATATTGAAATTGGTAAAAAAATATCGTTGGTATTCAATGCTGCAGTTATACCAAGTATATACGCTATGTCAATCTTTTCTTATATTCTGTGTTTGATAGAAATAATGTACACAATAAAACAAGACCCGCCATTTAATGATATCGGTGTTGATGCAGTATTTCATGTTTGAATGGATGACCCATGTCAAATGTAACGTATATGTAAAATTTGAGTTGAGTTCAGATATTTTTTGCTAAACTCATGCAGGTACTTTTGGATTAATAATGATTTAATGTTTACTCTGATTGAATGATTTATGCTTTTTAACGATTATCGCCATTCAGTTACTATTAAATATATTGTTAATTAGAATTGGTTTACTGTGTGCAATAATCGGCTTGGCTTGTATGAAAATATATATATATATATATATGAATATATATAATTCATTAAAGCAGGTTTCATTGAATAATATAGACAAGTTTTGTCTATTAATTTTGTGTAGGATCCGTTCGTACATTCTGATATACTTGATGGTGATATTGTTGAAAGACAACAAAAATCACAGTAATTGTTTATTTTTTATTGGGTCTAATCTTTCGGCTCACATAAGCCATTATCAAAGAATAAATATTAACACACAGTAAACATAGAACATTTAAGTTATTAACAATAAAGAAAATTAAATTGAAAATACAAGTCCATCCCTACCGTGGCGGATGGCCGCAGACAGTGGCAAAATAGTGGCGTTGAGGACCCTGATCTGATTACAGACATTTGAGTACGTTATTGGAAATATCAAAATTGTAATAAATGGAATTTTGCACTATCAGAGATCATCAAAGCTGTCAAATTGCTAAAGGTAAATTAAGAAATTTCCTGAATTTAAGATTACTCAGTACATACCGCCATTCTGTAAAAAAATAAAATAATAAAGTTTTCATTACTCAATTCCTCCGTACGCTGCGCGATCCAAATACGCTGTAAGTTTAGTTTTGAAGATTCTTCCTAGAAATTTACTATTCTGACTAAAATATCCTGCTTCATGCAGGTTAGGTTTACTTCATAAAAGTCTTGACATCTAAGAATGGTGATCATTTCTACATTTCCTATTTCGAACTCAGATTCGTAAACGCTCTCGTAGTGACTGATATTTAAGATCCACATTCTCGACAAATTTGGCGCGCCCCAATTTAAATATTTAGAAAGAGAAAGTCCATCGTACATTTTACCAAACGGTAATTGTTTCGAAATCAATCAACTGGAGGCTGTCCCAAATTGCGTAATGATCTGTGAATGGGACTTCAATTTCAATTGAAGATAAATGTCTGAGCCAAACAGCTAGAAAAACTTCTCAAATGTATCTGCACATTCAAGGGAAATTGATACGAGTTCATTTAGATAATACAGAAATGCTTCCTAAACTACATTTCGCAGTGCTTCAGTGATTAACGAAGAACGCTAGCCTAGATTACCCACGAAAGCAAGAGCGAAAACAGACGCATGAGCTTTAAAGAATGACGTTCAACGTAAGCATGTTTGAGCAGAAACGCTAGTGAGATGGCAGCTATGCGAGTTTCAGAGAATGGGGCTTAAATTGAGCTTTGTTTGAAAACAATAGCTACAGCTTTGGCATTCACAAGAGCTTCATAGATGTTCACCAGCATGAACTTTGACTTAGCGTAAAATGCTACAATTACAGCTGCTGCACGAGATTCAGTATTTAGAATTCAACATGATCTTTGTTTGCACAGAGACGCTACTTATTTGATAAATGCGGAAGTACAGAAAATGAGGATTAACAATAGGAAAAAATAAAAAACAATAAAAAATGAACATAAAATGTATTTAAAATAAATATCACACGAAGAAAAGTGGGGGAAATCTATGCAGCCTTTTGCAATGAATATGGTAAATGACGCAAAAATAGGTTGCAATTTTTTGGAGGGCAAGGAAGGTACCTTAAAATACTCCGAACTGTCCTTAAAGATCGAAAAGACGACAGGGAATACAAAAATTAAGAGTTGAGAACCAACAAGATTCCGACAAGGAAGACTAGTAAAATGCTAAAATACCCACAAAACACTAAAATCTGCAATAGAACGACCCCTATAAACCCTGTCATTGTGATAGTTGGCTGAGCCGAAAAGCTGCGTGATCCGAAGCAGCGTGAGCTCAAGAGCCTTACGTCCAAAGTTACGTTAATATGAACAAAGACGCGGCTGCAATAACGGCTGCGGTGCCTGAAGGTGAACGCAATCGTCGTTTGAACAGAAACGTTAATTAAATGTCAGCAGCAAGAGAAATTGTGCATGAAAGTAGGCAGGTTATTTCAAGTATAAAAAAAATAAAAATAAAGAAAAGACTAAGAAGAAGACAAATAAAATGTTGAATATGAAAAAAAATGTAAAACGCGATAAAGAAGACGAAGAATACGAGATGGATGTAAAGAAAAGACGAAAAGAAGAATGCAAAGACAACAAAAAGATTCAGAAGATAAAGAAGAAAAAAGAGAAATGGAGGAAGAATCGACAAAGGCGATGACAAGGAAAAGGTTGATAGAGACAACGAAGGAAACTTGACGAGGATTTCGACGAAGACGAAGAAGACGATGTGAAAGACGGCGAAGAATTCGACGAAGAAATCGACGACGTTCATGACGACGTTCATGACGACGAAAATGAATTCGACAAACACGACGAAGAATAATAAAAGACAAAGAACGAGAGGAAGAAAAAGAAGGAGAAAAAATAAGATGAAGAAGGAAAATAGGCAAAGGACGAAGATCATGACAAAGACGAAGGCGACGACGAAGACGACGAAGAAGACAACCAAAAAGCGATGAAGACGAAGACTAGGACGAAGACGAAAAAATCGAGATAGATGACGAATAGGAAGAAGTCAAAGTCTAAATGAACACTGATTATTTTTAGTTGCATGTGTATATCCAAAGGCAGGTGCATTTCTTGTTATTTTGGCGCAAGCGATATTTTCAAATGTTCTTTTTTTCATATTTTCACTCCAGGCAAGACAGTACTGCCACTAGAGCTCCAGATATTATATAAGAGGTGAGAGATGAAAGAGATAGAGGACGAGTCAGAGAATTGACTAGAGAAGGATGAGAACACTGGTGTGAAAAGAACTGCATGCGAGTAGAGTGGATAGGGAGAAGACCATAATCCAAGGATAATAGGGAAAGGATGCGAGTCAAGGAGATAAGCGATGGCAATTGACATGCATTTAAAATCTTGGAGGTTTTAGCTGTCAAATACACAGAAGTGAATTCTACAGGAGCGAATTGTCAGAAAGAATATCTTAGAATAGAAGTTACGGTAAAATTGAACGTGTTTGACTGTTAAAGCGTGGGATCTAGTCGTTAAAGGAATAGCAGGGGCACCCGACCAAACATGACAACAGTATTCAATAAATGGGTGGATGATAGTTTTATATATGAAAATGGTGTTGTTTCAGCGAAGATGCCTACTTGGGATCTTATTAGATTAAGAAGTTCCGTGCTGAAGATCAGGAAAATCATAGGACCTACATTAGAGCCCTGAGAGACACACGTGTTAGTATGCTAGTGTGTGGAAAGATGCTTATTCAATAATACCTTCATTACGCGATTTGAAAATAACGACTGAATTAGAACAAACTAGTGTCAAATTAGGGCCCAGTAGATTGCATAGAATGTCAGCATGCCAGACTCTGTCAAATGTTTTAGAGATATCTAGTGCAATACCTCCAGCTTCGCCATTCTTATCGAGAGCATGGTATATATCATCTGGGATAGTCGTTGTGATATCAGCAGTAGACTTAATAAAGCAGAAAACATACGGTTTATCGCAGAAGTGGCCTTAGGCTGTGAGATGTTGAAGCACTTCAGCATGAAAATAGCCTCGAACACATTGCCAAAAACCTGTAGGATGATGATAGAGCGAAGGATTGACGTAGCTGATGGTTCTCTAGATTTCCTTAATACAGGAAATACAGAGGAGCGCGTCCAACAGGAATGCAAGAAAGGAGCACTTAGGCAGAAAATGTAGAGTTTGGTGAAGACAAAAGATTTTAGGGTCATATTTGTTAAGAAACATGACTCGGATTCCGTCACCTCTGCTCGGCCCATGGTGGTAAAACTTTGAATTTATCTTAGAGACCAGCGACGGTGTAATGCGAACATCAGTCAGATGATCCTCACTTCTCTGTGTGAAGTCGTTTGCGAATACCCCAGAATAATCAAATGTTGAATTGGTGAAGAATCAGCAACCAAAGCACACGGCTTGCCTTCTGGAGATATGAGGACCTCAAATATAGTGATTATAGGGGTGATTGAAAGCTTGCTGTATTCTTCGGAGCCGAACTAGCAGGATGCAATTCATTTCTTAATTCTTTTAACAAATGGGAGCTTTGCACTCATTACGAGCTGAGGCAAATGTTGCTTATTATGATCAGACCCGTGGCTCCGATCGGGCGAATAGAAGTGATTCTTGTGGGCAATAGGGGCCGAGCAAACAGGAGAGAACCAGGGAAATAATGGCTTCTTAAGTTGTAACTTCATGACTAGAATAAAACCATTGATGCCAAGAGGAGACCTCGGATGCACAATATTCAACGCAAAGACTTAAAAAATTGTTCCAAGTACGACACACAGGAAATCACGGAACAACTCCCAGTCTGCTCTTTGGTAGCAGTATGATATTCTACCTGTAAGAATTCCTGGGTTGGAAGACGAATTAGAAAGATATATTAACGGAAGCAACCGCATGATCAGAGTTGACGATCAGGCAAAACTGCATAAAATGGCAAGTCTAGGGGATAGAAGTAAATCAGATAACTAGCAGTGATTTAGTTTCGATCGGATTATGTGGGAGTGGTTCACTACTTGTGTAAGGGACTGAGCGATTTATGGTATGACACGAACTTGATATGTGACATAGGATTGCAGCTACTGCGTGGTGGGCAATAAATTCTCCACACGCAAATACATAAGCGAAAAGATGAGAGCAAATGGCCTTTACAAAAATATTCGAGATGCTGTCAAGTACGGACAGTCAGGAGATGGATGTGGTAGAGAATGAAAAGATAGCTAACCGAGCTTAGTAGAGAGAGTCAGAGTTTAACATTGCCTCTTAATAGTATTATAATATCAAAATACCTGAATTGGTTACAAGAATAAATTATTTTGTTGTTCTAGAAGATAAGTTTATTGAACTTAGAACATGTTCTCAGGTTAGATTCTCACAACAACGCACGTTGCTATAAAAAATAAACGTTATATAATATAACACTCAATATATCTCCTTAAATGATTGCATTATTTTAGATTGCGTTCATTGATTGAATGGTTTATGTATCTTTACAAGGAATATCTTTCTCTTAAGTTCGTTACATTATTTCAGAAATCTTACTGTAAGAAAAAAATCATACACCGCATCCCTAGATGGCTGTCAACAAAAGCAACAACTAAAATTAATAGCACATGGTAATCGAAAAGAACGAAAATGACCCGCATAATGATATTCTAATATATGTCAAACAAAATTGTATAAAATATACATCAATATTTGAAAGGGCAGTCAGATGTAGTGGAATTGAGAAAGTTATTTGCCAGTAAAAATATTTTATGTAAATTTTTTTTAAATTTCAATAGAACGTAGCACTCAGTCAATGAATTCCGAATATGTATCAATTTTTGAAAGTTTTAAATGTTATCTACCCAGATGGAAACATTACATGGTACGATGATTAAATTATCTCAGTATTATAATTTAAATTTAGCGTCTGCTGTTTGTATGTTTTTAGTTTTGTCGACTGCACAGTAAAGTAGTTGGGCACACTTTGTGAGAATAAAATACGCACTATGTTTCAATATTTTTTGCCAGAAATTTCAAAAGAGTATGTTTTATTGTTCTAATACGCATATTTCTGCGTGTTTGAGTTTAATTCTGAGGAGATTATAGCAGATTCAAAATGAGCTTGATGAACCTAAATTTATTGCAAAGATGCGCGACCTTGGAAAACTCACTCTCATTGTTCTGATGAGAACCGAAATCTGATATTTTTCTTGATGGCATAGTGCTCAACGCCGAGGTCTACATTATGCAACATTATGTTAAAATGTTCTATGTCTGGCATCAGGAATATTTTCCATGCCACACAAGAATATCTCATACATGACTGCTAAGCTGTTTCTTTGAGCACATAATTGCTTAAATTTGGTTACCTTACTCACTAATCTGCAACCGAATTGAGTATTATGTGTGTGATGCATTTGATTGAGAAATCATGAAAACTATTTGTAGCACATAGAAATGGACTGATGACAAGGGTTTTTGCAATCTTTACCAACTTATACAAAGAAAATTGTCCAGAAAAGATACTGAAGTCACTGGGAGACCGGCTTGAAAAACAATAGTGATTCTCTTGTATAAATTTACTCGTTAGTTTGTCAAGATATTCTTGTACAAATTTAGTAATTATATATGTTAAAATAATGTTTTATTTTTGAAAATTTAAACGGCAATTTGTATATGAAACACTGTAACTCGTCCTATGTTTCTCACCAGTACAACTACAAACAAATGAAAATATCAGAATACATTTCGATTTTTTCTAAACTTTTACATGAACTAAATTTATAGCTTATAAAAAAAAAATTCACATAAGTGTATGAACTTTCTTCATATCAAATATTTGTAAAGATTATTAGGTGTGGATCTTGTGCCCCGTGCTTTATAGCTAATCCTCAATTGCTTGTTCAATCTTGCAATAAGCAACCTTACATTTCTTCTTCAGCTTTAGCGTAGCATTTTGATTGGTATTTACTTTGAATTTTATTTAGGCTTGAGAAGCGTAATTCACATTAATATAACGTAGAAAATTGCAATAACACTTTTAAATCCTTTTTATTTAATCTGGGATACAAAGAATAATACTTGTTTATTTAATCAAATAATATCTCTGTATCAATACTACTTACTGCTTACAGATACATGCACACATATAAACACACACACACACACACACAAACACACACACACATATATATATATATATATATATATATATATATATATATATGCATTCCGTGAAACTATTTCGAGTCAGACTTAAGATCTTCACGCTGCCCAGTAGAATGCCGCGGCACGGTAATTAAGAATCACTGTATCTAAACTAAGAAATATTTACAGTAGATTTTGTTAACTTGCAAAGCAGCCAGCATAAACCCGAACGAATTTCCTAATGTCTGTTTCCTTCTCAGGTTTTCATAACCAGTGACATATATTTAGGTCCTTGCGTTTATTTTATAGCCCAAATATATTTCAAATAATTCTTTCAAAATTGTTGCTATGCGAAAAATTGTTTTACAGTGGGATTTTAATTGTTAAATAAACGAATTATACTATTTATTTAACCAGAAATAATTGCTTTATTTTGATAAGTTTATTCATGGTAAATAAAAAAGCAAGTTTTACTGTATCTTGGGTTTTAGAAGGTAGTAAATCAAAATGCCAAGGCGTACACACAAATTGAAAGAAAAGAGACAGCATAGTTTTCACCAAACAGAAGAACACACCATGCAAATTAGAATTTGGAAACTTTCAACTCAATCAGTAGAGCAATCTATGTAGCTAGGTATTTTCTTAAGAGAATGGAAATTTCTAGACTAAATTCGAATACCAATTTGGATTGCGAAAGTTTCGAAATGCAAAGATAAGTATTAAGAATAATAAAATCTTTGATAGGCAAAAGAAATGATTATTTAAGCGTTATGTTATAAAAGTCTAAGTGCTATAGGATTTGCTCACAGATGAAGAATAGACTTGACGCTACATAAATACCGTTTTACAGAAGGATGCTGAGAATACATCGAGGGGAGCATTTAATCACCGACAACGTTTTAGTGAAAGTGAAAACAACGAAGAAATTTTCTATTAAAAACAGAAAAAGAAAATTGCGATTTTAGAGCAAATAATTAGAGAGCGAGAGCTTGAAACTTAACCCTTAACCCATCTATCATGTTTGAACAAATGAATTTAGGAGAGTAAAATATGTCAAAATAATAATGAGCTAGAAAGAATTAGAAATTTTGTGGAGCTATAGTCACCAAATTTCTGAAGAAACGGGATATAAAACATGTAGAATTAGAAGAAGATATATTTTCGTTCATGAATTGCACAATGTTATTATCTTCTCTTATATAAAGATTTGATTAAGAAAAAAAAATATTGAAAATAGCAGTTTTTTGTGCTTGCTGTTGAGCGTAGGTTGGTTCTTCTCTACACTGAACTATTAAAAACGTCTTAAAAATAATTAATCTTTTGACATAAAAAAACTAAGCCTGTGAAGCATTTGTTCAAATTGATGGCGAATTATTCCTCGCATAGAAGTTGCACTTTTGATAAAGGTACAGAAAATGCTTCGAGAAATGAGATAAAAGCAGAGTCATCATTTTTGGTACTATAATTATATTCCAATCAAACTTCCTGAATTCAAGATAGTGGTATTCACATTGACGTTGAAATATATGAGCGCAACAGATATACTTCTTGACATTCTAATATAGCGATGTATTATGGCGCCCAATACCGTTACTTTCAACTGTTGACATCAGAATTTATGTGTCACGTCATTGAATACAAAGAAAGGCATTCTCTATATTTAATAAAACATAAACTGCAGACAGAAATGCAGATGTGTAAGAACATAGACATAAAAATTGTCACTCGCAAGGTCCTATACACTGGATATAGCAAATTCTGTCTACTTAGTATACCGGTAAATTGAAATATCGGAACTTAAATGACAAGGAACATGGTTGTTTTAGTAACGTTTCTCTTTAGCATTATCTTATTTTGTCAGATTTCAGAATTAATAATAATCTAAACAAAATAGATTGATATATATATATATATATATATATATATATATATATATAGATAGATAGATAGATAGATAGATAGATTTAATGAATGATTTAGTAGTGTTAGTTTTTTTACCATAATTTATCACAAAAATCCCCTGAGATTCTAAATCTCTACAATAGCGATCAGTCTGTCAGATAAAATATATGACCGTAAATTACCTTGGCAAACATCCATTCTGAAGGTGTATTTCGTGAATATTTTAGAAGAAAAGATTATTAGCCAGGAGGCATCTTTTTGAGAACTATTGATGTCTCCAGAAAAGAATATTATATTTGAAATTCTTGGAGGAATGCAGACAAGAATATTATTTATAAATCGGTAATATAAAAAATATATATTCTAGTACACAGGAGATTGGCGTCACTTCAATCCAAGGGACTGATATCGGATGCACTCGCGCTGAAGTTTAATTTAAATTCACTAAAAAGGATAAAATGTCTGATTAAAAATGTTAGAGAAGCCTAATGGAAATAGCAAAAGGATGAAGAAGAGAGAGAAAGAGGTGTAATAAAAGAAGAACAATATAAATCTGAATAACTAACTTTTTATTTTACTTGATTTTCAATCTATTCTAGTCATTACCTTTTCAAGTTCACCACATATTATTGCCGGAATATTATATTCTCAAGTAAAAAAGTTCTACTAATTTACCTTTTTACTTTTTTTTTACTATTCACAGCTACACTTCTATGGTAGGTTTTCACATTAAAATGAACGTCAATATTGAATTTATTTTCGTGTATAAAACTCTCTAAATTTATGTCATATTTAAACCTAGTGCAATGTTTCATTCCTGCATGATAGATGTATCATCGAGAAAAGCATAATACTTCTACGCCTAATTTATATTTATTTGCCAGAAGATAAATCACTTCCAAGAAATGCGTAATATTTTTACGCCGAATATATATATATGTATACATTTCCAATACTAAATTCATATAATCATTATTATAATAATATTTCATATTATGCATACATTTCCCGGAGAATATATACATTTCTCAGAAAAGCATAATGTTTCTAGTCTAATATATATATATATATATATATATATATTTCCCAAAAGATATAATTATTTCCCAGATGCACATAATATTTCTACGCCAAATATATATACATTTGCCAGATGTTAGATACCTTTCTCAAAAGAGTATTATACATAGACGCCTATATATATATATATATATATATATATATATATATATATATATATAAACTTATACATAAATGGAACTTTGACTCTGTGTGTGTTCATTACCTATAGACACCGAAACGGCCGAACCGATTTTCTGTACACAATTGTACTGCGAGTGTTCTTAGCTTGGTTTTGTGTTGAGGTACCCCCGATAAATAACGAAATCGATAATCGAAAACATCGGGTTATACGAGGAGTGGTCCGATTTTTATCAAATTTGACACACTCATGGAAAAAGACATAAGAAACGATATTCAGAATTCTCAAGGTTACTGATCTTACAATAGTACAAAAAATCTATAATATATATATGTATGAAAGGCAAGATGTTTGTGTGTGTGTTTGTTTGTCTGCCTGTATGTCTGTATTTTTCAGTCCCTTTATTGTAGTTTTTGTTTCGGGTTTGGCTGTAAGTATGTATAATTGTTATTCTTACTCTCATCATCTTATTTGATATCGATACCAGAAAATCAAAATTTGACTTACATCCATTCATTTTTCTTTCAGTCTATGGTTTGGCATTAACGAGAAACAACTATTGCTTTTTAGACTTTCATGCCAAAGTGTCTGAGCTCCAGGAGCATGGATTAGTTTTAAAGCTTTCATTACACCCGATGAACGCCACGCTATACTGCTAGTATATATATATATATTTCTGAGTAGGTAGATACATTTCCTAGAAAAACATTTTTATCAACTTAATATACAGGCATACACCAGATTTAAGATACATTTTACAGAAGAGGATATTATCACTTCGACTAATATTTGTTTAAAGTTTCAAAAGCCTATACTGTTGTTCAAGTCTCGACTGATATTTTTTTACTCCGTCGTAATATGTTTTGCATAAAAAGAGATATTAACAAAAATTTTAAAAGGGATACTACTTTTTAATAATCTTTCTCCAAACAAGTCAATAAATGATCTTAATTGTAAGGAGTTATAGAGGCGTCATTGCTGGTTTCATGGAACAGGCATTTCTTACTGCCTTCTATATAAACATATTCATTACAGTTTTGCTGCAATGAAATATACTCCTCATTTCTATTATATTTATACACTTTTCCGTTCCATTTCGAATTTCTGTCTTGATTTCTGAAGCATTAAAGCGTCATTTCTTTTCACTTGCTATACTGTTTCGATTTTTCATTTTAAGTAAGGAGCCACGTTAATTACTGTTATTATTTTTTTCCTTTATCTCTTATTTTTAATTTTATTACTGTTGTCACTGCCTGTGATGCTGCTAGCTACTGTTGCTGCACGGAAGTGAGGATGGTGTAAGGAACTTTCCCGGAAAGTATAATCGATGAACCGAGTTCAAAATCTTACCCTCTTCTTTGCGTTCACATTCGCAAAAATGATCGTAAGGCATGATATTTACTACCAGGAGTTATCTGTTAAAGATTCGTGTAGACAGGGTTTTTAACACTGTAATTAGATTTGTTATTATCTAGCCAAAGGGAACTCAAATTGCAACAATTCTAATTTGTATTATAGAGAATATGCTAATTCATAAACAATGCTTTAGTCAGATTAGTACGTTTAGAAATCCGATATTTTTTTCTGTTTGAAACCGGACCGTATTGGAGTCAGTCGGTGATTCTACATCTAAGCTATTAGTGGGAATATAGGAGAGGGAATATATATATATATATATATATATATATATATATATAATAACTAAATAGACTCTGTAAGTATGTAGGCCGTAAATTTATACTAAAATAAACCTTCAAAAAAACCACTAACAAACAGAACCTAATTCCGTTACACTCCGGTGCACTAAGGCGTCGGATAAATGGGGAGAAAAAAAGAAATCCGCGGAACAAGAACAAAACATTCAATACTCCGCAGTAAAGAAAAAAAAACCAAACGGAACCAACCACAAGAAAAAGTGCTCGATACAAAGTACAAAAGAAGATATACAAAAGTAGAGCAAAGACACACAAAAATCTAAAGTGAGCCAAAACTTACCGCGGTTTCACACTACGGATCGTCAGGGCAAAGGTTTTGGCTCACTTTAGATTTTTGTGTATATATATATATATATATGTATATTGTTGTGAGTGAGTGAGGGAGAGAGTGAGATTGAGGATTTGTGCTTTCTTGACTTTCTAAGACTCTAGATAATACGTTGACTTCCAGAATAATGATTAAGTATCAATCAACACCTTTTCGGTACAAACCACAAGCGTCTCTGTGGGTGCTGGACATGCACGAATGGGACTGAGCAGGCGTCTGCAACAAATATTGGCTAGACACCCTTTATCGATTACAATGCCTAGCCTTTTGTGCGTGTGTGTGTGTGTGTGTGTGTGTGTGTGTGTGTGTGTGTGTGTGTGTGTGTGTGTGTGTGTGTGTGGTCCAGATTTGTAATTTATTTGTGTGCGTGTTTTGTGGCTTGAGTACTGATCAGAAATAAAGGCACGAAGAGGAAATAGAGTGAAAAAGATATATTTAAAAAATAAACAGTAATGCAAACAGATACAACATGAGAAGATTTACCAGCGTGACTCTGTTGGTCTCGCTATCAAAGCTATCTGCTGGAATAGACCTCTCTCTTGAAAAAGCAGAAGCTGCTGCTCATTTGTAATTTGGAAGTGTTTATGTGTGCATGGGTAAATTACCATAACACTAACTACTAAGCATTAACTCCGCAGAGGGCTTTATATATTATTCTTTCTGCATTAACGAACAGAAAGCCGGCATTTTCCATTATCTTTTTAAAAAGCGATGAATAGGTAGTGCTTGATGTATTGGAATGTTAAACCTATCGTAAATTCTATCCATTACTTCCTTCTCTTCAGGAGGACCGCTTTCAGCATTATCCGCCAGGCGTTTCCTGATTTGATTTAAAAGTTTTGTGCGTAAACCGAAGACTTTTATTAATGTAGACCATATTTCTTACTCTTTTCTTAGTTGCACCTAATTCACAGAAAGATTTTCTTTCACGAAAATTCCGTAAGAAAACCCTCTCTGCAGATTAGCAGCGTTTTGTAGGTGCCGTGTTTGATTGCCCAGCTGTTCTTTGTTTGGGAAGTAGCTTGTCTAACATAAAACTGATTTCACGCGCAAACATTACCTCGACTGGGCCTAATAATGATGACGCGTTATCGTAAAAAAGTGTCATAGTGGTCGTTCTGTGGATGTGCCCCTAGCTTTCTTCAGATGTCATTCAGCATGGCAACGAAGAGCACGTTCTGTGCGTTTGACTACGGGTGATATGGAGTAATCATGATATGATTGATCTGAAAGGTAACACAAAAATCATTAAAAATCCCCGGACATATATTGTATCCCATTGTTTGAACATAAAAACGAATAACCAAATCTTACGATGAGTTCGTGTAGGAAAATGATTCTCTCTATATGTAAGAATTGTGCTATTAAAAAATGTATCTACTAGAATAAGGTATTAGAAGCTTTCTAGTGGGCCTGCAAAATCTATAAGATTCCAAGACCATGGTCGGTCCGTTTTGTATCATTGACTGTTACGAAGGCACATTTTTACATGATTTTACGATGTTTTCATTGCCCTTATCCATGTTCAGCAAGTATAGATAACTGCGCATAAGGATCTTTTTGTCCGGCTTGGAAAACATTCAGATTTCTACTTTGTCGTGATGTGGGAATGAGGACTCGCTCAATATATAAAATTACTCCGTCGCATAGAGAGGAAATATCTCAAATATCGGAAAACGTTTGTTTTTTTTTTTTACAAATTTTGGTTTGCCTGTTAAAATCATCGATTAGAGCTTCTCGTTTTATATGGTCGAGAGTTATAGGAAATTTCTTTTCTGTGTTGCTTAATGTGGCTTTACATTCTCATTCTGTTCGAAGAGAGGCAATCACAATCTCTGTTTTCGGCGATTAAACTGGACGTTTCGTCGGAATGAAAGAGATTTTAAAATGGAAGGAACTGCACTTAAAATTTATAATTTAAAACAATTTTCCCTATCTCCACAGTCAGTTTGCTGTATGCACAAGCATACCATTTTTTAGAACCGGAACGGGTTATAGTCCGTCTACAACGAAAAGTGTTCACCGTGTACGTACCGTTGAATCTTCGTTGCTACGAAACTAGCCCCTAACGATTCATTATCTATCTGCGAGTAATTCTTTTCTGCTGGGAGAAGCGTTCTCGACGCATGAGCTATTCGGTTTTGAAATTCATCTGGGAGCTTGTGCACAATCCACGCTTCGACGTATGCATTATGCACAATAATAAATATAATGTATAGATTTGGGTTATAGTGGGTGAGAAACAATTCCGCCGTAAAGAATTATATTTTAACGAATGCATTTTTCTATTCAAGTTTCCAATTCCTTTTCTTGTCTTTTTTCAAAACTTCATTCATCGGAGGATATAAGTTGTGCTTATTCGGTATTATCACCTGTTAATAATTTGCAAATCCTAAGAAACTTTGTAAGATATAGATGTTTATGTGAGATGCCATGTCCTTGATGGATATAGCTCTTTCTGGATCTGAACTTATGCTGTCTTTATGTCTATGCCCCACATTGTTCATCCTCTCGATAAAAATGTCACATTTGGATTCGTTTTATTTGAAACAGTACCCCTAAATTCTTGATATGATTTTATGAACATGTTCATTATGCTGTCTACATTCTGACTGATGATTGATATGTCTTCCCAATAGTCAACCGCTCAGCATAGTATCTTTCACTTCTTGGAAAATTGCCGGCAAAAATTTACCCCAGACATTAGACGTTAGACGCAATTCTTGTTTACGACTGATGAGTATCTCCACTATTGTTTATGTTTTAATTTATGCACTTCCATAACTTATAGGCTGAATTTTATTTTTCAGATTAAAATATTCTGTAAAATGTTTAGCTCGTTAGTTTTAGTGCTTAAAATATAGTTCACAAATTTGATGTGTTTTTTAGAGTTCGAACAACTGATATGAAGTCTATGGCGTATAACTTATCGAAACGTTTAAAATGGGAAGCCAAAGTCATATCCTCGTCCAGATAATATGTAAAGGTGTCTATAGCGCCCTAGATCTTTTTTATGAGAACGCATTTCGTTTTCATTTTTTTCTAGTTCAAGCATGTTTTAAGCTGTTGTTGTCTTTCAAGTAGAATATATTGAGTTTTGATGTTTGTTTTTGAAATGCCAGCTGTTTTTTTCTGCTTGCTTTAGCATTTCCAGTCGTTTTTCTTCTATTTCAGTTCCTGTTGGATTGGCTTTTTAAGCGGGAAATTGAGATTTTCGAGCATGGCTGAATTAATTTCGTCCATGTGTGACCATATCTGATGCTTTCTTGGTTTAAACTAAATTACATTCAAGAAAATTAATATACCGAAATAGACATTAATTCGATTAGATAAAAAATTAATTAATTAATTACTATCTCAAGGAATCAATAGTGCTTTTTTCTCGAAACGTATGGATACGCGCAGTTCAGTTGCACGCTTTCAAGTTCAGTGTAATTTACATAAACTTATTTTTAGTTCTATTTATTTATTAGATTAGCAAGTACTGTTTAGTAGAACAATTTTTTACGAAAATACAATTTCTGTTTTCGTTCAGTTTCGTTTTCTTTTTTGCCAAATACAGTTGAAAAAGAAAAGTGACGAAAAATAGAATTTTGTGCGTCCAATTTTGAACCAATATTGCAATTACCTAACGCGCAGTCTATTTGGTTCTCAAGAATCCTCGTCGCCAAGTTATTGTGGCCTGTTAAGGGGCCAGAATGAAAGACACTAAAACGGAACAGAGCTAAAAAATATATTCAAAAAACAGTAGTCCAAACAGATACAACATGAGAAGAAACACCACAGTTTCTCTAACGATCCGGCATTCCTAGCTATCTCCTGAGACACACTTTCCTTGTCATTAAACAGAAACTGCTACTGAGTTATGGTTTATAAGACTTCATGCATGCACACATAACGTACCATAAGAGCATGTAGGTATTATATAAGTGAGTGCTTTTATATATGCATTTTAAAAGTAAAATATATTCTAGATAATGGATAGATGTATCGCCGAAAGGACTGGAATATACAAAGGATTTGTACATTCTTATGAAATTTGTGTCCCAGAAAAAATATAAGAACACGTGAAAATTATATAAATAATAATAATAATAATAATAATAATAATATACTGTCTGTCATTTTCAAGGAAATCTGTATAAAAGAATGATTTTTGTTAAACACACACACACACACATACATACATATATATATATATATATATATATATATATATATATATATATATATATATATGCCTCGTAAATTGAAAAAGACCTCAAATCAGTGGTGGATTCGGGTAAGAAATGGCTCGTAAATTGAAGTAGATTAAACAAAAGAAGCTCTCAGAATAATAGAAAAAAACTAACATCAAATAGCCGCTAAAATGGAAAAGGCGAATATTTCTATTTCGAGATGCTCTTTACTGATCGAAAAAAATTAAGTGTAAGTCACGTTTTAAATGCGTTGAAAGGAAAAATATACACTATTCAAATATTAACATAAAAAATACATTTTTCTTAATAATTACTCGAAGAAAAATGCCAAAGCGGGAAATAAATCCGTCTCAATATAATTGAATCTCTTTGGTTTTATGTAGTTGTTCAAACTAAGGACGAATTGCATAGTCGTACGATGAAGACGTTATAACTGCCCAGAACGAATACTACAAAATCGTTCATGAGTAATGCAACGAAAGGTTAAGCAGGAAAAGCATGAACTAAAAAAATAATGACGTTCAGAATTATCTGAGTATCATAAAGTATATTATGATAAATTAATGTTTTTTTTTTTATTTTATTCAATTTACTTAAAATTTGCAAACCAGGAATCTTTAGTGTATTTTGAAATAACAGCATAATATAGACAAATCATATCTAAATTTGAATCCACTTCATGTAATGTTTACTAATGTTAGTATATTTTACAGTTACATATTAATTTTTAAAAAGTGCTCAGTATAAAAGTAGATAATAATAATAATAATAATAATAATAATAATAATAATAATAATAATACTATTTTTTTTTTAATTTTTAAATGAGCCTAAATAAAATCATCCGTATTATATTTCCTTTAGCTATCGATATTTCGTAATTTTTTTTTTTTTTAACTATTATAATTTTCTTAAAAACAAAACAAAACAAGAAAATAAATTAAATCCGATGAAAAACAATTTATATGGTATTATTTTATAGAAAGTCTACGTATTTATTGATATATTTATTTTTATTTATTTATTGATTTAATTTACTTATTTAATTTATCTTATTCTGATAATCCTATTTTTGACCAACGACTTTATTGAAAAAACAAGTGATAAAGTGAACGAACAAATTATTACATTTTTTTTCCGTTGAACGACCGTTACGTCCAAGTATGTTTGTTTTTTTTTTTGTTTTATTTTCAACAAGCGTCTCTCTATTTGAATTTTTCCTTTTCTCAATATGAAATTCTGTTTTAATATAAACAGGATTTTTTTCTTTAGATATTATCGAATTTTTTTTTTTTTTAACAAACTACTCTAGTAGTATTGATGTTTTGTTTCGTTGAGCCGTCTTTCTCCTTGAATTCCAATCGCGTCTATGTCAGATGTTGCCTGGCAGCCCATTTAGGAGAAGGAAAACTCCGCACAACAACCCGCAACTCAAGGTGTTAATCGTGCCGAGGAGTGAATGGCTATTGCGTTATGAGGTCACAAACGATCCCCTATAGGCTTCGGGACCCTGTTTGTAAAAGACCGTTACCCAACGTGCCGGGCAACTTTGGGTGGACTTTTGGACCCGTGCGTCACTCGTGGGAAAAACATGAAAAATACAAATAGAAATAAAAAGTCCAGTATGGCTCTTCCAGTGGATAAACAGGGAGCCCGTACTTCAGGAGGGAACCTACCTGAGGTCGAAAAATCTGCCATAGGAACAAACTCCTACACAAAGAATGAATCATCAGGTCCCCACAACCAGGATAATCCTAATGATGGTCCTGAAAATTCACCAGCTAGATCTACAACGGTATATTTAAAGAAATAAAAAATAAAATGGTCTCGTGAGGGGTACAAAGTCGTTATGACTGCATTTCATGAAGCGTTACTCAAACATCAAAAAAACATAACTCGCCAAGCATATGACATTTGGCGTGAAAAAGTTGGTCAAGCAAATAGAAAGTATATTGACGAAAATAAATTGGCCAATGTACGTAGGTACATTATTCGTAATAACCGACTGACAGAGGCTGAAATTCATGAAATTAAAAGAATTGTAACAAGAAGAGTCGAATCAACAAAATATGAAAAGGAACCGGAACCAGAAATAAAAAGTAATAACATCAAACAAATCACAGGTCATAATGTAGAAACCGTGAAACACGCAAATCACTGCGAAGATAATGATGTAAGTTTAAAAGTGCTGGAAAGGTGTGATCTGAGTCTGAGTCAGTTAAAAGTCAAAAATAAAACGAGTTCAGAACACATCGAAGATAATTATTTGACGGAAAATAAGAACAATATAAAGGAAGCCAAGATAGAAATAAAAAACCATCTAAGTCAAATACAAAATATTACAATGGAGGAACGTGAACAGCTCCCAAAATTCCAACCAACAAAACAAAACCTCCGAACTATTAAACTCTACAATGCAGCACTGAAATCAATACTGGATGAAGACCCTCATACAAATCTTAACGAAGTAATATATGCATCAGCAACAGCAGCAACAAAAAAATTAAATTTCAAAATAAAAACAAGGCAGACTCGCAGACGTGAAGATCCACCTTGGAAAAGAAAAATAGAAAAAGAAATCGAACAGCTTAGAAGTGAACTGTCAGTACTGGATGAACTGAGTAGAGGAATAAATGTAAGAACTAGGAAAAGAAGAAGAGCCGAAAAAAATATAACATCAGGAATGAAAATGACGTCTTATCAAATAAAGAAAAAAATAAAGCAAAAAATCCAAATGAAGGCTCAAAGAATAAGACGCTATGAAAAAAAGCAAGATTTTACAGACAAAATAAGATTTTTCAGACTGATACAAAGAGATTTTAAAGGGAAATAGGTAAAAAAAGAATTGAAGTGACAGTACCCCCCAGAATGGAAGAAGTCACACAGTTCTGGGAAAAGATATGGGCTTGCCCTAAAGAACTTAGCAAGGAAGTACACTGGATTACGCAGGAGATAGAACGAATGAAAAATAAACCCGAACAGACATGGTCTGGAATTACGGAAGAGGATGTTAAATTTGCACTAAAAAAAAAGCACACAATTGGAAATTCCCAGGTATAGATAAAATTCCTAACTTTTGGCTATATTATTTAAATGCAGCACATAAAAAACTAGCCAAAGAACTTCAAGAAATGGTTGACGATCCCACTAAAATTCCTGCATGGATGACCAAAGGAATTACATTTCTTCTACACAAGAATGGTGACACAAACAACCCGAAAAACTACAGACTAATTACATGTCTTCCGACAACATATAAACTATTAACATCTATTTTAACAAAACAGACATATTTATTCTTAGAAAGAAATGACATGATACCGCTTGAACAAAAAGGGTGCAAACGTGGCTGTTATGGTTGTAAAGACCAATTGCTAATTAACAAAATGATCCTGGAAAAATGCTACAGTACAAAGAAAAATCTTAGTACTGCCTGGATAGACTATCGAAAGGCATTCGATAGTGTGCCACATGACTGGATTTTAAAAACTTTAAATATATACAAGATATCGCCCGTCATCATCAATTTAATCAAACAGTGCATGTCTATATGGAAAACAACCCTTTACCTCAATCATATAAATGGAACCTATAAGTCTGATGAAATAAACATCAAAAGAGGTATATTTCAAGGTGATTCTTTATCTCCCTTACTATTCTGCATATCATTAATAGCACTAACCAGTCAACTTAATAAGACAGAATGTGGTTATAAAATAGGCCAAAAGAAAATAAGCCATCTATTTTACATGGATGACTTAAAGTTATGTGATAAGAATGATAATGAGCTGGAAGGTCTTCTGCAAACTGTAAAATGCTTCAGCGAAGACATTGGAATGAAATTTAATTTGAATAAATGTGCTGAAGCTACAGATTTACGTGGATCAATACAAGAAACATCCTCAATTAGCCTAGACCCTGCTGTAACAATAAAAGAATTGAAACCAGAAGAAGCTTATAAATACCTAGGTGTAAATGAGAGCGAAAACATTCACCATAAAAAAATGAAAGAAATAGTGCGTAAAGAGTACTCTAGAAGGCTACGAATGATATTAAAAACTGAATTAAATTCACAGAACAGAGTTATGGCCATTAATAGCCTTGCAATTCCAGTTGTCCAATATAGCTTTAACATCTTAAACTGGACTCTAAACGACATCAGGCGAATGGATACTAAAACAAGAAAGCTTCTTTCTAAGCATAAGATGCATCATTGAAAGGCTGATGTAGACCGTCTATACATACCCAGTAAAGAAGATGGAAGGGGTCTTATTCAGCTGGAATTGTCATACAAGACAACAACTATTGGCTTACTAACATACATGGAAACAACAAAGGATTGGATGATATAATTAGTAAGGCAACATGAAGAAAGAAAGAAAAAATATTCAATAATAAAAGAAGGCAGTAAATACAAACAAGATTTACAGTTAGTAGATTCTGTAGAAAAGCAAAACAGAAGCCAAGAACCAACTATTGCGGCAAAAAATATGAAAATGAAAGCCAAAGATAAAGCTCTTGAACAGATGAAACAGCGCTGGCAAGACAAACCTCTGCATGGCCAATATCCAGTACGTGCCAATAAATCCAATGTTGACAAAGTTAATACGCATCGATGGTTACGTGCATCTGGATTAAAGTCTGAAACTGAAGGATTTATACTTGCAGCATAAGACCAAAATCTTTTCACGAGAAACTTTCAGGCAAATATTATGCATAATAATATGGATCCAAAATGCAGGTTTTGTGATAAACACCAAGAAACAATAGACAACCTAATCTCAGGCTGTCCTGTGCTTGCCCCAAACGAATATAAAAATCGCCAAGATAGAGTTGGGCAATATTTACATTGGGCAATGTGCAAACATTATGGAAAAGCTGTAAACAAACACTGGTATGAACATCATCCAGCACCGGTTACAGAAATAGATGATGTAACCATTCTATGGGATTACACCATCTACACAGACAGAAAAATTGAAGCAAACAGGCCAGACATTATTGTTAAAAACCAGAAGGAGAAAACTTGTCTATTAATTGATATGGCTTGTTCAGCGGATTGTAACATAGCAATCAAGGAATTTGAAAAACTGTCAAAATATAAACACCTGGAAATTGAAATAGAAAAAATGTGGAATTTGAAAACAAGTGTTGTGCCAGTGATAGTAGGTGCACTTGGAATGATAAAAAATGGAACAAAACAACACATTGAAATAATCCCTGGAAACCCCAGCTTAAGAGATATACACAAATTTGTCTTATTAAGTACAGCCCACACACTAAGGAAAACTTTTTCTATGTAATGCTGGAGATGATAGGGAAGATAGAAAAACATGAAATGGAGCCATAACAACACGCCACTCCCTGCCTTAGGTCTCCCCGCAGACTTGGTTGGTAGTGAGACCAAAGCAGAAATCGAAATATGATGAAAAAATGACATAATAATAATAATTGTGATATAGCTATATTTTACCTGGATCACTACAAAAAAAAAATCCTCAGTTACCTTAGACCCGGTGGTAAGAACAAAAGAATTAAAGCCAGAAGAAGCTTATAAATACCTAGGTGTAAATGATAGTGAAAACATTCACCGTAAATAAAATCAAAGTAATAGTGCGTAAAGAGTACTGTAGAAGGCTACGACTGATATTAAGAACTGAATTGAATTATGAGAACAAAATTATGGCCATTAATAGCTTTGCAATCCCAGATGACCAATATAGTTTCAACATCTTAAACTGGACTCTAAATGACATCAGGCGAATGGATTCTAAAACAAGAAAGCTTCTTTCTAAGCATAAGATGCACCATCCAAAGGCTGATGTAGACCCTATATACATACCCCTTTAAGAAGTTGAAAGTGGTCTTATTTGTTGAATTGTCATACAATACAACAACTACTGGCTTACTAAACATACATAGAAACAACAAAGGACTTGATGATATAATTAGTAAGGCAACATGAAGAAAGAAGACAAAATATTCAATAATAAAAGAAGTTAATAAATAAAAACAAGCTGTACATTTAGTAGATTCTGTAGAAAAGCAAAACAGAAGCCAAGAACCAACTCCTGCGGTAAAAAATATGAAAATGAAAGCCAAAGATAAAGCACTTGAACAGATGAAACAAAGCTGGCAAGACAAACCTCTTCATGGCCAATATCCAGAACGTGCCAATTAATCCAATGTTGATAAACTTAATACTCATCGATGGTTACGTGCATTTGGATTAAATCTGAGACTGAAGGCTTTATTCTTAGAGCGCAAAAGCTAATTCTTTTCACTACAAACTTTCACGCAAATTTTATACATAATAATATGGATCCAAAATGCAGGTTTTGTGATAAACACTAAGAAACAATAGACCATCTAATCTCCGTCTGTTCTGTACTTGCCCCAAATGAATATAAAATCGCCAAGATAGAGTGGGACAATACTTATATTGGACAATCTGCAAACACTTTTTAAAATCTGTAAACAAACACTGGTATGAACATCACCCAGCACCGGTTACAGAAATAGAAGATGCCACCATTTTATGAGATTACACCATCTACACACACAGGAAAATTGAAGCAAATAGGTCGGACATTATTGTTAAAGACCAAACAAAAATCTTGTCTATTAATTAATATGGCTTGTCCAGCGGATTGTATCATAGCAATCAAGGAATTTGAAAACTGTCTAAATATAAAGACATGGAAATTGAAATAGAAAAAATGTGGAAATTGAAAACAAGAATTGTGCTAGTGGTAGTAGGTGCACTTGGAATGATAAGAAATAGAGCAAAACAACACATTGAAAGAATCCCTGGAAACCCCAGTTTAAGAGAAATACAAAAGATTGTCTTATTAAGTACAGCCCTCACACTAAGGAGAACTTTGTCTATGATTGGGGAGATAGAACAAACAGGAAATCGAGCCATAACAACACTGCACGAACTGCCTTAGGTCTTCCCGCAAACTTGACTGGTAGTGAGACAAGAGCAGACATCGAAATATGATGAAAAGTGACATAATAATAATAATAATAATAATAATAATAATAATAATAATAATAATAACTGGTATGAACATCACCCAGCACCGGTTACAGAAATAGAAGACGTAACCATTCCATGGGATTACACCATCTACACAGATAGAAAAAATGAACCAAACGGGCCAGAGATTATTTTTAAAAACCAGAAAGAGAAAACTTGTCTATTAATTGATATGGCTTGTCCAGCGGATTGTAACATAGCAAGGAAGGAATTTGAAACACTGTCAAAATAAAAAGACCTGGAAATTGAAATAGAAAAATGTTGAAATTGAAAACAAGAGTTGTGACAGTGATAGAAGGTATACTTGAAATGATAAAAAATGGAACAAAACAACACATTGAATGAATCCCTGGAAACCCCAGCATAAGAGATATACAAAAAATTGTCTTATAAAGTACAGCCCACACACTAAGGAAAACATTATCTATGTAACGCTAGGGATGATAGTGAAGATAGAAAAACATGAAATGGAGCCATAACAACACGCCACGACCTGTCTTAGGTCTCCCCGCAGACTTGGTTGGTAGTGAGACCAAAGCAGAATAATAATAATAACAAAACCCACTGCAACTATATAGGTATAAATTTTCGGTGTTATAACACCATCAACAGGCTTTAAAATGTGATTAATTACTTGGTAATATACATAGTCTTAAAAATCAAAATGTACATAAAAATAAAAAAATAATAATGAAAACATAAGAATAATCAAATCATCCACTGAGATGAATAAATCAGATTTAGGAGGTTATGACATTTTACAGAATGGTGTAAGTAAGAGACACACATAATATGTTATTGTTTTTGCACAAGGATCTAGGAAAGTCAAAATTTTGAAACCAGTAAAAAGAGAAAAATTAAAATGAGAACAAAAATTAAAGGCAAATAAGAAAAAGATTAGATAAAATGGAAAACAAAGAAAAGAGAAAGAGTAAGCGATACAAAAATTGAAACGATAATAAAATAAAGTATATAAAATAAAATCGCAAACCACATCATTTTTAAGAATAATATAAAATGTAAAAATTAGAATTAAAATTAAAAAAATTCAACAGAGGATTTGCTGAAGTGTACAAATAGTAATATTATAATAATAGCCGCAAACGAATGTGTTCACCACCAGACGTTCATCGTTATGAGCCACATAATAAATGTATCATCGGAATTTTGATGAAAAGCGCGCGAAACAATATACAAATGATTAGAGCACAATATCTGTGTATGTTCCTCAAAGACAACGGGACAAGAAACGCGTTAATTATGCTTAGATTTTCATCAGAAATAACAACACAAATACACAAGAACGTAAGATTAGGTTTTGTTGTTTACGCAAACGTGTTCGATACAATAAGACAAAAAGATCATTTCCAGCTGAGTAAAAAGCTTGACATATTCGGAAAAATTTATTAGAATATTCATAAAACAACGCGCCTTCCTATGGACAGACAATTTCTCAGCAGTTATACAAAATTAGAAAATCCTGAATGTTTCTTAACACCGGATTTATTAAATCGCAACAGCGAGGTAATTTTGACAGAATTAGAAAACCTACAACGATTCATTATTAGAAAGGATAGTCGTAATATTATGAGATAGAGAGATGACACACATTTGAGAGTAGTCATGACAAGTAGAGAAATTAAGCTAGAAGGAAAGACAATGTATAAAATACATAAAGACGAAATGTATGGTTTTCTGTAAAAGGATGAGATCACAATGCAAATTTCAAATATTTGATACAGAAATAAAACAATTGCAGAAATATTAATATCTTGGAAACAACTTAATAGTGTATGCAGAGGGCAACATGCTGACTCAGGGAAGTATTTTGGAGGATAAAAATGAATCTCAAAACCTAAGCAGCGTTATTAGGAGACTAAACGTTTTATTAGGAACAAAAATGTGTAATAAATAATTACTTGATATTTGTCATTCAGTATGGCATATAATGATTGACCATCTCCCGAAAGATACAAAAATGAGTTAAAGGAACAGAGGTATTTTTCTAATGCAAGATAATAAGGATAAAATAGGTCGAATAGGTGAGCAGCAAGGAGGATTTGGTGGAAATTAAACCAAAAAGAGTATAAAATGAGGACAAAGCAGTTGAAATTAATAGGTTTATTGAGTAAAGAAGGATTGGAAAAGTGTGGCAGAAGTTAGAAGCACGTATTATACTTGATGATTTTCAGCTAAAGGATTATACAACGGCATTTGGTATATGAAGACTAAACTGCATAATTTATTAATTACGACAAAGTACATGTAGAAGACCAAGCGCTGACAAGAATTAATGACATTGAGTTGTTCACTGAACTAACGAGCTTATGCGAATGAATGCTGTATAAGAAGTCAGGAGCAAACCAGTGCAAACTCCACAGAATCATCTGTTTAATGAGCCATATAACAAAACTGATCGTCAGAATCCTGATTAATAGAGCGAGAAGCAGAATCAGGCCAGAGATAGAACAAGAACAGTTCAGTTTCATCAAAGACACTGGAACAAAGATTGCCATATTTATTATTAAGATACTCTCTGAAAGCGCAATACAAATGAATACTTGTGCTTTATTGATTATGCGAAGGCGTTTGAAAAATAAGCAAACAAAGAATTGATGGAGATGCTCGGCAGCCTTCACATATTTGGGAAAGACTTAAGAGTAATCAAGAATATTTAACTGCAGCAAACCTCTTTTATACGGACAGTTAATGAATTCCGCTGATATACAAAGATCGAAAGGAGCGTAACACATAGATGTGTCTTTTCACTGGAAATGTTCAACTAGTACAGTGAGAATATTTTGAGGACACTAAAAGTTATGCCTGGATTTGTCATCGGAGGCCACAATTTAAACAACCTAAGGTACGCAGCTGATACAGATCTGATAGCAGATACACAAAGGAAATTACAAGAACTCCTGCAGAAGGTAGCTGAAGAGAGTGATAAGAAAGGACTACAAGAAAACCGAATGCATGGTCATCAGATCGGGGATATTAGAATCAAGCAGGTACAAAAATTTGAATACATGGGAAAGTTTATAACAAAAGAGGGAAAGTTCGATACAGAGATCCAAAGGCGAATTTGAATGGCGAAGTAAGCATTCCAGAAATTGAGTAAAGTATTATGAAACAGGACAATTTAGCTAGAAACAAGGAAGAGAGTACTGGAGTGCTATGTGTTGTCAGTTCTTCAATATAGTAGTGAATACTGGACTATATCTTCAAACTTGAAACAACTGAAATGTGGTTCTACAGAAGGATGCTGCGAATATCATGGATCGAGCTTCTGAGCTATTATAAGGTCCTAGAAATATTGGAAACGAAAAGGAAAGTAATACTGAACATCAGGAAGAGACAGCTAAAGTTCCTGGGACATTCAATGAGGAAGGAAGGCTTGGAGAACCTGATACTAGCAGGCCAGATAGGAAGAAAAGAGACAGGGAAAAGCAGCGGATAAACATATATGAAAAACCTAATCAGGTGGTTGATGGAACAAGGGATGCATGGTGTAACATGAAAATCCGTGCTAAGAGCCACTAGGGATAGTGATCGCCTACGTCCTGTAGGGACAGGTCACATATAAGAAGAATCAGGTTCAAGAGCACATGCTAAAGAACGAAGCAATGCAATAATATTTTTTATATTTAAAGAACATTTAATGAATTAAAAATGATTTTCATATACGGCATTATCATATGAAAATAATATTGCAATTAGTGTAAAGTAATTTAATAAATAACGTTACTCCAAGAAATGCAATGTGAGGTACTGAATGTTAGATAATATGAGAAAAATTCATTATAGGAAAGTGGTATTAATAATCAAGAAAAAAGAAGGCATAAGTTAAATGATGTATATTTCATTAAAATTTTCGAATATCAAAGTTGAGTTGACAGCACTAACCTAACGTGTGTTCCACTATCAATAAATGCGACTGAACAAAATTTTCGCATAGAACGCAGTGTATATCTAGCTATTAATTTTATCAAAATGATAGCTTGCAGCCAAGCTAGTGCTGCGCTTAAGCTAATACCTCTAGACAAATTATCTCGGGAAAATCACCATCAATATATTTATATGAAAATTTACAGATAATCAAATTTAATGCAGTGAGAAAGTGACTGAAGCAGAGATGCCGTATCAGGACCAATAAAATTGCATTTATTTTATTATTTTCTATAGAATCTCTAAATAGAGAGTAAAAGGAACATACTATCTCTGACAGCATTAATGTATATTTGAACTCATGGTAGATATATAAGTGTACAAAATTAATTATTATCTAGTTCGGCAAGTTGAAAGCTAACTTCGAGTAGAGATTACACTAACGCTTTACGCCAAGCAAATTAAATATATCATGATTATAAATTTTAATTCACAAAACTGCAACCACAGAGCTTCAAAAGACGATGCTCATTACTGCACTAAGCAGAAAAGTGATTGAATAGCTACAAAAACCAGTTATCGTAAAATTTTAATTCGTACATTCCAAAGATAGGAATAAAGTTAATATTGAAGAAACAGTTGAACATGTATATATGTGACAAGCGTTTGACAGGGGAAGATGTGTTTGGCATTTCATGATAAATAAAGAAAAAATAACTGCCTCCGTATGGGATATTTGACGCAGAAATATCAACCATGATAGGTGGAGGTGGATCGCGGGATATCTCTATTAGATTCACGTATACTTAAAAGTCAAGTAAATTATGGACCGAGATATTTCAAATGTCAGCAGTATAATGATGCACATTGGTATTTTGCTGAAGAAAAATGAAATTCATCTCCATTATTTTTTGTAAGATATGATTGCAAATTTCTTTAATCCCACATATATACAATGCAACGATATCGAATATTTAAGGAAAATACTTATAGATATATATATATATACATATATATAGTCATCCGCAGACAGATCTGTTTCGCAGTATCACAGCTCATCAAAACGGTTAAAAAACGATTGCTTTTTACCCAGGATTGAAACCCGACCGAATTGGCCTCAGTCGGCGATTCTACATCTGAGGTATTGGCGCTCGGAAGACTTTTAGCGTATGATGTATTGTAGGCCAGTAACAAGTGTGCTCTAATTCATTACTGAATGAGCGACGAGTAGAATATATATATATATATATATATATATATATATATATATATATATATATATATATCAACATGCCCTGTGGATATAGAATAATCCAAAGGAGTATCCTTTACATATAATGGTAGGATAACATTTATGCATATAAATACATATAGAGCAAATATAAGAAAGATTAAAACAGACGCTTTAATTCATGGTAATTCGGAAGCTTGGCCTATTTCAGGCGAGCCATCTTCAGATGATAAGAATATAACTGTCGCTCCTCTAAAAAAGAAAATAAGAACAATCCATACGTTTTTCGAACCCGCAGACATTCCTACAGAATCATATGTAAAAGTCGCATCCAACCCACACCAGATAAACGTCAAGACGCTAATTCAACGTCCCTAAACAAAGTTGATGCTGCCCGCCCACCGCCAGTGTCGAAGAAAGTTCGAGGGAAGCTGGTGGATCAGATGAGAAAGAGGGAGTGATAAAGAGGGAGTGAGAAGAAAGGAACGAAAGGAGAGAAGGAGAAATACAGCCTTAATTCCTTCATTTAGATTTATTTGTTTTCACTTGTATTTTTTCCATTTTAAAAATGTATTAATATTAAAATTTTCTCGTTAAAAATATAGTGCTTGTAATATTTTTTCTCTAAAAATGTATTATCGGTAATATTTAATAGTGATGTATGGCTGGAATTAATTATCATCAGAAATGTATTGCTGGTAATAGTTTTTCTTCAAAAATGTATTGTTTGGAATATTTTTCGACAGAAAATTTTTTTCCCCAGAAATATATTGCGAGTAAGTTTTACTACAAGTCCTTTATGTTTAGAATCATTTCGGATCTTATTCAGAAATGATAGCTTTAACCAAAAAAGATCTTTACACAGAAATGTATTGCAGGTAATTTTCTCAAAAAGCCCTTGATGTTTCAGTCACATTCGAAACTTATTCAGAAACAACAATAATAATAATAATAATAATAATAATAATAATAATAATAATAATAATAATAGGTATAAACAAGTTCAAATCATCACTTTCAAGTGTTTGGGATTTTACACTCTGATTTAAAAGAAACCAAATTATTTTATTTAAATTTATCTATTTAAACTTAATTCTTAAGTCTGAAGAATTAAATAATTAAAAATCAAAAATAAGGTTAAATATTACCAATTATTTGGTTAACAGTATGTTATAAACATTTCCGTTCCTCATCAAACCTCGAAGGGCTAACATCACCTCGTCCATGGCTGATTATTATTAAAACTTGTTGCATTTAAATGAATTATATTTTTCTTAAGCTAATTTACTCAATACTTCCTGATTCTTGGATATGTCAATAAATACGAAACTTATTGCAATATCAGATAAATTGAACATTTTATTTCATTCTTTAATATATATATATATATATATATATATATATATATATAATTTCCAAAATGGATATGTTATAATATCGCTAAAATGTAATTATTTTGTTTTGATACGATACATGAGTTATCAAATAATGGTGTCGATTTTAAGTTGGAGATATTTATATGCTTCAAATCTAGTCAAACTCTCTCAGTCATGGCGACTTTGTTACGTATTTTATGGTGACCAATCAAAATCAAGATACATGTAATTTCTTTTTAGGAACATATGAGCAGACACAAAAATAACTTAATGGAGCCGTAACTTTAATATTTGATTAAAATACAAGTCGGTATTACTAATCGACTCACTTTAGAATAAAAATTAAAATTTATACACTCACTACAAAAAAAGAAACAAAAATATATAAATATTATTAATTAATTTTAGAAACTAAGACTTTTGAGTTCTAAATTGAATAAAGCATTACATTTTGAGTATTATTAAATTATTTAAAGAAAGAAAGCGAAAACAGATAGACGCACAAATAAATACGCACATATAATTATATATAGAAAAACATATGCAAATATACAAAAATAATTAATATATACTGACAAGTATACGCACATGCATCAGCATAGACAATATTTTTAACTCCTGTTTTTTGTAACGTGTCAATTTATCTGTTATATTTTACGCCAGTGTTAGAAAACATCTCTAAACACTATATATTGGATATTTTAAGACCAAATTCCTAAGATGATAGGGTCTGAGATGCTTAAAAATCGCGAAGACAAAAACAGTCATATTACAGTGCATAAACAAATAAATGAGATTAAATATATTCTCACGCAAAATAATCTTCAGTGGAAGTTGACTTTGATTAACATCATTTTTATTGTACCCTTTCATATACCTCAACAGGACACACATGGACTTGCAAATTCTAATGCAAATCAAGCATTCAATGCGTGCTCTTATGAAGTCATCAAATAAAATATATTGTATTTATCTATATTTCTGAGATGATGTAGTATTTACAGTAACTATATCCTCATTTCTATTGCCATTTGTATGATGTTTCGGCAGTTGTACGATCCGGCCTTCTTCTAGTGATAGAATTTTCAAAGCGAACTCTTTATTACTATCACTGGGGTATATGAACTCCATTCCTTGCTTGAAGTCTCGATTGGAAGCCATTAGTTATATCCCTCTAACTGTGAAATTTACTTGTTCACTAGTGCTGTAGCCTGGTATTGAACTCACAATTCTAAGAGTTAAATCAGGAATTAACCAACGTCTCTATCAACTGGGCCATCTGTCCCTAACTCTACACGCTCTCTAACTTAATAAATATTCACTTGCTTGCTCATGCTAGATTACAAACTGTCAAATATTAACAGGATAATATATTAGATGAAATATCTCATAAATATACACCTGTCCAACCTATGTTATAATAATTACTAAGCAAACTTTTATATGAACTTACAGGCAAAATTAAATACCTAGCAAATATTAATTTGACAATCTATATCAAATATAATATCCAACAAACAAGGTAAATAAGAATTTACATCAGTGAAGATCGTATACATGTATTTATAATATTAAAACACATATTGTAAAATAAATATAGGCATATATTTAAAGTTTATAGTAATATCTATTGAACAGGTGAAGAGGCTCATCCCTTGTTTCCTGTTTAGGATGCGGTTTCCGATTGTCTCTTTTCCAATCTTTTTCATTCTTTTCTCTCTTTATTTTTTTTCAATTGGATTAGATACACTAAGCTATCGCCCGGTTCACATTCCACCCACGTCTATTGAACAGGTGAAGAGGCTCATCCCTTGTTCCCTGTTTAGGATGTGGTTTCCGGCTTTCTCTTTTCAATTCTTTTTACCCTTACGTAGGCCCCTGCGCATCAGTGGTGTTCTCGCCTTGCTTGGGGTGATATGATTAAAACAAAGTTCCTTCCTCTGATTTAGCAGGTTAGACTTGTCTTTAAATCTGATGATTTCATTGAGAAAAAATAAATTTGCACGGTTGCAAGTATATGTTCGAGCCCTTGAGAATACGTTCCATTTATCAGTAATATTTTTTCTTGTAAACAATAAAAATAATTAAGTCTTATAGTACTGTATTTATATGAACGATTCTTGAAAGATAGAACATGATGGTAAAAGTGGGTTTTAAACGGGTTTTAGTAGATCTGATATAAAACATTTTAATATCATGATCTTCAAGTGTAGTTATAATGCTAAGATAAACTAGGGAAATAAATAAGCAATTATTATGTAAAAATATAGAAAACATAAAATAGAAGATATATCTAAAGATAGAATAATGGACCATATCTTCATATATTAAACTGAAGGATCATAATTACAAACTGGCTTATAAAAAGTTAATTAAAACAGGCTTTCTTTTAAAAAATGGAAAACATGCATTTTAATGGAAAAATATGGCAACTTTAATGATATTCAAACGTATTTGTTTAGTAAACAAAATAAAGATATCGGCGGAAATACCATTCAGCCATTCTGAAGAACACAAAAATTCCCGGAAATTTTACCCGCCTCCAAAATAAGAATTCAGAAAGGTGAAAACTTACTAATTATATTTAGGGCAACTTATATATCTTTTACGTAAAACAAATATGGATTTTATCTCCATTGTTTTACTAAGCCCGACAGTATTGTTCCTAATTGTTACATCAATAATTATCATTTTATGCAAAGTCGACAATACCTTGAATGAAAAATATATGTATTCCATTCTCCGATAATAATTTATTGATCTGCGGTTAGAAAAGTAGCTTCCGATGTGATAATCAATATTTTGAAAAAAATGTAGAAAACATTAACGCATAATATTTTAAGTGTGTTTCAGCAGGTGAGAATGTAGAGAAAAATCGTTAACTATTTTATCTAGATTTCAAAGTCTATATTGGGAAAATCAATTTCGTAGGCTTCTCTGAAAAATATATTGAAAAGCAAAATCAAGGTAAATAATTTCATTAATTCAAACAAATTATTTTCTTCTAAAATACAGATATCATTATTAATCTGATTTGCATGGTCTTTTGGTCTGTAAAGTTTTCAGAGAAAAGGTGTTATTATTTACACTATTTACATGCAATTTCTCACATTCGCATACAATAAAAACGGCAACCAGTATCAGAAGACTAATCTACATTTAAATGCATTTTAACGAGGAGCCAGATATCCCGTGATGCATTAGAGTCGTAGGGAAAAAGATATGTACTGCAATCGCATTAAATATAGTGTTTGTTTGGACAACAATACGGGAACTAACATGACCAGACTTGTTTGGATTCAAAGCTTTCTTTCTCTAAGACCGTTTGTTACCCAAGGCAATAGAACGCTGTCTGTCCAACTATATGACTCATAGCTTTTGTGAGAAGGAATCGATGTATACCTATCTCAAGAGTATTTGCACGTAAGTGAATAAAATATATTCGGATGATACTGAACTCGGCTCAGCGATTCCACAATCCGAGCCACTTCTATTCTATTCTTCTCTAAACAAATACATTTTTTTCTTTAAATCTTACTTTGGCAAGTAGGTTTAAATATGCCACCTTATGTTTCGCTAATAATGTCTATATTTTAACATTGTAGTGATGGAAGTTTTAACGATGTTTTAAAGAGTTCATCCGTTCTAACAAACTCTGGTTCTGATCCTTTGAACACACTAAGAAGACAAATATATTAGGAGAGAAACAAGTGGGAGTATATGTTATTTATGGCTTAAAACTATACTACACTTACAGGTGCATGCACACAAACAGACATACGCACACGCATATATATGTATGCGTGTGGCGCACCTTCGTTCTGACTTTTCCATATATGTCATTTTATATCAACTGCTCTGATAAACATTTGCCATTGTGCTATGTCCACATGAATTAAAACGTGCTCATGGATTGTCATCTAGAACCCAAACAATTAACGTTGAAATAGATAAATGTAACCACCTCTGGTACTCCAATATTTTTTTGAACTTCCAGCCTGTGGAACCTACACCTGTTCATATGTTTATTTGATAGATATCGTCTACTTAATTTAAAATGCAACGTCAATTTTCATCTTCTTTATTTTTGAATACTATTAATCATTTATCTGTTCCTCATATCACATCTGTACGCATTATTTCCTTAACACTATAACCCCTGGGCACTGGTAGCTTTGCCGGGATCATTACAGTCAAATGATATATATATATATATATATATATATATATATATATATATATATATATATATAAGAAGGAACAGAGAAAGAACAATCCTAAATTAAATGTTCTCATATATTTCGTTTAATTCTGCTATAAATGGCTATAATTCCGCGAAACACAAATACAAAATATATGAAATATTCGTTTAATATATATATATATATATATATATATATATATATATATATATATATATATATATATATATATATATATAGATAGATAGATAGATAGATAGATAGATAGATAGATAGATAGATATAGATATATGTGAAACCAATATTTAAGTGAAATTTTGCACAAAAATCCTCAAGAATTGTTTGAATAATAAAACATTATGAGTTATATTCCTTGTATTTGATTGAGAATAAATGTTGCCGAGACCATCTAATCGGCATGTCATTATTTTCAGTCGGTTGACTGTGAGATATTTAATATCTGTTGATTTTCTAAACATTGTACGAGCAGACATTTGTAGATATTACAGAGAATTCTTAGAAAAGAAAAAGATCAGTAAGCAGAAATTAATCAGAGATCAAATGTCTTGTGAATGAAAAGCATTTGGGAAGAACGGAATCTACAACTTTTAGATTAGGCAACAGCCTTTCAAATATGCACCAATCATAACTGAGGCACACAGAAAATATTTATCTGAAAGCAAAACGCGTCAATATAAGTCGCATTTGGGCTGTTCAAGCAGAAGTCCTCACTTACATTCACTCCTGTCCGATAAGTAAAACAAACCGGTAAGATTCAATGTACGTTTACAACAGGATATCAAATACCGGTTAGAAAGCGTGCAGCGTGATTTATTGTTATCTGGTGCGACCCCCGACTTGTAGCGACTGTATTTTGAGTAAATCCACGTGGATGAGTATTTGCTGACTAAATAGAACATACTGAAATATCACACACACAAAACATAGATATTACAGTGATATATTTTAAATGCAGACACACACAGAGAAAGACACACACACACACACGCACATATATTGAATCCTTTCAAGGCAAGCGGGGCGGTACCGCCACAGGTGCACAGAGGGCTACGTTAAATATTAAATATTAAGAGAGCGAAGAGAAATACAAACCAGTTAACAGGATAAGATGGGAAAACCAGTGTGAAAAGAGAGCAAGGATAGAGTGTGAAAGAAAAGAAAAAAATACATGAGGTAAGGGAAAAAGACAATGGTAAAACTGAAGTCAATGGGAAAAAATAGGAAAATTGAAATTGCATATAATATCTTGGAGATTGAAATCGTTACACAAGCAGTGTTGTTCCGAAGATAGGAAGTGCGAGAAAGAAATCTGGTTCCTGGAGTCAATTCTTGTGGAATGCATAAGTGACTATTCTCGTCGGAGCAGAAGCCATGAAAATATTTGTAGAAAATACAGAGGGAAGCCACCCACATCCCACTGGTGAGAAGTGGTTCGAGTCGAGCAGCCAGGGCGGGACAGATGTAGCTAGACATTCTTTCCTGTGGTATACTTAGAACGCTGCGTTTAAAGTCAGGGGAGACCGAACATATATATGAACAGTGTTATATGCACGGTCGTTTGGTTGACTGTATATTTGGAAGAGGGATTCAGGTGGGAAAATATTCCTCGTACGATAAAAAAAGATACTTAACCTTCCTAGCAATCGATTTGGCTATACATGTTTGTATGTGTGCCTACGTATATATATATATATATATATATATATATATATAAACAAAGTTGTGGAACACGTAGATTTTTTTAATCTGCTGTTCCTGCATTTACTTTTATAAAGAGTGCTCCATACAAACGTAGAGCACTATATTGTAATAATTGTTACAATAGTTTAGGTGCATCTCATCGGGTGACGAAGTTGAAATGAACTTCGTCACCATACGAGAAACAACTAAAGGTAGCTTCGAAAAGCGAAGACTTTTGTGTAATGATACTATGAATTTATAAACTATTGTTACAACTATTACACTATATATATTTTTTTCAGCAGTATACAGCTTATATATATATATATATATATATATATATATATATATATATATATATGTGTGTGTGTGTGTGTGTGTGTGTGTGTGTGTGTGTGTTGTCATCAGCAGAAAGATTTAATTCCCTCTATTACATCTCAACAGTAACCGTTAGATATCCGACTGCTTTTTACCCAGGATTGAATACCGACCGAATTGGCGTCAGTCGGCGATTCTCTGAGCTATAGGTACATATAGACATATACACACATATATATACATATATATATCCTGGTTTTTAGATCAAGTAATCAACCTTCCACAGATGTCTTCCCACACATATTTAGCTTGTTACTGTCCCCTCAAGCTAGTTTAATAGTTTGCAAGTTTACTTCACTTAAACCATTGCAACTGAATAGTGCTTTTGATCCTCTCTAGATGTCCCGTACTTTCCGCCTTGTGCCACATCTAAACGGCGCTGAGAAAATTACCCTGATTAATATTTATCAAAGATATTAATACATATAATTTTGACTAATGTTCTAAATCTCTCGTATTCGACATGAACCATGTTGGACATAACATTGATTTACCAGAATTGCTTCTTTTCTTCAGCTGAAGTCTTAGGGATAATGTAATGAAGGGTGCTTAGAGAATCTGATACTCACAGAGCGGACAGAGAGAGAAGTGTGTGTGTGTGTGTGTGTGTGTGTGTGTGTGTGTGAGAGAGAGAGAGAGAGAGAGAGAGAGAGAGAGAGAGGAACAGGTTAAAGCATCGCGTTACATACTTGATGGACATGAGCAAATGGATAGTTGAGCAAAATTTTAAATGGGTGAAAAGGAAAGAATGGTAAGTGCTATATGAGAAGATAAAATGAGGAAGGCGCTGATCACCTATCTCCGGAATGGACTCGGCACATAGAAAAAGAAGAAGAGCAAGAAGAAGAAGAAGAAGAAGAAGAAGAAGAAGAAGAAGAAGAAGAAGAAGAAGAATATATATAGAATACGGTCATGCCAGTTTTTGAATAGCGAATTCATTAATTTTCGTATGTAATATTTTGTAACAATTTCAGTATTCTTTTCACTCTACAATAAAAACACCGATCTTTACATCTTTTCACATTTTAGCACAGGTGCGTATATATATATATATATATATATATATATATATATATGTGTGTGTGTGTGTGTGTGTGTGTGTGTGTGTGTGTGTGTATAATCAGGAAATAAAACTTAGATATTTTTACAAATCCATTGAAATCAGTTGGTAATACGGTATTTCGTGGTCCCAGCCGCTTTTAAAAACTGAATTCATACAACAATTAATGTCTTAATGATGTGGATAACATACAACGATCAGTGAGTATGAGTTAATAATACTTACTTGTAAGAAAATACAATTAAAAATGTAATATATAAAATAATCTAATATATATAACATTATATTTCAATAAATTTAATATATATCTACATTTAATGCAAAAATAATAGTCATCATAATAATGGTAAAAATAATAATAACAGAATAGCAGACTAATACTTAAGATTATGTATATCTCCATTTTTAGATTTGTTTGACTCATATTTATTCTAAATACTTCAATCATTATTATGATTATTATTAGTAATTTCTTTATTATGGCTGACAAATGTTTAGTTATTCAATCACCTCTAAAATGTTGTATTCTATTATTATACTGTTTAATTGTTAATTTTTTTTTTAATCATATCACCCCAAGCAAGGCGGTAATGCCACTGAAGCGCAGGGGGCTACGTAAGAATGAAAAGATTGGAAAAGAGAAAGCCGGGAACAACATTTTAGTCTATCTACTCCAATTAAGGAAAAAAGAAAGAAAACAGTGAAAAGATTGGAAAAGAGAAAGCTGGAAACCACAACCTAAACAGGGAACAAGGGATGAGCCTCTACACCTGTTGAATAAACGTGGGTGGAGTGTGAACCGGGCGATAGTTTAGTCTATCTACTCCAATTGAGAAATAAAACAAAGAAAAACAGTGAAAAGACTGGAAAAGAGGTTGCCGAAAACCATATCCTAAACAGGGAACAAGGGATGAGCCTCTACACCTGTTGAATAGACGTGGGTGGAGTGTGAACCGGGCGATTGTTTAGTCTATCTACTCCAATTGAGTAAAAAAAAAGAAAGAAAAACATTGAACAGTTTGGAAAAGAGAAAGCCGGAAACCATATCCTAAACAGGAACAAGGGGTGAGCCTCTACACCTGTTCAATAGACGTGGGTGGAGTGTGATTTTATTAAATAAACATTCTCTTTATCATTTTCTAAATATTAGTTGTGTAATTGTGGTTAATATATCTGTTAAATTTGTAAATGTGGCTAACACCATTTGTAGAAAATTAATTTTTGATAATTCTTGAGGCCTATTCAGTTAATAGGTTTTGTCGTGCATGGTAAACAGAGATTTTGAATTGTTCTGTTCACATTTAGAGAAATTTGTATGAAACTGAATTATTTTTTCACACCCTATGTCCACAATACACAGTCTGATACATAATGACTCAAGCAGTGATTTTCATTTGACTGATTATTTAAAACACCAATTGCATAACCCCTCCTTTAATAACGCATCTCTGAATAATTCCAAGACCTAACTAATAAGACAACAACTTTTAGGCAAAATTCTACTTTATTGTTTTTTTATATTTTTTCTCTAGAAAAATACACTGATCTTAACCGTTCTGTAACTATTCGATGCAAATTTTGGGGAACGATTTCTCTTTTGCCTCAAAATACGCCTCAGTTTTATATATCACTTCTTCAGTAGAAACAAATATCTTTCCATACAGCCTTCTTTTGAGGACTGCAAACAGCCAGTAGTCGCAATTCATGAATTTTGACCATCCTTTCGATCACCTTGTCTCACGTTATGTTGTCTTGTTGAACGTCACATTTTTTTTCATTTATTTGGGGGGCGATTTCTTCCTTCAAACGCACTAACAATGCTATATAATATTTGCTATTAATGGTTCTTCCTTTCTCAAAGGAATCTATTAACAAAATAACTCTCGCATGGTGATGGTGTTTGCTCTTTAGTAGCTTTTGACGGCATTCACTCAGCTGATTGCCAAATTGACTCCGGATAGAGGTGGTAGAGCAAAGGTTTCTCCATTGTCATACATTTACGAAAAAACTCTTTCTTGTTGAATTGAAAGAGTTGCAAAGATTGCCCTTAATCGTCGACGCGTTTTTGATCGACTGTGAGCAAACGCGTCATCCCCATTGAGCACAGGTTACTCATTGAAAAATATTCCTTCAAAATGGTGAATACACTGCCTTCTGATTTGATCAATTTCTCTGAAATACCAAGCAGTTTTCATTTACGATCAATCAAATCGATGTTGTAGATTATTTTGTTATTTTCCTGTACATCTACCGATTTTGAGCACCTGTACTTTCAGGAAATTTGTATCTATAGGACCGCGTCTATAGTCAACATATCACCTATTAATAGTTGTTTCCAACGGAACAGAGTCTGAATAAAATTATCAAGCCATTGCTTTGTGTGAACGTATTTTTCTACAAGAAAGCTTCAGATTTTTCATTTTTTTTTAAATTTGCAACAGTAGATACACTTAAACAAAACTAATTTTTAAACGAATGATCCAATTGGGCTCAAATTTTATCGCAGTCTATTTAAAGTTTAGTTCTTCATATGAAATTATATAGATTGCTATTAGTGGCACTATTTTGGGTGATATGTTACTATCAACGAAAGAAATTCAGAGCAGACATAACACAATATGATTTCGAAATCGTACACCACATGTTAAAAAACGGTTTAGCACCTACTTGCAAACAGATACATGAGAAGTTCTACCCAACGGCCCGATTTCACAAGAAATTTCCACGTCTGATTATCAGTTGATACGCTCCATGCCACTTGGCTTTGCTGGGCAGCACAGTCATCCTCATTAAAATGCCAAAAATGGGTCAACTCATGTTTAGAATCTCAAGATATGTCAAATGACTTATCGTTTTTTCGAATTAGAATTCAAATACTGTCTGGCAAAAGACAATATTTTTTAAGTAAAACATTCAACCAGTGAGTTATGCCATAGGTGATACACGCTTGGGCGATCATATCTCAAAAACACGTGACTGACTTGGAAGAAAATTATCCGTCAGTAAGTTGCCATGACTTTTTGCGTTAGACTGGTTCCCAGCCTAGGTTATAGAACCTTGTCTGTTCTGTTATTTAACCTATAACTGGAGGGAAGAAACAGATCAATACATTTCCAATGGTGCTTTTGCGTAAGTGAATTCAACTGGAATTCGAACTCAGCTTCTCAATTTCTTCGTCTGAACGAATATGCACTGAACCACGACGCGCCTCGAAAAAAAAACAACAAATTTTTATGTAAAATTTTCGTTAAATTATTAAATGTCCCATTATATATATATAGTCATCCGCTGATAGGTCTGTTTCGCAGCTCATCATTACGGTTAGACATCCGATTGCTTTTACCCAGGATTGAAACCAGACCAAAAGTGGCGCCAGCCGGCGATTTTATAGGCGATCGGTAGAATAAGGACATTTTAGCGTGTGATATGCCATGTATTAGTGTTTGGGCGATATTTACGTGCATGCGTCGGTGGGCTTAAGATAGGAGTCAACTTTGTGCAAACGAGAGATGAGTGCAAATTTAAAAAAGAAAAAAAATGAGTACGTTCTGAATACTATACTATATTTCTTCGTATTTTATTTTCCTACAATTGTTTCTTTTATGTGACATTATTCATATAACGAATGATTGGTCGTACATATCTTAAAAATCTTTTAATTGTTTTAATTTTCTTCAAAACAATCATATTTGGTGTGTAGACGTAGTCATTCGGCATTCGAATTAGATTTTGTCTAGCCTAAAATGTTCTTCAGCTCAAAGGTTAAATATATAATCAAGTTTCGTCAGAGAAATATAAGGGAGAAGGATGACTTTGTTCTTATTTTGATCCACTAGTTTTATTTCTGGTGTCTTTCTTCCTCCAGTGCCTATGCGTCTATTGTTGTGTAATTATTTCCCTTTATGTTTACAGATGTTTATATGCGTAGATGTATGTTTTCGTGTGTGCGCGTGAATGGATCTGTGTTTGGGTTTGTATATATTTTGTGTATCTGTGCGCATGTTCAAATTGCATCTTGATGATGCTGGCACATTCTTTGTTTTATTTGCTAGTAAAAGTGTACATATTCGTGCTCAATATATATTATTTCAATATATATTATATTTATTATATTACATTATATAATATTATATATTATTATTATATATATTATTATATATCATATTATATAAAAAATATTATTACATTATATTATATTACATTATTTTATTATATTATTATATATTATATATTAATTAATATATATATTATTATATATTATATTATATATATAATATTATTACATTATATTATATTACATTATTATATTATATTATTATATATTATATATTATTATTATATATATTATTATATATTATATTATATATATAATATTATTACATTATATTATATTACATTATTATATTATATTTCAATATATATTATTTCATTTTGAAAAAAGCTGCATAGTATATACATGTATTTTTTATTTGTTCTGTGTGCCTTCTAATCAGTGTATTTCATTTTAGCAGTATGTTTATAAATATACTTTTTCATATATTTCATATGCTTCTGGATTATGATTTGTTAAGGGCCGGTTTAAATTTGTCTCTGAAAATTTTTTCTGTCTAGCATTTGTAAATTAATTAAGAAAATCTTCTAGTATGATATATTCGTATAATTTTAAAATTACACCTATTGAAATTGAAGATGTCTTGTCACACCAAATCTGTTCTGTTGTCGGAAACTTACTGTTGATTTTGTGTTGGGCGTCTGTTGATTTATTCTTGAATGATACCTATGTAAGATTTGTTGCATTCCATTTATGTTAAGGACAGAAATGATATTTTTGCATTGTTTCTTAATTGGGAAATGTGTGGGGTTTTCTGAAATATTGAACTTTACATTTATAATTATATCACAAGCCCAACATCTTGTATTATGTGAAAGTTTGTATTCTGTGCTGATTAAATTTGGATGTAGTTCATGTGTCTAGGTTATTTGATTAAAGTTTGCTTTTAAGTATTTTTGCTATTTTATATACCATATCATTCTCGTGAATAGAGTGAAGGCTTTAATTTATTTCTCGAAACGTTTCAGCATTTTCTTCCTTGTATGTTGGTAACTATTCTAGAATTTGTTTTTTTGTTTTTGTTTTTTCGTTACTTTGGGTTCCGTAGGTAGTTTAAATTATTTTCAACTAGTGGGAAACCCTCGTTTTTTAGTCGGGTTGGGTACACTTGATTTTTGACAGTTTTGCATAATTCTTCTTTGCGAATTTTACAGGTGTTTGTTGCCTACTATAATGCAAATCGTAATTTCTACGGGAAAAGGAATGTATTTTAGACATTTTTGTGATGTCTCTGAAAATGATAATATTTTTTTTCGTCTGTATGTTTACTCTAGATAACTCTAATAACTTGGATATTCCTATTGTTGTTAAGTATATCTAAGTGTGGCATATCTTTAAGCTTATGTTCTTGGGTGAATTTAATGATTGGGTATATGTTTTCGAGTAAATCGTGTAATTCGTTAATACTATCTTATCAGATATTCCAAAAGATATAGCAATCATCTAAGATCTCTTTCAAGAATAAGTAAAGTATGTTTTTATATTTCTCCCAAATTTTACTCTACATAAATTGTTTTCATTAGATAAGCCAATGATTGAGCGGCTTATGTTGGTGCTGTTTTCCTTCCCATCGCAGTAGTTAAGGTTTGGATAAATATAGACAGAAAACTATAAGACCTGTTAAACAGAGACTTCAACTTTGATCAAACTCGCAAAAATAAGTGCCTGTGAGAAAACTAGGTCTGTACATTAGAATAGCGAAGTGATACATTACAATTGTTGTGGAGTCTCCCGTTTTTCCGTGATAGCAGTCTCGTCTAGAGTATGCATATAACCCTGCTATGAGAGATACATGAGAGATATAATAACGGATAACGGAACACACCGAACCATACTGAGGCTTCACGGAGAATACAGTGTCAATAGTTTATAGTAGATCTGAGCACCACGCAGTAAGAAGATTATTACACAGCACCCGTCATATTCCGACGTGGACATACTAATTCTACTACAGCTTTACTTCAATAACTTGTATATATACTTCGTACTAACTGGTATTCCTGGAGTAATAACCTGCATTCAAGTTTGTATCGTTTAAGTTAATATATTTAATTTTCTATCTACAATTCTGGTTGATGTTCATTTATTTTTTGCACTTTCCTTTCCCAGAATGCACACCAAGTAACAAACGCATTTTAAATTAAAATATACTTTTCATACCAGGTGTGGATGTGGTAGCTTTAATAAAATACAACGTCTTTTTTATAAGCCTCTATGTTCATAAATTAAATAAGCCCATATTCGATTTATATCTGTGTTTCTATTCTTCCAAACACAAAGAGATTTATCGTCTTCCATGAATAGATATTTGTCTTGGTATTTTTCTTGGATTTTCTCCCACTCAAAATGGGATTAGATCTTTAATCTTCCATATTTTTAGCGTGGCAATATTCTAAGTAGTGAAAAAACTTCTCGACACACGAGGTCTTACAATAATTTATATTTTCAAACCGCTACTAAATATAGCAGATCAGATTAGATTCGATAGTACATGTACTTATTTTCTTTCTTATATGAGCGCTTATGCATTATCATCAAATTTTGCAGTTTTCTGACAATGTACACGAAATTACTTATTTTGATCTCATCGCTTTTGTTCCCGTGTGCTTAAAATAACCCGGATAGCAAACGATAAAAATCACCTCCAACATCCGATATGATATCAGCAATAAAATGTGAACATGTAAGCTTCAACTTTGGAGCGTGGATGGTAATAACTTGCATAAACATTGGATGGAAAATACAAAAGATAATCAGAGGGATTATTTTGCTGGTTATCATAATTGAAAATAAATCCAATCCTGCGGAAGAAATATTGCCTGATATTTTTTTATTCATTCATTTTAAAGAACTTGTATGTTTTCTTTTACTTTTGTGCCCCGAAATATTCGTATTCTTTTTGAATGAATTTCTAAAATCGTTTTCTGTTATGTTAATGTTTAAAATAATGCGATTATTAAATTGTCGCAGTTATATATTTTCAGATAAAAGCATGCGTCTTTTTTCTATTTTATTTTGTCGACTGAACAGATTAGTAGGATCAGTTGGACACTGTCTGTGCGAAAAAGTTAAAATGCCCAATTAACTCAGACAAAAATTTTGAAACGGCATGTTGTATTTTTTAGCATTCGCAGTTGAAGTTACAATCGAAATATTTTTGTAGGTTTGTGTGTTAATCACATAACATTGCAAAGTATTGTAAAAGAGCTGATGCGTCTAAGTTGAAATGATCACTAGTGATTTTCAAGTCTTACTTTTTGTGGATTTCGGGTGAAGAAGCACACAAAATAATGAACAACAAAACAGGTATTTGAGATAGAAAAGTAGGTTATATTGAACGTAAATACACAAAATGTAACGCAGGTTAGCAATCCAGAAATACGATTAGTAAGTAATATATATATACAAGTTTTGAAATGAAGACATGTTGAAATAGTATATATGTATAATATTATTCTGGTGGAGTGGAGCTCAGAGCTACTATGGTTACTGACACGGTATTCTCTGTGTAAGTTCAGTATAGTTCGGTAACAGATGGATCAGTCCCAATGTCTCTCACGGATTTCTACGTTTCGCTCCGATGACTCTAACGGATCTCATTATGACAGGAGAATATGTATACTCATGTCGAGTCCATTATCATAGAAATAGGGGAGGTCTCACAACACTTAGTGAAGTTAAACCTTCTTTCTTATTCCCACAAGGCCTTAGACTCAACAGGGATATCTATATCGAGTGCTTTGAGAAACTACTGCTTCCGTACCCAAAGAGCTGTTTCTGGAAGACCCTAAATCTCGCAAGAAAACTCTGCACTATGCAACACAATCAGGAGAACGCAGTCATGGCAGTTTGAAAATTGTGGCGACTATTTCATTTCTTAAATCTGTCCAAATTGGACGCCTTGTTAATTATGTGTGTATCGGAGATCAGTGAACAATCAACAAAACAACCTGTTAAATCAAAGAAAACCTGAAGGAAAAGTATTATGACAGGACTGACCATCTTAAACAGGCAGATGGTCCAGAAGAGCTGATTATTCTATAGTATGGAGTACTGCTGCCATTCATGACCAGGTGCTCCTGCCGTTCTCCTCAGTGTTCTTGACAAGCTCCAAAGGAGAGTCTGTAATGTGATAGGTTCTGATCTGGCGGCTCGACTGCAGCCACTTCCCCATCGTCGAAATGTGGCCTACCTTTGTCTGTTCTATAAATACTTTCATGGCTTCTGCTTGGACGAGCTTAAGTCACTGATGCCTCCTCAACAGGTGTTTACTCGTGCAACCAGACTGGCAACTGGGTCCCACCCATTCACAGTCAGGTTAGCCAAATGCAGACGACAATTCTACTCCTGCAGCTTCTTCTCTCGCACTTCCCGCCTGTGGAACTCGCTCCCGTATTCTTGCTTTCCTGACGGCTACAACCTCCAGAAATTTAAATGCAAAGTCAATACTCATCTACTAACCACTGGACACTAGCTCTCTCCCCACTCCTGTATAACCTTCCCTTTCTCTCCATCTATGTATCTGTCATCGCACCTGCTTTCTATTGTTTCTTTCCAACTGGTTTGTACTCCTCACTCTTTTCTAATTAATCTTTTTACATTTATGTAACCCCCTGCACATCAGTAGCGTTTCCGCCTTGCTCGGGGTGAAATGATTAAAAAAAAAAAAAGAAAAGTCGTACGGAGGTTATGGATGAAGACAGTCACGATTTGATTGTGGGAATTTACTTTTGGCTGTTTCATTATTTACGTGGCTTTGGTAAAATATATCAATAAAAATGAGATGCCAGTGTTATTTTCATTATTGATGACCCCAAACAGTGTGATCGCCACAAAATTCATACAACTCTTACCGAGTCGACTGAAGTGTCGACCCCCAAACACTCAGAAATGTTGGTATTCGATCTTCTGGTAAAGGTACATGCGAACTTTTGGGAGATTAAAGACCGTAATCGTTTTCTTTTACACTGAGTTGATGAAAAAATGATGCTACAAATATGGGTGGTGGACAAAATCAAAAAGCTAAAACAAAAAATAAAACGCATGCGCAAAAGGAATCAATATATTCATTATATCTTTTCACCTCAATCTAAGCGGAAAAGGCACCCTTGTCCAGTGTGATACCCTGTGAGAAATATCAGATTACAATTAGTCTAGAAAAAGGTGGATGATAGAAGATAGAGAAGGAGGTTGTCAATTCACGTAGCATTAAAACCTTTTTAGGGTTGTGGCTGTCAGGGATTAAATGAACAGAAAGGAGTTTCAGTTGGTAAATACAAGTAAAGAAACTGTTCGAGTAGAAGAGGGGGTTATAGTGAACTGTTTCAACAGCAAAAAAATGGACTTAGGAAACACTTTAAATGCAAGCATAAAACGGGTTGTTATGGCATCCAGGATAAAACCTTGCCAAAAGAGTTGAATGATTTTTAGAAAAGACAGAATGAACAATCTGATTTGATATATATATATATATATATATATATATATATATATATAAACTAGTACTCTTAGAACTTGGTAAGTTTAATTCTACAGTGGCTTTAAAACCGATGAGTACTCGATGTTAGAATTTAACAGAGTATTGTAATGAAAATATGTTCGATGTATTTATAAATCCATTGGAAACAGCTTATTTCGCGGAGCTCTTACAGACCGCTCTTCAGACCAAATTTCTTTTAGCAATAAATGGGTTAGTTTTGTCCAGACAGAAACAAACTTGGGTGGACGCAACAAAAATCGGTGTAAGGGGGTCAGATTTAAAATATTTTCATTCCAATAGATAAGATGACCTTAACCTGAAGTTTTACTTGGCCATTCGCAAGTACATGACAGAAATTGAATTGTCAGCTTCTTCTGTTAATTCTAACGGTAATAATAATATCTTCATTAATTTTCTATCGTTTTTGTAATGCCAATAACATTGTTACTGTGCATGATAAGAATGTTAACACAAAAGAAAAAAAACAGGTATATTTGGTATCGTTGGGAAAATACTTAGCACATTTCCCAGTTTTTTACATTCTTATCATACACGATAGTAATAGTTCAAATAAATATGGTTAGACATCCGATTGCTTCTAACCATGATTGAAATCCTAACAAATTCTTACCATATAAATAATTCTTTCAAAAATATCTTGCCGTCTCGGACAAACCTGCATATATATATATATATATATATATATGTGTGTGTGTGTGTGTGTGTGTGTGTGTGTGCGCGTGTGTGTGTGTAATAGTTCCTGTTTGTGCATTATATATATGTGCGTGTGGAAGTTTTTTTTGTGTGTATTTTTTGTGAAAGAAATGGGTCGATAAATAAGGTAGTTTCCCACACATTTACGTTTCTTTCACAATACTAAATTTTCTTAATGATTCTATTGCCAGAGAAACGCATGTTCTTATCTCAGTCTCGTATTTAGTGCATTTTTTCGTAAAATGAACGTTTCTTACTCACCAACGATAGTTGCTATCAAAATTCTAACAAAACATTTAAATGTACATAGGAGAAACCTATTGTGAAATATAAAACAAATCGGCCATTTATAAATAGCATGTAAAAAATGAACGCATAAAAATTTAACTTCATTTTTACCACCCTTTATATATCAGCAAACACGATTAATATTTAACATCGAAAATATACCATGAATTATAATAAAAAAACTTTTCCATTTGTAATACAGAAACCTTCCCATTCTCCTGTATATATCGACAGCCAAAACGCATTCATATCGCTTTTGTCTTCTCGTTTTATTTCTAATACCGGACCGTACAATGTACTAACATGATTCACAAAAATAGAACGGTTTCTACAGCAAGGCTCAGCAGAAGGATAGATGTCAGTCTCATAAATTTTCTTCTTATTACTAAGGGGAGGCCATAATTCACGGTAATGTAATTCCTTTGGACTGATATATTCTAGCTGAAATGATAAAAAAGCGGAAATAGTTTGAATCGATAACTAAATGTCCAACACAACAAAATTTCAAGAATGTCGACAAATCTAACGTCTGTATTTGCCAAAATCAGTATGCGGTAACAAAAAAAGCATACACTAATTATAATTGAGAATAAATAATGAAAATCAATTACGTTATACTAAAATGATTTCAACATTCGAAATATTTTCTTAAAGAGTTTAAATTGTTTTGCAATATATTAAAACATATGAATTAAAATCAAATAAACTATTATCCTAAGTACTTTCAATGTATTTTCTTCTAAACGATGATTGTCTAATATAAAAGAGGTGGATCCAGAATTATTACTTTATTTTCCGACGTGTCCCTTCAGGGCTTAGGTCATCATGGCCACACCATAATTTGTATCTCTTAAAAAATTTATCTTCTTATTTCTTACAACCACTGGTCTCTCATCAACTTGCTTAAACCCATCAATTATTCCATTTTACTCTTTTCTTTTATCCGTGTTGAGTATCAGATTCACTAAGCACGATTTCCTCATTACCTATTCCAGAAAAATCTACTGTCTCTTCCTTATTATAAGTTTACGTTTCTTTTTCGTTTCTATCCTCTCCCAAGCATTGTTACTCATATTATCGGTCGTTGTTATCTTCAGCATTTTTCTGGAGAATCATATTTCGATGGATTAATTTCTTTCCATCATCTCCTTTTATCATATAACAGTTCAGTACGTTTATTGATTTTTTAAAAATATATTTTCTGTCTGAATATTCCCTGCTCAGATTTCGATATTTTTCATGTTTCAAAGTAAAATATGATGAAATAATTGATTCTCATCATGAGCTTGAAGTAGTTTCGTCCAATACTGAAACTCGCTTCAAAACTAAAGCATTTACCTGGAAACTACAGTAATGTTCTTAAGTTGCCTAGTCAGAATTTTTTTTATACATGACGCCAAGACGTTCTGGAATTTCTAAACTGTCTGATCTATGAATGGTTGAAAACGGCTTTGGGAGAATTGAAGCCTCTGGGTCTCGTTAACATATAATTTCGTAGCTTGTTGATCGCAGAAAAATTCTCATTATAATAAATGGTTCAAATGCAAAGAGGCTTGTGAAGTTACATGATTGCCCGTGATCTAAAGGGATACAATATATACAAGAAGGTATATAGCAAAATAATACATAGATATTCAGGACGATGTATATTTTAAAAATGAAGTATCCCCATCATTTTGCTGTGATTGTTCTGTACCTCAACAATCAATCACTTGAGGTAAGCAATACCTCATTACCCTGCGCAGACGGTAAATATAACAGTGGAATGATAATATAAATATATACGGTCATATCACGTTGAATACACCGGATCTCGCTCGATCATCAAAGTTAATCAACTTTGAGCCTAGTCAGTATTAGATGGGTGACCGTTTGGGAATACCAGGTGCTGTAAGCGATTATTGACAGATGTGCTTTGTGGTGCAGTGGATATCTGCTCGAAAAGAGGAATCGTTGAGCCGAGTTCGATTTCCAGTCAAACGCCATGCTTTCACTTATGCACTGGTACCCTTGGGGAAGGTATTAATCCCTCCCTCCCCTCCAGTTATGAGTTAAATATCTGAGGTCTGCTGTTCATGCGATCCTTGGTAAAACTTCTGCATCGATTGTTTGTTATCAGCAGTTCCAAAAAGTGTCGATGGTGCTACACAAGCTTTCACTCTAAACAATTCTTTGCGTGGTAGTCTAACTGAGGTTAGACACTCATACGTTGAAATCAACGGGAGAGTCCATTATATATATGTGTGCGCGTGTATTTAGCCAACATTTCTCCTTACACATGTCAGATTAAAAAATTGCAAGCATTAAGCCTGCTTATTTATGATAAAATCCGTACGAACTCACAGGAATTATTGCTTCTATTATACTTTTAACATTGTAAGAAATGCCCTGTGACTTTTACAGTTGATTTTATTTCTCAATGTTACCAATTCTTTCAATTTCCTACCGGGATAATCTTCAGCTGTGCAAAGTGTAGCAACAAAAAATAAGCAGAAATATGTGCTGCTAAACACGTACACAGACGCACACATATGCGCACGCACAAACACACAAGTATATATATATATATATATATATATATATATATATATATATGCACAACATATTCCGGGAACATGTATTAGGATGCAGAGAAGTTTATTGCTCACAACACACAAACACATATAGGTTATAAATATCTTCTAGATTACGTGAAAATGAAAATGAAACTGACATCCCATTTTAAAATTCATAATTAATAAAACTAAACAAAATATATCTATACATATTAAAAAAATTTTAATTTAATAGATTCATCATTTAGTTTAAACACAGCATCCAGATGACTTCAGGATATACTGTATCTGTTCTGAGCTATGAATACCACCATAATGTGTAAATTTACCTGAACGTTTGTGTTACAAGGAGTTTAATCTTTTCACTTGATAAACTGCGCCTTAAGCATAATGATTAAAGTGGTTGTCTGTTGAGAGTTAGGTTGTTTGATGCAATTGTTTTTTGCGTTTGAACATATTGTTTGACGCCCATCACTGAATTTCCTTGCTTGTGAGTTTTCAGGTGATCATTCACCCGCCTTCCTTCATCAAAGCACTTGATGTAGGGATCCGTGTACTGTGTGAGACTCTGTTAGAAGACGAATGGAGGCATAACGTTACAATACTACAAATTCAATCTTACAGAGTATTGACTTATAATACATCCAAACAATATTTTCAGAATCCACGGTACTATCTTATGAATGAAATCCAATCATTATAGGTTCCGGTGAGAATGCCAAGTATTACAGCATGTCATTTAAAATTCCGTTGCAGTGTTAATTTTAGTTTATTGCTTTTCTTCTCCAACAGACCCTACCCTAGAGGCCATTCGACAAAATCAAAACCAAATCAAACACAAGTGCGAAAAAAATGGAGCTAGTTTTTAATATATCAATCTTTCTTTAATTATATATATATATATATATATATATATATATATATATAATTTTAAAAAAAAAGATAATTTATTGACAATCCCTAAAGTCTTTCATCCAAAATCTCATGAGGCGAAAATCATTAGAAATATAAATTAAACGAAAAGAATTGCAACAAAAATGAAACGCTAAATGTGGGGACATTTTAAAATAAATATACATAGAAATATATATACGTATATATACCAATATTTAATTTTCTTACTAATTATTTTACAATCCGCATTAAAACGCACAATTCAATAAATTGTGGGAAACAAAATATATATGAATAAATAGTATTCAAAATTTTAACATAATATTATTATACATCAACAACTGTAAAATTATCACTATTTAATGTGCGATATATGTACATATTCGTTTATTTCTGAGAGCTGGTGGGATCTATAGACATTCATATTATGTAGAAAACATTTCTATTACATCCATTGCGATCTTTTGAATAAATGAAAGAGTATCCTTCGAGGTAGTCTTTGGTGATCCCAAAAGAGAAATATACAGGCTATTTTGAATATTCGTGATTGGGTGAGAAATTGGTTTCGTTAAAATCAAATGGATATATATATGCGGATAGATGTTGTATATGCAGACTGGTATTTGTGTAAACAGGAAAAATCAATATAGAGCTAAGGGATAATTCTATATTTATAAACAAAAATATTTACTATTTTCAGCTTAGTAACACGGATCGATATAAGTATAATACCTCTATCTTTCAAATAAGAAGGCCTTAGATTCTTTAAAAATCATCTTACGAAATCAAATTTCCTAATCAGAAAATCTCCTTATATCATTTATCGGAATGTTAGGCAAAAACAATGACTAGAAACGTAAAATATATGAATGGAAATACAGAGAAACATGCGTAAGGTGATTTATTTCTTCATAACATGCATATGACTATATATATATATATATATATATATATATATATATATATATATAATACAGAATACTTTTGTACTTGTTTTGTGTGCGTGTTATAATTGAATTGACACAAAGTGCTTTCAGAAGCATGTGTCTAAATTTAATTTCTATTGAATTCTGACCAGTTTAAATATTTTTTTTTTTAAACAAACTACGAAAGTAGACATTTATTATGCAAAATATTATTTGCTGCAGACATCTGCGTTATTAGTGCCGGATTTGATTTGGTTATAAATGAGAAAAATACAATAATTGCAGGATTCGTCATTGGCGGTCATAATCTCAATAATATCCGATACGCGGATGATACAGTGCTGATAGCAGACACATAAATGAAAATACATTACTTTCAACTAAAGAAAGTAAAAAGAAAGGGTTGAGCATAAACCTGAAAAAAAAGAGGAATGCATAGTCATCGTCAAAAAGGGGAAATCAACATGCGAACTGAAAGTTGAGAAACTAAAGTAAAACAATTACAAAAATCAAATACTTGGGAAGTGTTTTAACAGTGGATGAAAAGTGCGACTCGAGGTTCCAAAGACGAATTATCTTTGGCAAAGACGCATTTAAGAAGCTAACCAGATTATAAATGATAGGAAAATTTCATAAGAATCAAAAAAAGAATGCTGTATTGCTACATGATATCTGTCCTTCTGTATGGAAGTGAATGCTGGACGATTTTATCAAAAATAAAGGAGAGGCTTGAGCAGCAGGAATGTGGTTTTACGGAATGATGCTGAGGATACCATTGACAGAAAACGTGTCCACCTATGAGGTGTTGAAAGGATACAAACGAGAAGAAGATTGTTAATAAACACCAGGAAGAGACAAATGAGGTACCTGGGACACATAATGAAGAAAAAGGGCCTGGAAAACTTGATAATCACAGGTTGGCTGAATAGAAGAAGTGACAGAGGAAAGCGGCGAAAGACGTACTAGTTAGGTCTGAGCAAATGGTTGACGAAGCGGGGCTTAGAAGAGATACCAAGAGAAAAGTTACTGAGAGCAACAAGAGACATCGGGAAATGGAAGTCCCTGATCGCCTACGTCTTGAAAGAACACGGCACGTGAAAACGAAGAAGACATTTCATGTAATCGTTTAGATTTTGTCGAAAAGACGAAATTAATAGCAAATTCAGCCAACCAGATATAACAACAGCATTCATGCACTCTGCATATATATATATATATATATATATATATATATATATATATATAGTGTGTGTGTTTGAGATGTGTGGGTGTTTGTATATATATATATAATATATATATATATATGCACATACACATATAGCATTGCTTGAAAATATTGGCTATTTATTTTATGTAATTTTATTTTAATTTGTCTGATAAGCTTAATACAATTATCATTAAATGAAGAAATAAAATCACAATATTCATACGTAATCTTTTTTTATAATAAAATCTAAGATTTTGGCTTACATAAGCCGTTTTTATATAGTTCACTTACATTATTATACAAGAATTCACGGACAAACATTAATGGCAGTCTGCTTTTGTTTACATGGAAGATTTCCAAGCACCTCCTGCAGACAAGAATATCTCACCAAAGCTCATGATATATATATATATATATATATATATATATATATATATATATATGAGAGAGAGATAGTGAGAGAGAGAGAAAGAGATAGAGAGAGTGCGAAAACGAAATGTAAGGCTGTAAATAATTAGAAATATGTGTTCACACGCACGCAGGTACATATCAATGTATATATATCTATCAGGAGTTGAAAAGACAGTCCTCAGTTTAATATAACTGTGCTTTATAAAAGATTTCATACCCGTGGAAGTACAACGGAAAATCATCCATCCACAGGAAGAAAATGGGTTGCGATTAACAATTTTTCAATTTAAGGAAGTAAAATGGGGAAAGCAGACAGATACCTATGTCTCATATTAAAAGACATACCCCTCCTCCATACCTGATTTAAAAAAATAACATTCAGACTTCACATGCAAATCATCGGGAAATTGTTTAAGTCAAGCAAGTAGGACTCCAAAACTATCGGTAGCCAAGAAGACGCAACGCGTGGAAGCCTGTTTCTCGTTGATTCCTCGGCATCGCAACGTAAGAATATTTATTCGGGCACTATTTGTTCCAATAAATAAATATGCCAGGAATTTTTTTATAATGTTATATATATATATATATATATATATATATATATATATATATATTTATAGTGATACATCTAAAATGTAGTGATATATATATATATATATATATATATATATATATATATATATATAAACATATATAGTGATTTGTATGAAAGTGTTGTATGAAAGATCTATTTCCCAAAAATGCATGTATCTCTTTCCTTCACCAAATTCTTGTCTTTCCGTCTGTTGTTTTACGGCGTTAGCATATGGCGGTTATTATAACGCATGTAGTGCAAAAAATTGCATTTCTTTGAAATGAGTTAAAATAATTAAACGAACATAATGTAAAAAGAAACAAATTAAATAAACACGTAGATTTCAATCTATACATCTACAACAACTCGAACTTAGCTTACGTTTCTATTAGCACAGATGAACTTCTTCAATGTATTAATAATCAACATCCTAGAAGCAAATTATTACCTATTGTTATGAAAATTTACACAGACTTGGGTAACGTATTACGTAATTATGTCAAACTAAAAATATTTAGCGAATTTGCGATAGATTTAATGTTAAAGATGTTCATAAGAAAAATCGTTATTTTCAATATATATATATATATATATATATATATATATATATATATATATATATATATAATGTGGAAAGAGTATACATGTTTGAATATGGATTAAATTCAATATCTGTAACTGATAATCAGTCTTTTTTTAGACAACATTTCTGACAGGTTGATGAAATAATTATAAAATGAACGCACCTACATATTTTGCATAAATCTTTCAATCATGCTGGTTTTCATCTATCATCTAATATTTCATTCAGCAATCAAGTATAACGTTGCTCAAGATACATTTATTTTCATGTTTATTTATATATAACACATATATCTTGTTAGTTCGTTCGTTGTTGTTCTGGCACAGCCTTATGACCAGTCCACAAGGCTATACATATGTCATTCTGGCTTGGCGAATCTTCCGACGATCAGTCAATATATAATGGGTACTGGAAGTAAAATGTGTTTCTTATGAGTTCAATACCCCCATAGCATGGGATCAGTAGTTGCAGTACCAATGTTACTAGTATTACTCATATCAAGTGAAGCCCTGTAGATAATTACAATTACACTCTTTAATTTTCATTACTATATCATGTATATAAAGCTGCAGGCAGTTAAAATTCCAGTAATCCGAGTTTGCATGCTTGTGTTATTAATTGTAACTGTAATTAATACCTCTACTGCAGTAGTAAATCCTACAGTACATAAGACATATACTGCTTGATGAAGAATGTCATATACCATACTATTAGAGAACATATTTGTCTACATTTTATGAATGATCATTTAAAATGTCTACCTATGACCTAATTTATATATTTCGTAAGATTATATTATATAGACAAAATTTGGTAGTGTCACTTCAACTAATACGGATATCTCAAAAAAAGTATATTAATATTACACTTTTATTTATTTAGCACTTTATAATATTAGTTTTGGTTGCATTCGACATTAAGCAACAAAAATTCTAAAATTTATATGGTTAACCTTCTTTCTGTTAGATATATATATACTATATATAGCAGATATTGCACACACTAAATTGATCTTAATTCCTTTTCCTTGAGACTGACATCAGATATTGACTTTTTAGCACAGGCCTGTATCTCTGTGATGGATAGTTTTCTATTAAATATGCAATTATGACCAGGTGTCAAATGAACGTTTTGCAGTGAAAGATTGAATTTCCATAACTTGAATGAAGCCAGATAGATATAAGACGTTATACCTGCAATAATAACTTTAGTCTCACATATTTTAAAACGAAACTTATCTCTATTGTGGAAAATAAATGATACAAGCGATGAAGCCTTGTCATAGGGGAAAATAGCACTGCTCTTTGTGGCTCGGGAGACTTGATTGAATATTCTTTTCTTCCACCTGGTTAAATTGTGTCTGGGATTTAAAAGGTGGCTTATTAACAGACAAAGCAGCTAATATTGTTAACCACTCATCTGTTCTGCTTCGTCGTGAAGAGTATCTTTTTCCCAACTCTAGTATAGTTACATTGTCATTCGCTGCACATTTCTTACGTTTCTGAAGAGAAAGCTAGACTAGTGTTCGTCGAAAATTAGCGTAATCGTCGACACTATTAATCGTCTGAGTGAATCCATTCTGTAATCCATCAGACTTACAATAAATAATCTTGGCTTCAGTCAACATCTCACAAACTCAATTTAACTTCACTGCTTATTTTCATGATATATTTCAATTGTACTTTTTCTGATTAACGTTCCTCTATGATACGTAAAATTTATTAATTTAAGCGCAATACTTGAGTGACGATAAAACTTTGGCATTTTATATTTCAAGTTGCTGGATGTAATTGTATGTTCTATAGTGAAAAGTCTAGTTGTAATATGATTCTCGCTTGAAACATACTTGCCTTTTCGCTTCATAATCAAGTTTTATCATCGAAAGTGAAAATTCAATATCAGTCGTTATCTTTTGTCGTCTTGATTCCTGTTTGTTACTGTTCTCGCTCGTTAATGAGGTTTTTTTTTTATTCATTCGCATCCTTTATTCTCGTAGATTTACTGACTTTCTTGGATAAAAGAATTATATGACATTTTACATTGTTTTACAAAAAATAAATTTCCAAAAGCACAAACATATCTGAATGAGGTAAATCGTAAAGGAAAAAAGCAGTTAGTTAACTTGAAATAATAAAATAAAGAAAATAATTTAATTAGAGGACATGCTGCAAAATACGCCTCAAAGTAAATTACTGAAACAAAATAAGTGAGCTAAAAGAACGAATAATTATGAAAAGTGAGAAATATAAATAGATGGCAATATTGAATTTTCTAAGAGTTTGTATTACATATAAAAATCTTATCCATGTATGTTCTTTAAACTTGTATAGACGTTAACGCCAGACATATTACAAAAAAAGCGATTAGTTGATCATAAAAACCGAAGGATTGTGACGGAAGAGTTCCCCGATGAGTCTAATAGATCCAGATCGAAGATTATGCTATTTATTTTCATATCAGTACATGTCTTGGCTTACTTGGCAGCTATAATGTGATCGATAACGACTTGGCAGCTCGGCTGCAGTCACTCTCTCAAGGTGTAAAGTGGCTTCCCTGTGTCTCGTCTACAAATACTTTCACGGCTTCTGCTCCTATGAACTTAACTCACTGATGCCCTCTATATATGAATTTACACGAGCTAGTATACTAGCATCTAAGTCCCACACTTTTACAGAGAAATCTATCAAATCTTACCAAAATTTCTGCTCTAAAACATTCTTTTCGCGCACATACAATGATACCGTAGCCTTATAGATTTTGCAGGCCACTGTGATTGACTTTACCAAATGCTTTACAGGGCAACAAATCAAGCATCGCCGTGGTGAAAATAAATAAATAAATAAATATATATATATATATATATATATATATATATATTTAGCTAGTTTACAATGAACGCATTTTCGGTTATTCTATGTACGAAGTAACAAGCTATTTTGGAAAAATAAATTATTATTTGCTTCTATTTAAGAGGTGAATTCAGTCATATGTGCTAGTTGTTGAGTTTATATATCAATGCAAAGTAATGTAGTTTTGCAGGGATGCATTAACCCTAGAAGATTAACCATCAATTAAAGTTACACGACTACTAACCATAAACAATATAAAATATAAAACTTTATTTGATATATTTGGCATGCAAGCTCTTCAAAATTTGTAATATGAGTTAACATTAATAGGAATTGAAAAACATATTATTTAGGTCAGTAAATCAGTTACTGAATATTTAATTAAATTGTAATTAAAATGGCGTCAATTGCGTTGGGTACTATATAACTTTGGTTAGTGATCTCAGGTTAATTAAGCGCCAAAAATATAAAACATTTATGCTGGTTGTTCAACTAAAATAATCTGGGGTGTAGAATCTGTTGGTAAAATAGAATAAATAATAACTGGTAAAAACATTTTGAACATACATAACATAAATCCTAAAAAAAGTAGGAAATACCCAGGAAGACATCTCTGTAATGAGTTACACTGCGGTTTTTGTGATTAATATAATAATTAATATGTCATGTGATCGATATAATCATTTGAATATGCTGGGTGATATGTTATTCAAAGTGATGAGATTGCGTTTACAGAAAAGGTACACGTCAACAGACGTCACTTGTCATACACTTTAATGGATTTCAGGCTGTACGAATACGTTTAGCAGCCAACACGAAACATTTTCTTCGCGAAAGTGTTATTTGTTCTACTTGAATTATGGGTTGCAGCGATCTCCTGCTAAAAGATATAGTCAGTTTTAAAAAGATGAGAGCCTAATAATGTTTTCTACAAAATCAATCATTATACTGGCGTGAACTGGTGTCCCTTTATAGCCAGAAGATGTATTGTCTCTTCGAAGAAGATTTTACCCTGGTTCATGATTGAAGTCCTCCATTATGTCATGTAAAACATGTTCTTTATTGAAGATTCTTATTGCGCTAGTAATTGTGAAACCCATTTGGACTATCCAGATTCAATTTATTTTTACCAGAGATCACATTATTCTTCCTCTTTTCTCTCTTCCATGTTTTGCGCTCCACGTCAAAGTTTAACCGAGTTATGTTGTGGTGTTAAAGGTAGCGTATCATTGAAGTCGTTTACCGTTTTAAGATATTTCGGTAAGGGATGCCGTCTTATTGATATTCTGCTGTAATGCTTCAAGGTCTTTAACGTGGTTTCATGATGAATTGGTGTATTGCTGAGAAATCCGTCAAATTACTTGTCAACGCTGATGAAAGTTTCTACGGTGGACATATTAATATCAACAGTATTGCACAAGGTATTTTAATAAATTTGCAACATCGCTTTTATTACATAAAATATTCCCAGTTATGCAGCATGGAGAGGACATTGCATTTGCAACGGGACTGTTCTTCTATATTCAATGTCAGTCATCTTTTACTAGTTAATATTATTTTACTGAATATTACGCAGGAGATAACAGCGTGAGATATTGATTGCACTAATGGGTGAACCCAAATGAATAACTAGCAAACAATTAAAACTACATTGAAATATGATATAAAATTATAACGTGATAGTATTTATTCCAATTGAGTTAAGGAATGTAACATTGTTCCATAATTTTATTCAAAGACCATTTTCAAGGATGTTATTTCCTCGTTGTTATGTCGCCATGTTTGATTGTAATGTTATTTTTCTGCGTTTAGTTTTTTTTTATTTTTGTTTTTTGGAAAATGATAGTTTTAAAGTAGTCACATAATACGCGCGGCGGGCATCGTGTGAGTGTCTAGCGACATTTTTTTAAAATCAGTGTTTCATTTTCCCTGTTAAATTGTTAAGTTTGAAGATAAGAGAAAAGTTTTTGATATATAGTGTCGTTTTTAGGACGGTCGATTTGATCCTATGATTTAAATAGTATTTCTGTATTTTGTATTAAAACGTTTGTTCAGGTTTCTTGTAAGTTATGTGTTAATAAATGTCTTTTATTGCACACGTATTACGAGATGTGTGTTGCAATGCAGTGGATTCACTTTCCTTAGGAATCAGCCACGATAGTCCATCTCCGTGTCCTATTTTATTCGATGGTAATTATTCTAGTTTAAAATTGTATTTTATTAGTATCAGTAATCCGAGTTCAAATTCCAGTTGAATTCATTGCATTCATTTACGTGCAAATACCCTTGTCAAAGTTATTAATCCGTCTCTTCCTTCCAGTTATGGGTTAAATAACAGGACAGATTGGGTTCTATAATCTTGGCTGGCAACCATTCTACCGCAGAAAGCAATGGTAACCTAATGCGGGACAATCTTCTGCCAAGTCAGTCATGTCTCTTTCGAGACATGATCCCCCAAACGTGTTTCAAGTATGTCACTTAACTGACTGATTACGAGAAAGGTGGCATGTAAGTTGCCTACTCAAGTATGTGGTAGTGTGGCTAATGCAAGCAATTGATTTATTACACGAAACTCAATCTTTTACAGGTAATTGAAATTCATACATTATATAAATCATCGTTACATTAGATTTGAGATGATTATTAATCTAAAAACAAACATTTGTCAAATATAATTTTTCCAACTACATCATTGATAAAAAAAATAAAATTATTTTAAGAAATTACATGACACTTTTATTAAAAATAAAACTCAAGAACACTATATATTTTATTGCAGCAAAATGCCCATTACTTATAAATAGGTCTGATTTTCTCTAAAAATTAATTAAACACAATATATCTGCTGTAATTACTCCAAAAACAGGTAAAATTTATAATATGTTATAGAAACTGGAAAACAGCTAATCTTGTTTCATCAACACTACAGAGAGATGCTGGGTAAAGCATGTGATCAACGAAAAGGAAAATAATATTGGGCATCAGGAAGAGACAGCTGAAGGGACATGAAGGGGCTTGGAGAATCTGATACTAACAGGCCAGATAGAGGAGAAAACAGACAGGGGAAAGCAGCGGATAACATATTTGAAGGACCTAATCAGGTGAATTACGGAGCGAATGTTGCGTGGTGTAACAGGAGAAGACGTGCTAAGAACCACCAGGGATAGGGAGATGTGAAAAGCCATGATCGCCTACATCCGGAAAAGACAAGGCACATAGAAGACGAAGTAGTAGTTATTCTTCGTTGATTGCATACGATCCTTCTGACGTTCCATCTGTGTTTTAGCAAAGTATCCTGTTTCTGCGTTGGTTGCGGCGAAGGATGGTAATATCACGTATTCACACTACTTTGAGTTTGGTTTAAATCTAGGCACAAAGTAGTGCATACACTTCTTGAAAAACTCTTTATTACATTGCATAGAGCTGATATTTTGGATTGACGATGAGATGCTTATCCAGTAATCTGCTCAATGTGATTGCTCAAAAACAACACAAGCGTTCTTTGCTGAATCGTTACTATTTTTACGCGAAATCTGGCCAAGTAATATTCCAAATCTGAACCTTCTCGTATAATTGTGTTCGTATTACCAGAAAAATCAACTACTTAAACACATTCGAGCATCAACAGTTATAAAATATGTGCATAGTACACGCAACATCAAAAAAGAAGAGATTGCGACAGTTTCCCGAAATTTTCGTTCCCGTGTAGAAGCAGTATTTGACAAACATTTGCCGGCAATATTGGCTAGTAAATGTTTTTCTACTATTAAATATTGGATTGACATTATATCTTACGAGTAACATTATTTTAGTGTATATATATAATGTTTAATTCACCTCATACCATCTGCAATATCCTGTATTTGGTGAAGAAATATACGAAGTCATATATATGAATATTTCCAGTGAACTAACAAATATAGACAGGTTTTACAAGACCTAGTGTTTATTAATCTTCTGTTAAGTACCATACATGAAACACGCTTGGGCGATCATGTATCGAAAGAGACATGACTGACTGGGAAGAAGATTATCCCACAGTAGGTTTGCCATTGCTTTCTGCGGTAGACTGGTTGCCGACCAAGGCTATAGAACAGAATCTGTCTTGTTATTTAACCCATAACTGGAAGGAAGAGACGAATTAATAAATTTCACAAGGGTATTTGCGCGTAAGTGTATGCAATGTATTCAACTGGAATTCGAACTCGGTTCCCCGATTTCTCGTTCCGAGCCGATATCCACTGCACCACAACGCACATAAGTAACTCTAATGGTAGAACTACATAAAAAAGAAAAAAATAAAGCATTTCGAAACTACAAATTGCATTAGATACAATATGTAATAAAAAATGATAAGTTTCCTAAAATTTAACTAAGCCTAAGAAGCATACAAATGAAAGACACAACAATGCAATATGCATTAACATGCTCTCCAAAAACCTGCTAACCAATTTAAGTAGTTACTTATATCTATAAATAAAATAATATTAGCTATTGCACTAACCTGAAAAATGTCCAATGAAAAGAAAATAATTAACAGAACAAAGAAACTGCGGAAATTCCAACAAACATTAATGCAAATACGAAAATAAATCATAGAAAGATAATTGAAAAAATATGGACTGGTTACACCCACACAAAAATATAATGCAAAAAAATTAAAAAAAATATTTTCAAAATAATATAAAAAAACTTCCTTAATAATACAATCTATAAAAATTTTGTTGTAAACATACAATCAAAAGCATTTACATTTGCATGGATATCATAGAAAATTTATAATTAAGAACAAAATAAAATACCCTGCAAAACTAAAAACAATAACATCAGCTACCAACAAAATGACAAAACATAATTTAACAACCAAAACAAAGGTCATTACCCATTTAAGACAAATGTCTAACCATTATGATAATATATAAAGGCACCATAACAAATATTATTATCACAGAAGGAAAACATATATATTCTCACGTGAAAAAAGTAATGAATGATATAGCAACTACAAAATGCCCTTCAAACAACAAAGCCCTATGAATATAAACATGGATAAATAACTATCCAACAATCAAACGGTAAATCAGAAAATTTGCAGCCCAATTGAAATTTGCAGTTACATTTTTATTATGTTAAATTAACGCTATATATATATATATATATATATATATAGTGACACGCATAAGTATTGGATACATGATATTTTCTGTTATAATAAGTTTATGATCGCCATTTTGCCTGATATTTGTTAAGTAATATCTGGTAATGTTGTTTTAGTTGTATGTGGAAGAAAAACAAACTCATGGTTGAATCCATTTTTTTATTAATTTATAGAATTACCATATGCAAAAGTTTTGTATACATTACATGACACTTTTTTCAATTCTCTAATCAGAACTTTGTATTTTAAAAGATTTTAAGTACGCAAATTTTCGCTAGTATTATAGTGTCACTATATATATATATATATATATATATATATATATATATTTCAATCCTGGCTTAAAAGCAATCAGAGTCTAACCTTACTGATAAGCTACGATACAAGGAAACAGATCTGTCTGCGGATGACTAAAGATATATATATATATATATATATATATATCCGAGTGAGTGTAGAATGAGGAGAGACAAAAGAAAGATTTTCACGCCCAAAATATTAATTTAAAACAGTGCTTGATATATGATGTATAGAGCAGTGAATTTTTATTGTAAATTTTGTTTTAGAACATGTACATAATTTCTTCTATATATATCCTCTTCCCTACAATCATATGTTTCAGTGTTTGGATTTAAACATCAATTGGTGCACTTGATTCTGCAGAAGCTTCGGATCTTACCGGATTATTCTTACTGTACAAATTAACTGCATATAAGGAAATAGAAACGAGCAGGATAGGAGTGTATAGGGACGACGGACTGATGATAATTGATAAATCTACTGGAGGTAAGGTTGATAAAACCAGAAAATTAATCCATAGAGTCTTTAAATCATTTGGCCTTAACGTAGTAATTAACCACAATATCAAACAAGTAGACTTCCTAGACATAACATTAGACCTAGCATCGAACACTTTACAATCTTACATGAAAAATAACGTTAACCCAATATATATAAACCCCTACTCTAATCACCCACCATCCATTGTTAAGCACAACCCAACATCAGTTGAACGTCGCATTAACACATACTCATCAAACAAAGAGATATTTGATAAGCAGAAGATAATTTATAATATAATCCTTAATGAAAGCGGGTATAAATCATCAAAAATCAGTTTTGTGGAAAAATACGAAAGTCTAAAAAGCAGAAATAGAAGCTGGAAAATAATATGGTATAACCCGCCATTCATCCCATCAAGCTGGGACATAAATTTCTTAAATTAATAGGGAAGCACTTTCCCAAAAATTAACCCTGTAAGCAAAATCTTTAATAAAAACACCATAAAATTAAGTTATAGCTCTTCTAATAATCTAGAAAAAATAATCAAAATGCACAAAAATACAAAAATATTAAAAGTACACAGCAAGAATATATCCAACACTAATACAAGTCCGTCCCATGACAACAACCTCTGTAACTTTAGAAACCTCAACCAATGCCCCATGGGCAATAAATGTCTGACGAAATCTCTGATATATATGTGTTTGATTTCATCCTTAGAAAATCCTAAAGATGCAAAAATATATATTGGGAATGCCATGAACGTATTTAAAAAGCGCTTTTACAATCACCTCTGGTCCTTCAATAACAAAGAAAAACAAATCATGACATCTCTCTTCAAACACTTTTGGAAATTAAAAAGCGAAAATAAAACACCTAAGGTCAAATGGACAATTCTTAAAAAAAGCAAGAACAGCAAAATCTATAAAAGAACCATGCTTTCTTTGCCTTCAAGAAAAAATAGAGATCCTTAAATATATAAATAGTAACAACCCCTTAAATCAGGGACAAGAAATCGCAGTAAACTGCAAGCACATTAGGGACTTAAGCCTAAAATCATGCTAAGAAATACAAAGAGTTCGATTGATATCCTCATTATAAAAGATACAAAATGCTCTAGAAAAAAATCGATCCAATAAATCCTTAAAGGAAGGCCTATCCCTAAAGCCTACACCAATAACCTTACTTAAATACAAAAATGTTCCGTACTAGAAAAATCAAACCTAAATAAATGGCTCCCAAACTTGAAAAAGAATCAAAATTCATATATTAAAAATCAAGATTAAATATACTACTTCAGAATAATTATACCATACACAAAAATAAATGTAAGCACACGTTAGATCCAACCCTACAATCACCCCAAAAGAAATACCGGGAATTTGAATAAATATTTTATTATTATAAAAGATCAACAATGCTACAGAAAAATCGATGTAATAAATCCTTAAAATAAGATCTAATGCCCGCAAAAATATCTAAATAAATAAAATATATAAAAAATTAAAAGAAATAAATAAGATTCCAAACGATAATTTATAGAAAAAAAGAAGGTAAAAAAATTAAAAGAAAAAAACCGACCCTCTAAACTGAAAGTTAAGATTAAACATACAACTTTATACAAAAAACTGATAAAACGCTAATTTGAATTTACTTCCCCAAAAATACAAATTTAGATTTCTTGAAATAACTTCGCCTAAATACAATTATACTCCAAACTTGAATATAAAAAATAGAAAAGAATAGAAGGAAAGGGGAAAATGAGAAAAAAAAGAAAAACAAGGAAGAAAGAGGAGAAGAGGGGTATGTTTTTTTTGTTTTTTTTTTTAAAAGAACCCTATAAAATAAAAAAAATATTCCATACCAAAAAAATCTAAAAAAAAACAAAAAACACCCCACCCCTATTACGTCTATGAAAACCTAGACACAGGATCAAAGTAAATAGATGAATTAGGTCCACTAACAGCAGACATCAACCAATTAAACGATAGCCAACCATAAAAATGACTACTCAACAGAAATCCTAACCAAAATATATACCCAAAGGTTAAAAAGATAAAACATACATTCCAACAGATAATACCATTGATCAACAATTTCACATTTACACACCAAAATCCTCAAAAATTCACTTAATTACCAATAACCCCAACCAACCCCCACGACAACAACAAACCAAAAATAAACAGAGAATGATTTCAAACCTTTATTTCCCCCGAAGATGAAATCTAACCAACATATAATGAAAACAAATTCACCATATAACTGACAATTAACAGCAAAATGTGAGATGTCCCTGATGAGTTCAAGGATAAATTCACCTACATTCTCTGGAGTCGTGATACTGAAGGAAACACCAGTCAGCTAATTAACTAGATATCAGTTTATACACATATATAATTACATGTATCTATTCTGAGTTAATAATTTTGCTCTTTTACGGTTTGTTGAATCGATGTAATATGTTATTTACTTTTGCATTATTTAATTACTTTACCTTTTTTATTAACACCGTATCAATTTCTGTTTATGGCAATAACTGAAAATTATTTGTAAAGTAATAATCCTTGACACTTTTCTTGATATTTTTTATATTTTTATTCGAATTATTCGAATCACACGATTTTCCATTTCTGTGATAGATTTTTTATCACTTCTGACGACGACTATTACCCACATTTCCAAGAGCGAAATTATTCTTGAATACCATTAATTAATTTTTCATTTTTCACTCTTTATAATAATGATATCTACCTCTCCCATTCTTTCTAAATATCGTTTTAATTCATACATACAATTATTTTTATAAGCTTTATAAATTAGAAGTTGTTCTGTTTTATTACTTAATATTCCGGGTTTTTTTTTCTGTTTTATATATATATATAAATATTTTTTTTATAAGCGTTTCACCCCTAGCAAGGCATGTCACTGCCACTACTGCGCAGGGGGCTACATAGATGGGAGAAAGGATGATTAAATATAGGAAATGTCAGAGGGTGGATGATAGGTGGGTAAGGATACCGAGAATGAGGGTTGGGTAGATGAGAGTGTTCTGAGAATAATTGGGAGTTAGTGTGATAGGAGGTGTCTATTGACCCTACATTTAAACACCTGGAGATTGTAGCTGTCGGGAAAGCAGACTTGAGGAAGGGAGTTCCATAGGCGGGAAGCGCGAGAAAAGAAGCTGTTGGAGTAGAATTTACGGTTACATTTTATTTGTTTAACTGTAAAACGGTGGGACCTAGTTGCAAATCTAGTATCTCGTGTAAATTCGTGCTTAGGCGGCACCACTGATCTAAGCTCATCGGAGAAGAAGCCATGAAAGTACTTGTAGAAGAGGCACAGAGAAGCCATATCACGCCGGTGAGAGAGTGGTTGCAGCCGGACTGCCAAGTCAGTATCAACCACGTTACAGATCCTCCTTTGTATTTTGTCAAGAAGCCCAAGGAGAGCAGCAGGGGCACCCGACCAGATATGGCAGCAATATTCAATACACGGGCGGATGGTAGATTTGTATATGTGCAGAATAGATTCATGTGGGAAAAACTTCCGGGCCCTGCACAGAGAACCGTTTTTCATAGCAGCAGATTTAGCAATGGATTCGATATAGTCATTCCATTTGAGGTCCGCCGAAAGTGTAAGGCCAAGGAGGCGTAGTATTTTACTCTCTGGGAGGCTAGCCTGTCCCATGCTAATGGGAGGTAGATGCGATTGTCTATGGTGGTTAGTTGATAACAGCTTCGTTTTAGAGGCATTGAAATTTACCACCCATTCCCTCCCTACTAGAGTAGTTCAGCGGGCATTAATTGGGCGAGTCATTGGGAGTAAGTGGTGGGCTAGCCTTAAGGATAGCATTAGGTCTTTCGCCACCCAATACAGCCAACGGCTCAACCTAGATAAGGCTGCGAAGGCAAAGACACTTAGAGCTAATTTCGCCCGGGCGGAGGCTGGTGGGGATAGCCTTAGCCAGGGAGGCCCTGCAGCGCCCGACTAACGAGCGCTACATGGGTCAGGTAATTAGACATAAGTTAAGCAAGATGTCTTCCGAAGCTGTGAACATGGGCGCAGAACTGCGCAAGGAAGAAATTCGCCGTGCCGGCCACCGGTACATTCGAGAGGTGCGCGACCCGGAGGGACATCTCCTAAGGTCCACTGACGACATGTGCGAGGCGTTCCGGCAGCATTTCGAACACCGTTTTACCAAGGAACCTGGTCTCCGCGACGAGGAGTTTCGCAGCTATTTGGCTGACTTTCCCCGGCTTTTGCCGGCTGAAGCGGCTAGCTGTGAAGGGGAGATTACGGAGGACGAAATCTACGTGGCCTTGAAGAAGGTCGGCAGAGGCAAGTCGCCAGGTTTGGATGGTTTGCCCTATGAATTGTACTTGAGGATGTCGCACCTTTTTGTCCCGATCTTGGCTGTCGTGTTCAACCACTGGTTTCGGCAGGGGTCCATCCCCGGTCGGATCACCAGGGGCGTGATCACGCTGTTGAGAAAGGGCAAGAAGGTTGGGAGGGAATTAGACGATTACAGGCCCATAACTCTGCTAAACACAGAGTTAAAGATTCTGGCCAAGATCCTGACGAATCGCTTGCAGCTAGTTGCCGAGTCTCTGTTGGAACCGGATCAGACTTGTTCTGTGAAGGGGAGAACAATTCAGAGCAACCTGCACTTGATTCGCACGATCGTAGAGGGTGTAGAAGACGACGAAGAGGCCGCGCTGATCAATTTGGATCAGTCCAAGGCATTTGATAGGATTGACCATGGCTACCTGGCTGCTGTCCTGCAGGCCGCCGGATTCAAACCCGACTTCAGCCGCTGGATTAGCCTCCTGTATCGCTCCCCCCAGGCTGTGGTGCAGGTGAACGGGAAGATGTCGGGCGCTTTCGCGCTGTCTAGGTCGGTCCGACAGGGTTGTCCACTGTCGTCTCTCCTTTACGTCCTGGCGTTGGAGCCGCTACTTCGCCGGCTAAGGGACGAGACGCACAGTCCGGTCCTACGTGGAATCGCCGTCCCTGGTGGAGCTCGAGCCAGGGTTTCCGCGTACGCCGATGACGTAACGACCTTTGTGTCCTCCCGCAGGGACATAGAGGCGGTACAACAGGCGCTTGTACGGTACGAGAAGGTGACAGGGGCCAGAATTAACTGCGACAAGTCATCCGGCTTGCGGTTAGGTGCCTGGAAGGGTGTTTCCCTCCCGGGGCCCTTCGGCTGGACGGACGGGCCGGTCAAAATCCTCGGAGTTTGGTTCGGTCCGGACTTACAGCTGGAGAAAAACTGGTCAGAAGTACTGGCAAAGGTCGGCGCGTCGGTCAAGATTTGGCGTCGACGGGGTCTCTCCGTGAAGGGCTTGGCGGAGGTGTGTAACACATACCTCTTTCCCATGATCCTTTACCGACTGTCAGTACTTCCCCTTTGCGATGATCATGAGAAGGCGCTCGAGCGTTTGCTATTCTCCTGCCTGTGGAGAGGACGCAAACACATGGTCAGCAAAGGAGCCTGTTGCCTCCGTCCGTGTCAAGGGGGTCTGGGAATGCCACACTTGAGGAGCCACGTGCTCGCTTCGAGGTTGGCATTTCTCAGGCGCGCGTTGGAGGAAGATCGGTTGCTTGCGGGGGTAGTGAGGGACATGTTCCCTTGCCTTACCATCACCCCCCCGACCCTTTGGCTGACCGTCAGGCCTTGGGTGCGACCGAAATTCCTGCTCGAATGTCTGGCGGCCTTGCAGGCCATTCCACGGTCCAGTGACCTTTCACAGCCTAGGAAAATCTTCTATCGGGGACTAGTGGAGGGTGCCGTGAAGGATAAGCTGTGCAGTAAGCTCGGCATGTCGAGAGTGGAGTACCGCTCTCATTGGTCTTGGGCGCCGGGTGCGGATTGGCTCAGCAACTCTGAGTTCTCTCTCACCTGGCGATTGGCTCGGAATGGCTTGTCGCTCAATGACAAGCGTTTCGCAATGGGCCTGGCGGATTTGCCAGATTGTGAACGTTGCAACCTTGGAATCAAGGAGACGTCGGCGCACGCCTTCTTCCATTGTTCGCGCGTTCGCCCGTTGTGGGAGCGTGTCGGCGAGTTGACTGCTCGTATCGCGCCGCGGGAGCTCGTGCTCATTGATCGCGCATACGCTGTGGACAATGTGTCGCCCCCGTACTCTGGAGTGAAACGGATGGTGTTTCTGTCGCTACTGGCCACGGCTAGAATGGTGATTTGGATGACGCGTCTGGAGGAAGTCTTGCGGGGAGGCCGTCTTTCGGATCAGGATCTAATCCGATATTTTGAGCACCAGCTCAAAATGAAGATTAGAACTGAACGGAAACGACTGCACCCGACAGACTTCGGTGAAAGGTGGATAAATGCAGCGAGCCTGGTTCGCGTGACCGGGGCTAGCCTTGATTTTCTCTTCTAGATCTGCTAGGCGCATCGGGGTGGATTCCGTTGGAACCCCTCCCGTGGTTTAGGTAAGAAGTTCTTTTGTGTACCTAGTTAATGTGAGTGCATGTGTTTGTCCTAGCCTGTTCCCGGCTCCATTGCTTTTGTTATGACCCAGTTCGAGATTCCCATTGTCCACTGTTATTTTTGTCCCTTTTTTTGATTCTCGGCTGGGTCAGTCTTATATTCTCCAGTCCAACTTATTTTTTTGCCCAGCCTCTCCAGTCCCCCTTTAGGAAGAGAGCTCCTTGATTTTGTCCTTCAAGGCAGAATACTGCGGCCTCTTTATTTTTTGAGGGTGTGTTTGGGTCTTACTAACATGATGTATATGCATTTATTTGAATTGTTTTATGTTTTGGGAACTTTTTGTTTTCTTCATACCCCTGCCCATCATGACATTCCATTTCATGAAAAAAATTTTTAAAGTTATTTTTGCAAACTATTGTAAATATTCACAAATTTTTATATACACATTTGGGGTGTTTTGTAGGTCTTCGGTATGTTATTTTTTGCGACATTTTGGTGCATGATAAGTAAGAGTGGTGATGGACAAATTCTTATGGTGAATGAGAACCATTGTAACGCATGTATGGGTCGTGATTCTGATTAGCTAGGTATAGGATAGAGTACTGAAGACCAACCCGAGTTTTTTCTTCCCCCTCCCACCTTTCGGCCTTGAGCCACAATTTGTATTTTACAAATAAATAAAACCACCCATTCCCTCCCTCATTTTTTTGTTGTGTGGTGAATGGTTATAAGAACAAGGTTTGACATTTGTTCCTCCGTGATATTTGTTAGTTCCTTGTTTCTTGACAATCTGGTTTTCCAGCCCGAGTTTATAGCTCGGGCCACGGTAAAGTAGCGTTTCTCGCGCGAAACACCGGAAAAACAGTTGTCCGGTGTTCGGCCACTTTGTGGCAATGGCCACAGATGGGCCGGTGGAAGTCGTTCCCCCCACCACGGCGTCGGTGGGAGGAAAGGAGGGTGACTGGCAATTACCGCCACGGGAGTCACCCTCCGTAGAAGTACCAGCAGAAGGACCCGGACCGGTACCAGCGGCAGTGCCAGCCTCCCCCAAACCTTCTACCTCTGGCTGGAAAGGAGGAAAGGTGCAAATAAAGGGGGAGGAGTATTATGACAGCCTGAAGGAAAAATATGCAAGCTACATTTCTGGCACGGAGCTATTATCGGTGCCAGAGAAGTTGGCAGATGTCGAAGCAAGGATAATATCCCTCATCTCCAAAGACCGCAAAACACAAAAGGTTGTGGGGGTCAACAGGGATAGCTTGGAAGAGGCCATCCAGGCCCTGAACATCAGAGCGAAGGCAGTGGCGAGGAGGAGCAATGCAACGTGGGATGTCCTGCTGGGCACGCCCGAAGAGGCCAAGAAGTTGACTGGAGTGGTCCTGGAGACCAAGAATCTCATGTTCCTGACAGAGTACATGGGGATGCGGAAGTTAAAGGTAACACTGCACGGCGTCCCCATGGATATCTCCGAGGACCACGTCGGCGCCTTTTTCGCGAGATTTGGGAAGGTTGCCGAGGTCTCTTCGGGCCGTTCTAAGGCGGGTTGCCTGAACGGTGACATGACCCTGCAGATGACCCTTTCCAAGAAGCAAATTGAAGAAATTTCAAACATCCTCACCTGCAGGAAACGAGCCATTTTTGTCATCGTTGAGGGCAGGAAACCTTGCTGTTGGGTCTGTGGGGCGGCGGAGCACGTCGCCAAGGCGTGCCCGACAAAGAATCCGGCTCCGAAGACCCAACCAACCAAGCAGCAGGACAAACCCACAGGAGGAAAGGAAGCAGCGTCACCAACACCAGCACCAGCGCCACCAACACCAGCTCTAGGAGCGAACAAGGAGGGCGATTGGCAGGTGGTGGCGAGGAAGAAGACCAAAACGCCTTCTCCTTCGAAGGTGCCGTCACCTGCCAAGGCTCCTTCAAAGCCAAAAGAGCCGACAGTGGAAAAATCGCCCTCCAAACAGGGGAAGGGGAAGAAATCCCCCCCAAAACCGGAAGTGGTAGAGGAAGACATGGAGACGGAAAGATCAGCGTCCCTGAAGCGTGGTAGGGAAGAGGAGGAGGAACGCCACGAAGCCAGCAAGAGTCGAAGAAGAAGCAGAAGCAGGGAAAAAAAATTCCTGCGAAATGTTCATCACTGCCGGTATCTCCGGAGAGACGTTCTTACGCTGATAAAGCAAGGAGCCTTCCCTCGTCCCCGCGGAAACCTTCCCAGTCCCCAACCTTCAAATTGACCCCCTTAAAACATGTGATTTTAACCCCCACTCCCACCCCTTCTCCTATGCCCACTCCCGCTCGGGCAAAAAAGAAAAAGCCCTGCCCCGGGGGGAAGAGCTTATGAAAATTCCAGAGGACTTAACCGCAGAGTGGTCGTCACAAAGGCGGAAATTATTGAAGCCGCTACTGAGGTTAACCTCTGTTGACAATTTGTCCACGGATGACCCCAAGAACTTTTCCCAGGCCCCAGGAGTAATTACCCTCGTGAGAAACACCGGGGGTAACCTGCGGGTCTGGGACCACATCAGTGAAGTTAAAAGACTGTATCCAAAGCTGAGAATGAATACTCCTGAACTCAAAAAAATGTCTAAGAATTGTGCGGGGAGGTTCCCTGTTTTGCTCCACCCCTGTCTGTATAGGGTGGTAAAACTAACTTACCCCACGGACGTCGGCGGGATTGTCCTAGACGGGCGGATTACGTCCGATGTAGGAACGGGTTCCCTAGGACAGTCCGTCGGGGTCCTTTCTGCTAAAGATTTCCGTCCCGTATGCAATTAGAGAGCCTTTGTTGCCTGTTTTTCTTTTTCTTTTTCAGGTTTAAAGGATGTCTATCAAGATAGCCAGTTTAAATGCGAAGGGCCTGAGGGATCGGGGTAAGGCGGCTCGCCTGCTTCGTGACCTCTTGTCCTTCGGCGTGGATGTGGCCGCGATCCAAGAGACTCACTTTGTTTGCGAAGTCGACTCTTGTGTGCTGTCTAACGACTTTGTCGTCTATTCAGCATATGGGAGCCGGCAAGCCAGAGGTGTTTCTTTGCTGGTCAAGCGTACCCTGGACGCGAGGGTTGACCTTGTCCATGTCGGTGCCGAGGGCCGGCTGATCGTGCCCGATATTGCAGTGAAAAGCAAATTGTTCCGGCTGATTGTGGTTTATGCGCCCAATAAGCAAGGTGAGCGTGTCTCTTTCTTTCGGCTGTTGGAGCCCTTTATGGTGCATTCAACACGGCTAATCTTAGTTGGGGACTGGAATGCCATCCTAACCCCCAAATGGGATAGAGGGAGGGGCGCTAGCGGGAGGAATGATGATCGTAGCCTGGTTGATCTGATCGACGAATTTGGTCTCGTCGATAGATACCGGGTCGATCATCCGGATGGGAGTATGTGGACGTGGGCGCTTAATTGGCCTTCTACCCGGGTATCTGCGTACCTGGATAGGATGTTAGTGAGAGTGGCCGACATAGACTTCTTAGAATGTCCAACGTTCCACTGGCTAGGCTACACGGACCACAAACTCGTTTGTGCCCGTGTGGTGTTAGACTTTAGGCCTAGGTTGGCTGGTTATTGGAAGTTCAATCAGTCCTTACTGGACAGGCGGGACTTTCGTGACCAGCTGACAAAACTAGTTCAGCGGGCGTTAATTGGGCGAGTCATTGGGAATAAGTGGTGGGTTAACCTTAAGGACTCCATTAGGTCTTTCGCCACCAAATATAGCCAGCGGCTCAAACTAGATAAGGCTGCGGAGGCAAAGACACTTAGTGCTAATTTCGCCCGGGCGGAGGCTGGTGGGGATCCCCTAGAGATAGCCTTAGCCAGGGAGGCCCTGAGGCGCACGACTAGCGAGCGCTATATGGGTCAGGTAATTAGAGCTAAGTTAAGCAAGATGTCTTCCGAAGCTGTGAACATGGGCGCAGAACTGCGCAAGGAAGAAATTCGTCGGGCCGGCGATCGGTACATTCGAGAGGTGCGCGACCCGGAGGGGCATCTCCTTCGGTCCACTGACGACATGTGCGAGGCGTTCCGGCAGCATTTCGAACACCGGTTTACCAAGGAGCCTGGTCTCCGTGACGAGGAGTTTCGCAGCTATTTGGCTGACTTTCCCCGGCTTTTGCCGGCTGAAGCGGCTAGCTGCGAAGGGGAGATTACGGAGGACGAAGTCTACGCGGCTTTGAAGAAGACCGGCAGTGGCAAGTCGCCAGGTTTGGATGGTTTGCCCTATGAATTGTACTTGAGGATGTCGCACCTTTTTGTCCCGCTCTTGACTGTCGTGTTCAACCACTGGTTTCGGCAGGGGTCCATCCCCGGTCGGATCACCAGGGGCGTGATCACGCTGTTGGGAAAAGGCAAGAAGGTTGGGCGGGGATTAGATGATTACAGGCCCATAACTCTGCTAAACACAGAGTTAAAGATTTTGGCCAAGATCCTGACGAATCGCTTGCAGCTAGTTGCCGAGTCTCTGTTGGAACCGGATCAGACTTGTTCTGTGAAGGGACGAACAATTCAGAGCAACCTGCACTTGATCCGCACGATCGTAGAGGGTGTAGAAGACGACGAAGAGGCCGCGCTGATCAATTTGGATCAGTCCAAGGCATTTGATAGGATTGACCATGGCTACCTGGCTGCTGTCCTGCAGGCCGCCGGATTCAAACCCGACTTCAGCCGCTGGATTAGCCTTCTGTATCGCTCCCCCAAGGCTGTGGTACAGGTGAACGGGAAGCTGTCGAGCGCTTTCGCGCTGTCTAGGTCGGTCCGACAGGGTTGTCCACTGTCGCCTCTCCTTTACGTCCTGGCGTTGGAGCCCCTCCTTCGCCGGCTAAGGGACGAGACGTGCAGTCCGGTCCTGCGTGGAATTGCTGTCCCTGGTGGAGCTCGAGCCAGGGTTTCCGCGTACGCCGATGACGTAACGACCTTTGTGTCCTCCCGCAGGGACATAAGGGCGGTACAGAAGGCGCTTGAACGGTACGAACAGGTAACAGGGGCCAGAATTAACCGCGACAAGTCGTCCGGCTTGCGGTTAGGTGCCTGGAAGGGTGTTTCCCTCCCGGGGCCCTTCGACTGGACGGACGGGCCGGTCAAGCTCCTCGGAGTTTGGTTCGGTCCGGACTTACAGTTGGAGAAAAACTGGTCAGAAGTACAGGCAAAGGTCGGCGCGTCGGTCGAGATTTGGCGTCGACGGAGTCTCTCCGTGAAGGGTCTGGCGGAGGTGTGTAATACATACCTCTTTCCCAGAATCCTTTACCGGCTGTCTGTACTTCCCCTTTGTGACGATCATGAGAAGGCGCTCGAGCGTTTGCTATTCTCCTGTCTTTGGAGAGGACGCAAACACATGGTCGACAAAGGAGTCTGTTGCCTCCGTCCGTGTCAAGGGGGTCTGGGGATGCCACACTTGAGGAGCCACGTGCTCGCTTCGAGGTTGGCATTCCTCAGGCGCGCGTTGGAGGAAGATCGGTTGCTTGCGGGGGTAGTGAGGGACATGTTCCCTAGCCTCACTATCACTCCCCCGCTCCTGAGGACTAGCAATAGGCCTTGGGGGCGGCCGAAATTCCTGCTCGAATGTCTGACGGCCCTTCGGGCCATTCCATGGTCCAGTGACCTTTCACGGCCTAGGAGAATCTTCTATCGGGGATTAGTGGAGGGCGCCGTGAAGGATGAACTGTGGAGTAAGCTCGGCATGTCGAGAGAGGAGTATCGCTCTCATTGGTCTTGGGCGCCAGGTGCGGATTGGCTCAACAACTCTGAGTTTTCTCTGACCTGGCGATTGGCTCGGAATGGTTTGTCTCTCAATGACAAGCGTTTCGCAATGGGCCTGGCGGATTTGCCAGATTGTGAACGTTGCGTCCTTGGAATTAAGGAGACGTCTGCGCACGCCTTCTTCCATTGTTCGCGCGTTCGCCCGTTGTGGGCGCGTGTCGGCGAGTTGACTGCTCGTATCGCGCCGCGGGAGCTTGTGCTCATTGATCGCGCATACGCTGTGGACAATGTGTCGCCCCCGTACTCTGGAGTGAAGCGGATGGTGTTTCTGTCGCTACTGGCCACGGCTAGAATGGTGATTTGGATGACGCGTCTGGAGGAAGTCTTGCGGGGAGGTCGTCTTTCGGATCAGGATCTAATCCGATATTTTGAGCACCAGCTCAAAATGAAGATTAGAACTGAACGGAAACGGCTGCACCCGACAGAGTTCAGCGAAAGGTGGGTATATGCGGCGAGCCTGGTTCGCGTGACCGGGGCTAGCCTTGATTTTCTCTTTTAGATCTGCTAGTTGCATCGGGGTGGATTCCTTTGGAACCCCGCCCGTGGTTAAGGTAGAAGTTCTTTTTTGTGCCTAGTTAATGTGAGTGAATGTGTTTGTCCTCGCCTGTTCCCGGCTCCATTGCTTTTGTTATGATCCAGTTCGAGATTCCCATTGTCCAAGTATTATTTTGTCCCGTTTTCACTCTCGGCTGGGTCAGCCTTATACTTTCTCCAGTCCTATTTATTTTTGCCCACTGCTTATCCATTCCCCTTAGAAAGAGAGCTGCTTGATTTTGTCTTTTAAGGCAGAATACAGTGGCCTCTTTAATTATGTGGGTGTGTTTGGGTCTTACTAACATTGTGTATATATATTCAGTTGAAATTGTTTTTTGTTTTGGGGATTTTTGTTTCTTCATTCCCCCTCCCCATCATGTCATTTCATGAATAAAGTTTTAAATTATTTTTGTAAAATATTGTATATATTGTAAAAATCAGAAATTTTTATGTACATTTGGGGTGTTTTTAGGTCCCAGGTATGATTTTGCGGTATTTTGGTGCTTGATAGGTATGAGTGTTGATGGACAAATTTTTATGGTGAATGAGAAAATTGTAACGTATGTATGGGTCGTGAATCGGATTAGCTAGGTATAAGATAGTTACGGAAGACCAACCCAAGTTTTTGTCCCCCTCCCATTTGTTGGCCTTGTGCCAGAATTTGTACTTTTTGTCAAATAAATAAGTACCACCCATTCCCCCGCCTCAATTTTTTGTTGTGTGGTGAATGGTTATAAGAGCAAAATATAGTACTTGTTCCTACGTGATATCTACTAGTATTTTGTGTCTTGGATTTACTGCTTTCCAGCCCGAGTTTATAGCTCGGGCCAGCGTAAAAGTAGCGTTTTTTTAACGCGAAACACCGGAAAGCAGTGATCCGGTGCTCGGCCACTTTGTGGCAATGGCCACAGATGGGCCGATGGAAAGTGTTCCTCCCACCATGGCGTCGGTGGGAGGAAAGGAGGGTGACTGGCAATTGCCGCCACGGGAGTCACCCTCCAGACCAGCTACAGGACCCGGTCCTGTACCAGCAGTACCAGCATCCCCCATACCTTCTACCTCCGGGTGGAAAGGAGGAAAGGTGATCAAAGAGGTGATCAAAAAGGGGGAGGATTATTACCAGCAGCTTAAGGACAAGTACGCAAGCTATATTAAGGGCACAGAGCTTTTGTCGGTGCCCGAACAGTTAGCAGACATCGAGGCCCGTACGATATCCCTCATTACAAAGGACCTAAAAACTCATAAACACATTGGGGTCAGCAGGGATAGCCTGGAGGAGGCCATTATGGCATTAAGCATCAAAGCCAAGGCAGTAGCTAGGAAGAGTAACGCGGTATGGGATGTTCTGCTGGGCACGACCGAAGAGGCCAAGCGGCTGGCGGGGGTGGTCCTGGAGACTAAGAAGATTCAGCTCCACACGGAGTACATGGGGATGCGTAAGCTGAAAATAACCTTACATGGCGTCCCCATGGATATCTCCGAGGACCACGTCGGCGCCTTCTTTGCCAATTTTGGAAGGGTGGCCGAGGTCTCTTCGGTACGGTCCAAAGCGGGTTACTTGACGGGAGACATGGTCCTGCAAGCGACCCTGACAAAGAAGCAGATAGCAGACATCCCCAACGTCCTCACCTGTAGAAAAAGAGCGATATTTGTGGTGGTGGAGGGAAGGAGGCCGTGCTGTTGGGTCTGTGGGGCAGCCGAGCACGTTGCCAAGGTGTGCCCGACGAAAACTCAGACCCCGAATATCCAGCAAACCAAACAGCCAGCAGTACCGGCCCCAACGTCACCAGTATCACCAAAACCAGCACCTCAAGCACCAGCGGCGAACAAGGAGGGCGAGTGGCAGGTGGTGGGGAAGAAGAGGACCAAAACACCGTCACCTGGAGAGACGCCGTCACCTGCCAAGGCTCCGTCCAAAGCGAAAGAGCCCAGTGTAGAGAAATCGCCCTCCAAACGGGGGAAGGATAAGAAATCCCCCCCAAAAAATGGAGCCCATGGAGACAGAGAGATCCGCGTCACTGAAGCGTGGCAGGGAGGAGGAGGAGGAGCGACACGAGATCAACAAGAGCCGCAGAAGGAGCAGGAGTAGAGAAAGAAAAGTCCCAACAAAATGTGCTTCGCTGCCGGTATCCCCGGAGAGGCATACTTATGCCGACAAGGCAAGGAGTCTTCCCTCGTCCCCGCGGAAAGCTTCCCAGTCCCCAGCCTTTAAATTGACCCCCCTGAGACCAGTTTCTTTAACCCCCACTCCCTCCCCTTCTCCTATGCCCACTCCCACTCGGGCAAAAAAGAAAAAAGCCCTGCCCAGAGGCGAAGACTTGATGAAGGTACAGGAGGACATTACAGCGGAGTGGTCCTCTCAGAGGAGGAAACTTCTGAAGCCGCTGTTGAAAATGACCACTGTAGATGGGTTATCCATTGAAAATCCCAAGAACTTTTCCCAGGCCCCAGGAATCATTACCCTTGTGAGGAACACCGGGGGTAACCTGAGGGTCTGGGACCATATCTACGAAGTAAAAAAACTTTTTCCCAATTTGAGAATGGTTCAGGAAAACACTCCCGAACTAAAAAAAATGTCGAAAAATTGTGCGGGGAGGTTCCCTGTTTTACTCCACCCCAGTCTTTATAGGGTGGTAAAACTAACTTACCCCACGGACGTCGGCGGGATTGTCCTAGACGGGCGGATTACGTCCGATGTAGGAACGGGTTCCCTAGGACAGTCCGTCGGGGTCCTTTCTGCTAAAGATTTCCGTCCCGTATGCAATTAGAGAGCCTTTGTTGCCTGTTTTTTCTTTTTTCTTTTTCAGGTTTAAAAGATGTCTATTAAGATAGCCAGCTTGAATGCGAAGGGCCTGAGGGATCGGGGTAAGGCGGCTCGCCTGCTTCGTGACCTCTAGTCCTTCGGCGTGGATGTGGCCGCGATCCAAGAGACTCACTTTGTTTGCGAAGTCGACTCTTGTGTGCTGTCTAACGACTTTGTCGTCTATTCAGCATATGGGAGCCGGCAAGCCAGAGGTGTTTCTTTGCTGGTCAAGCGTACCCTGGACGCGAAGGTTGACCTTGTCCATGTCGGTGCCGAGGGCCGGCTGATCGTGCCCGATATTGCAGTGAAAAGCAAATTGTTCCGGTTGATTGCGGTTTATGCGCCCAATAAGCAAGGTGAGCGTGTCTCTTTCTTTCGGCTGTTGGAGCCCTTTATGGTGCATTCAACACGGCTAATCTTAGTTGGGGACTGGAATGCCATCCTAACCCCCAAATGGGATAGAGGGAGGGGCGCTAGCGGGAGGAATGATGATCGTAGCCTGGTTGATCTGATCGACGAATTTGGTCTCGTCGATAGATACCGGGTCGATCATCCGGATGGGAGTATGTGGACGTGGGCGCTTAATTGGCCTTCTACCCGGGTATCTGCGTACCTGGATAGGATGTTAGTGAGAGTGGCCGACATAGACTTCTTAGAATGTCCAACGTTCCACTGGCTAGGCTACACGGACCACAAACTCGTTTGTGCCCGTGTGGTGTTAGACTTTAGGCCTAGGTTGGCTGGTTATTGGAAGTTCAATCAGTCCTTACTGGACAGGCGGGACTTTCGTGACCAGCTGACAAAACTAGTTCAGCGGGCGTTAATTGGGCGAGTCATTGGGAATAAGTGGTGGGTTAACCTTAAGGACTCCATTAGGTCTTTCGCCACCAAATATAGCCAGCGGCTCAAACTAGATAAGGCTGCGGAGGCAAAGACACTTAGTGCTAATTTCGCCCGGGCGGAGGCTGGTGGGGATCCCCTAGAGATAGCCTTAGCCAGGGAGGCCCTGAGGCGCACGACTAGCGAGCGCTATATGGGCCAGGTAATTAGAGCTAAGTTAAGCAAGATGTCTTCCGAAGCTGTGAACATGGGCGCAGAACTGCGCAAGGAAGAAATTCGTCGGGCCGGCGATCGGTACATTCGAGAGGTGCGCGACCCGGAGGGGCATCTCCTTCGGTCCACTGACGACATGTGCGAGGCGTTCCGGCAGCATTTCGAACACCGGTTTACCAAGGAGCCTGGTCTCCGTGACGAGGAGTTTCGCAGCTATTTGGCTGACTTTCCCCGGCTTTTGCCGGCTGAAGCGGCTAGCTGCGAAGGGGAGATTACGGAGGACGAAGTCTACGCGGCTTTGAAGAAGACCGGCAGTGGCAAGTCGCCAGGTTTGGATGGTTTGCCCTATGAATTGTACTTGAGGATGTCGCACCTTTTTGTCCCGCTCTTGACTGTCGTGTTCAACCACTGGTTTCGGCAGGGGTCCATCCCCGGTCGGATCACCAGGGGCGTGATCACGCTGTTGGGAAAAGGCAAGAAGGTTGGGCGGGGATTAGATGATTACAGGCCCATAACTCTGCTAAACACAGAGTTAAAGATTTTGGCCAAGATCCTGACGAATCGCTTGCAGCTAGTTGCCGAGTCTCTGTTGGAACCGGATCAGACTTGTTCTGTGAAGGGACGAACAATTCAGAGCAACCTGCACTTGATCCGCACGATCGTAGAGGGTGTAGAAGACGACGAAGAGGCCGCGCTGATCAATTTGGATCAGTCCAAGGCATTTGATAGGATTGACCATGGCTACCTGGCTGCTGTCCTGCAGGCCGCCGGATTCAAACCCGACTTCAGCCGCTGGATTAGCCTTCTGTATCGCTCCCCCAAGGCTGTGGTACAGGTGAACGGGAAGCTGTCGAGCGCTTTCGCGCTGTCTAGGTCGGTCCGACAGGGTTGTCCACTGTCGCCTCTCCTTTACGTCCTGGCGTTGGAGCCTCTCCTTCGCCGGCTAAGGGACGAGACGTGCAGTCCGGTCCTGCGTGGAATTGCTGTCCCTGGTGGAGCTCGAGCCAGGGTTTCCGCGTACGCCGATGACGTAACGACCTTTGTGTCCTCCCGCAGGGACATAAGGGCGGTACAGAAGGCGCTTGAACGGTACGAACAGGTAACAGGGGCCAGAATTAACCGCGACAAGTCGTCCGGCTTGCGGTTAGGTGCCTGGAAGGGTGTTTCCCTCCCGGGGCCCTTCGACTGGACGGACGGGCCGGTCAAGCTCCTCGGAGTTTGGTTCGGTCCGGACTTACAGTTGGAGAAAAACTGGTCAGAAGTACAGGCAAAGGTCGGCGCGTCGGTCGAGATTTGGCGTCGACGGAGTCTCTCCGTGAAGGGTCTGGCGGAGGTGTGTAATACATACCTCTTTCCCAGAATCCTTTACCGGCTGTCTGTACTTCCCCTTGGTGACGATCATGAGAAGGCGCTCGAGCGTTTGCTATTCTCCTGTCTTTGGAGAGGACGCAAACACATGGTCGACAAAGGAGTCTGTTGCCTCCGTCCGTGTCAAGGGGGTCTGGGGATGCCACACTTGAGGAGCCACGTGCTCGCTTCGAGGTTGGCATTCCTCAGGCGCGCGTTGGAGGAAGATCGGTTGCTTGCGGGGGTAGTGAGGGACATGTTCCCTAGCCTCACTATCACTCCCCCGCTCCTAAGGACTAGCAATAGGCCTTGGGGGCGGCCGAGATTCCTGCTCGAATGTCTGACGGCCCTTCGGGCCATTCCATGGTCCAGTGACCTTTCACGGCCTAGGAGAATCTTCTATCGGGGATTAGTGGAGGGCGCCGTGAAGGATGAACTGTGGAGTAAGCTCGGCATGTCGAGAGAGGAGTATCGCTCTCATTGGTCTTGGGCGCCAGGTGCGGATTGGCTCAACAACTCTGAGTTTTCTCTGACCTGGCGATTGGCTCGGAATGGTTTGTCTCTCAATGACAAGCGTTTCGCAATGGGCCTGGCGGATTTGCCAGATTGTGAACGTTGCGTCCTTGGAATTAAGGAGACGTCTGCGCACGCCTTCTTCCATTGTTCGCGCGTTCGCCCGTTGTGGGCGCGTGTCGGCGAGTTGACTGCTCGTATCGCGCCGCGGGAGCTTGTGCTCATTGATCGCGCATACGCTGTGGACAATGTGTCGCCCCCGTACTCTGGAGTGAAGCGGATGGTGTTTCTGTCGCTACTGGCCACGGCTAGAATGGTGATTTGGATGACGCGTCTGGAGGAAGTCTTGCGGGGCGGTCGTCTTTCGGATCAGGATCTAATCCGATATTTTGAGCACCAGCTCAAAATTAAGATTAGAACTGAACGAAAACGGCTGCACCCGACAGAGTTCAGCGAAAGGTGGGTATATGCGGCGAGCCTGGTTCGCGTGACCGGGGCTAGCCTTGATTTTCTCTTTTAGATCTGCTAGTTGCATCGGGGTGGATTCCTTTGGAACCCCGCCCGTGGTTAAGGTAGAAGTCTCTTTTGTGCCTAGTTAATGTGAGTGAATGTGTTTGTCCTGGCCTGTTCCCGGCTCCATTGCTTTTGTTATGATCCAGTTCGAGATTCCCATTGTCCAAGTATTATTTTGTCCCGTTTTCACTCTCGGCTGGGTCAGCCTTATACATTCTCCAGTCCAATTTATTTTTGCCCCCTGCTTATCCATTCCCCTTAGAAAGAGAGCTGCTTGATTTTGTCCTGTTTTAAGGCAGAATACAGTGGCCTCTTTAATTATGTGGGTGTGTTTGGGTCTTACTAACATTGTGTATATATATTCATTTGAAATTGTTTTTTGTTTTGGGGTTTTTTGTTTCTTCATTCCCCCTCCCCATCATGTCATTTCATGAATAAAGTTTTAAATTTATTTTTGTACACTATTGTAAATATTGTAAATAAACAAATTTTTATGTACATTTGGGGCGTTTTTAGGTCCCTGGTATGTTACTGCGGTATTTTGGTGTATGATAAGTATGAGTGTTGATGGACAAATTTTTATGGTGAATGAGAAAATTGTAACGTATGTATGGGTCGTGAATCTGATTAGCTAGGTATAAGATAGTTACGGAAGACCAACCCAAGTTTTTGTTCCCCCTCCCATTTGTTGGCCTTGTGCCAGAATTTGTAATTTATTGCAAATAAATCAGTACCACCCATTCCCCCGCCTCAATTTTTTGTTGTGTGGTGAATGGTTATAAGAACAAGGTTTGACATTTGTTCCGCAGTGATATTTGTTAGTTCCTTGTTTCTTGACAATCTGGTTTTCCAGCTCGAGTTTATAGCTCGGGCCACGGTAAAGTAGCGTTTCTCGCGCGAAACACCGGACAAGCAGTTGTCCGGTGTTCGGCCACTTTGTGGCAATGGCCACAGATGGGCCGGTGGAAGTCGTTCCCCCCACCACGGCGTCGGTGGGAGGAAAGGAGGGTGACTGGCAATTACCGCCACGGGAGTCACCCTCCGTAGAAGTACCAGCAGAAGGACCCGGACCGGTACCAGCGGCAGTGCCAGCCTCCCCCAAACCTTCTACCTCTGGCTGGAAAGGAGGAAAGGTGCAAATAAAGGGGGAGGAGTATTATGACAGCCTGAAGGAAAAATATGCAAGCTACATTTCTGGCACGGAGCTATTATCGGTGCCAGAGAAGTTGGCAGATGTCGAAGCAAGGATAATATCCCTCATCTCCAAAGACCGCAAAACACAAAAGGTTGTGGGGGTCAACAGGGATAGCTTGGAAGAGGCCATCCAGGCCCTGAACATTAGAGCGAAGGCAGTGGCGAGGAGGAGCAATGCAACGTGGGATGTCCTGCTGGGCACGCCCGAAGAGGCCAAGAAGTTGACTGGAGTGGTCCTGGAGACCAAGAATCTCATGTTCCTGACAGAGTACATGGGGATGCGGAAGTTAAAGGTAACACTGCACGGCGTCCCCATGGATATCTCCGAGGACCACGTCGGCGCCTTTTTCGCGAGATTTGGGAAGGTTGCCGAGGTCTCTTCGGGCCGTTCGAAGGCGGGTTTCCTGAACGGTGACATGACCCTGCAGATGACCCTTTCCAAGAAGCAAATTGAAGAAATTCCAAACATCCTCACCTGCAGGAAACGAGCCATTTTTATCATCGTTGAGGGCAGGAAACCTTGCTGTTGGGTCTGTGGGGCGGCGGAGCACGTCGCCAAGGCGTGCCCGACAAAGAATCCGGCCCCGAAGACCCAACCAACCAAGCAGCAGGACAAACCCACAGGAGGAAAGGAAGCAGCGTCACCAACACCAGCACCAGCGCCACCAACACCAGCTCTAGGAGCGAACAAGGAGGGCGATTGGCAGGTGGTGGCGAGGAAGAAGACCAAAACGCCTTCTCCTTCGAAGGTGCCGTCACCTGCCAAGGCTCCTTCAAAGCCAAAAGAGCCGACAGTGGAAAAATCGCCCTCCAAACAGGGGAAGGGGAAGAAATCCCCCCCAAAACCGGAAGTGGTAGAGGAAGACATGGAGACGGAAAGATCAGCGTCCCTGAAGCGTGGTAGGGAAGAGGAGGAGGAACGCCACGAAGCCAGCAAGAGTCGAAGAAGAAGCAGAAGCAGGGAAAAAAAATTCCTGCGAAATGTTCATCACTGCCGGTATCTCCGGAGAGACGTTCTTACGCTGATAAAGCAAGGAGCCTTCCCTCGTCCCCGCGGAAAGCTTCCCAGTCCCCAACCTTCAAATTGACCCCCTTAAAACATGTGATTTTAACCCCCACTCCCACCCCTTCTCCTATGCCCACTCCCGCTCGGGCAAAAAAGAAAAAAGCCCTGCCCCGGGGGGAAGAGCTTATGAAAATTCCGGAGGACTTAACCGCAGAGTGGTCGTCACAAAGGCGGAAATTATTGAAGCCGCTACTGAGGTTAACCTCTGTTGACAATTTGTCCACGGATGACCCCAGGAACTTTTCCCAGGCCCCAGGAGTAATTACCCTCGTGAGAAACACCGGGGGTAACCTGCGGGTCTGGGACCACATCAGTGAAGTTAAAAGACTGTATCCAAAGCTGAGAATGGTTCAGGAGAATACTCCTGAACTCAAAAAAATGTCTAAGAATTGTGCGGGGAGGTTCCCTGTTTTACTCCACCCCTGTCTGTATAGGGTGGTAAAACTAACTTACCCCACGGACGTCGGCGGGATTGTCCTAGACGGGCGGATTACGTCCGATGTAGGAACGGGTTCCCTAGGACAGTCCGTCGGGGTCCTTTCTGCTAAAGATTTCCGTCCCGTATGCAATTAGAGAGCCTTTGTTGCCTGTTTTTCTTTTTCTTTTTCAGGTTTAAAGGATGTCTATCAAGATAGCCAGTTTAAATGCGAAGGGCCTGAGGGATCGGGGTAAGGCGGCTCGCCTGCTTCGTGACCTCTTGTCCTTCGGCGTGGATGTGGCCGCGATCCAAGAGACTCACTTTGTTTGCGAAGTCGACTCTTGTGTGCTGTCTAACGACTTTGTCGTCTATTCAGCATATGGGAGCCGGCAAGCCAGAGGTGTTTCTTTGCTGGTCAAGCGTACCCTGGACGCGAAGGTTGACCTTGTCCATGTCGGTGCCGAGGGCCGGCTGATCGTGGCCGATATTGCAGTGAAAAGCAAGTCGTTCCGGTTGATTGCGGTTTATGCGCCCAATAAGCAAGGTGAGCGTGTCTCTTTCTTTCGGCGGTTGGAGCCCTTTATGGTGCATTCAACACGGCTAATCTTAGTTGGGGACTGGAATGCCATCCTAACCCCCAAATGGGATAGAGGGAGGGGCGCTAGCGGGAGGAATGATGATCGTAGCCTGGTTGATCTGATCGACGAATTTGGTCTCGTCGATAGATACCGGGTCGATCATCCGGATGGGAGTATGTGGACGTGGGCGCTTAATTGGCCTTCTACCCGGGTATCTGCGTACCTGGATAGGATGTTAGTGAGAGTGGCCGACATAGACTTCTTAGAATGTCCAACGTTCCACTGGCTAGGCTACACGGACCACAAACTCGTTTGTGCCCGTGTGGTGTTAGACTTTAGGCCTAGGTTGGCTGGTTATTGGAAGTTCAATCAGTCCTTACTGGACAGGCGGGACTTTCGTGACCAGCTGACAAAACTAGTTCAGCGGGCGTTAATTGGGCGAGTCATTGGGAATAAGTGGTGGGTTAACCTTAAGGACTCCATTAGGTCTTTCGCCACCAAATATAGCCAGCGGCTCAAACTAGATAAGGCTGCGGAGGCAAAGACACTTAGTGCTAATTTCGGCCCGGGCGGAGGCTGGTGGGGATCCCCTAGAGATAGCCTTAGCCAGGGAGGCCCTGAGGCGCACGACTAGCGAGCGCTATATGGGCCAGGTAATTAGAGCTAAGTTAAGCAAGATGTCTTCCGAAGCTGTGAACATGGGCGCAGAACTGCGCAAGGAAGAAATTCGTCAGGCCGGCGATCGGTACATTCGAGAGGTGCGCGACCCGGAGGGACATCTCCTTAGGTCCACCGACGACATGTGCGAGGCGTTCCGGCAGCATTTCGAACACCGGTTTACCAAGGAGCCTGGTCTCCGTGACGAGGAGTTTCGCAGCTATTTGGCTGACTTTCCCCGGCTTTTGCCGGCTGAAGCGGCTAGCTGCGAAGGGGAGATTACGGAGGACGAAGTCTACGCGGCTTTGAAGAAGACCGGCAGTGGCAAGTCGCCAGGTTTGGATGGTTTGCCCTATGAATTGTACTTGAGGATGTCGCACCTTTTTGTCCCGCTCTTGACTGTCGTGTTCAACCACTGGTTTCGGCAGGGGTCCATCCCCGGTCGGATCACCAGGGGCGTGATCACGCTGTTGGGAAAAGGCAAGAAGGTTGGGCGGGGATTAGACGATTACAGGCCCATAACTCTGCTAAACACAGAGTTAAAGATTTTGGCCAAGATCCTGACGAATCGCTTGCAGCTAGTTGCCGAGTCTCTGTTGGAACCGGATCAGACTTGTTCTGTGAAGGGACGAACAATTCAGAGCAACCTGCACTTGATCCGCACGATCGTAGAGGGTGTAGAAGTCGACGAAGAGGCCGCGCTGATCAATTTGGATCAGTCCAAGGCATTTGATAGGATTGACCATGGCTACCTGGCTGCTGTCCTGCAGGCCGCCGGATTCAAACCCGACTTCAGCCGCTGGATTAGCCTTCTGTATCGCTCCCCCAAGGCTGTGGTACAGGTGAACGGGAAGCTGTCGAGCGCTTTCGCGCTGTCTAGGTCGGTCCGACAGGGTTGTCCACTGCCGCCTCTCCTTTACGTCCTGGCGTTGGAGCCTCTCCTTCGCCGGCTAAGGGACGAGACGTGCAGTCCGGTCCTGCGTGGAATTGCTGTCCCTGGTGGAGCTCGAGCCAGGGTTTCCGCGTACGCCGATGACGTAACGACCTTTGTGTCCTCCCGCAGGGACATAAGGGCGGTACAGAAGGCGCTTGAACGGTACGAACAGGTAACAGGGGCCAGAATTAACCGCGACAAGTCGTCCGGCTTGCGGTTAGGTGCCTGGAAGGGTGTTTCCCTCCCGGGGCCCTTCGACTGGACGGACGGGCCGGTCAAGCTCCTCGGAGTTTGGTTCGGTCCGGACTTACAGTTGGAGAAAAACTGGTCAGAAGTACAGGCAAAGGTCGGCGCGTCGGTCGAGATTTGGCGTCGACGGAGTCTCTCCGTGAAGGGTCTGGCGGAGGTGTGTAATACATACCTCTTTCCCAGAATCCTTTACCGGCTGTCTGTACTTCCCCTTTGTGACGATCATGAGAAGGCGCTCGAGCGTTTGCTATTCTCCTGTCTTTGGAGAGGACGCAAACACATGGTCGACAAAGGAGTCTGTTGCCTCCGTCCGTGTCAAGGGGGTCTGGGGATGCCACACTTGAGGAGCCACGTGCTCGCTTCGAGGTTGGCATTCCTCAGGCGCGCGTTGGAGGAAGATCGGTTGCTTGCGGGGGTAGTGAGGGACATGTTCCCTAGCCTCACTATCACTTCCCCCGCTCCTAAGGACTAGCAATAGGCCTTGGGGGCGGCCGAAATTCCTGCTCGAATGTCTGACGGCCCTTCGGGCCATTCCATGGTCCAGTGACCTTTCACGGCCTAGGAGAATCTTCTATCGGGGATTAGTGGAGGGCCGCCGTGAAGGATGAACTGTGGAGTAAGCTCGGCATGTCGAGAGAGGAGTATCGCTCTCATTGGTCTTGGGCACCAGGTGCGGATTGGCTCAACAACTCTGAGTTTTCTCTGACCTGGCGATTGGCTCGGAATGGTTTGTCTCTCAACGACAAGCGTTTCGCAATGGGCCTGGCGGATTTGCCAGATTGTGAACGTTGCGTCCTTGGAATTAATGAGACGTCTGCGCACGCCTTCTTCCATTGTTCGCGCGTTCGCCCGTTGTGGGCGCGTGTCGGCGAGTTGACTGCTCGTATCGCGCCGCGGGAGCTTGTGCTCATTGATCGCGCATACGCTGTGGACAATGTGTCGCCCCCGTACTCTGGAGTGAAGCGGATGGTGTTTCTGTCGCTACTGGCCACGGCTAGAATGGTGATTTGGATGACGCGTCTGGAGGAAGTCTTGCGGGGAGGTCGTCTTTCGGATCAGGATCTAATCCGATATTTTGAGCACCAGCTCAAAATTAAGATTAGAACTGAACGAAAACGGCTGCACCCGACAGAGTTCAGCGAAAGGTGGGTATATGCGGCGAGCCTGGTTCGCGTGACCGGGGCTAGCCTTGATTTTCTCTTTTAGATCTGCTAGTTGCATCGGGGTGGATTCCTTTGGAACCCCTCCCGTGGTTAAGGTAAGAAGTCTTTTTGTGCCTAGTTAATGTGAGTGAATGTGTTTGTCCTCGCCTGTTCCCGGCTCCATTGCTTTTGTTATGATCCAGTTCGAGATTCCCATTGTCCAAGTATTAATTTGTCCCGTTTTCACTCTCGGCTGGGTCTGCGTTATACATTCTCCAGTCCAATTTATTTTTGCCCCCTGCTTATCCATTCCCCTTAGAAAGAGAGCTGCTTGATTTTGTCCTTTTAAGGCAGAATACAGTGGCCTCTTTAATTATGTGGGTGTGTTTGGGTCTTACTAACATCGTGTATATATATTCATTTGAAATTGTTTTTTGTTTTGGGGATTTTTTTGTTTCTTCATTCCCCCTTCCCATCATGTCATTTCATGAATAAAGTTTTAAATTTATTTTTGTACACTATTGTAAATATTGTAAATAAACAAATTTTTATGTACATTTGGGGCGTTTTTAGGTCCCTGGTATGTTACTGCGGTATTTTGGTGTATGATAAGTATGAGTGTTGATGGACAAATTTTTATGGTGAATGAGAAAATTGTAACGTATGTATGGGTCGTGAATCTGATTAGCTAGGTATAAGATAGTTACGGAAGACCAACCCAAGTTTTTGTTCCCCCTCCCATTTGTTGGCCTTGTGCCAGAATTTGTACTTGTTGCAAATAAATAAGTACCACCCATTCCCCCGCCTCAATTTTTTGTTGTGTGGTGAATGGTTATAAGAACAAGGTTTGACATTTGTTCCGCAGTGATATTTGTTAGTTCCTTGTTTCTTGACAATCTGGTTTTCCAGCCCGAGTTTATAGCTCGGGCCACGGTAAAGTAGCGTTTCTCGCGCGAAACACCGGAAAAGCAGTTGTCCGGTGTTCGGCCTCTTTGTGGCAATGGCCACAGATGGGCCGGTGGAAGTCGTTCCCCCCACCACGGCGTCGGTGGGAGGAAAGGAGGGTGACTGGCAATTACCGCCACGGGAGTCACCCTCCGTAGAAGTACCAGCAGAAGGACCCGGACCGGTACCAGCGGCAGTGCCAGCCTCCCCCAAACCTTCTACCTCTGGCTGGAAAGGAGGAAAGGTGCAAATAAAGGGGGAGGAGTATTATGACAGCCTGAAGGAAAAATATGCAAGCTACATTTCTGGCACGGAGCTATTATCGGTGCCAGAGAAGTTGGCAGATGTCGAAGCAAGGATAATATCCCTCATCTCCAAAGACCGCAAAACACAAAAGGTTGTGGGGGTCAACAGGGATAGCTTGGAAGAGGCCATCCAGGCCCTGAACATTAGAGCGAAGGCAGTGGCGAGGAGGAGCAATGCAACGTGGGATGTCCTGCTGGGCACGCCCGAAGAGGCCAAGAAGTTGACTGGAGTGGTCCTGGAGACCAAGAATCTCATGTTCCTGACAGAGTACATGGGGATGCGGAAGTTAAAGGTAACACTGCACGGCGTCCCCATGGATATCTCCGAGGACCACGTCGGCGCCTTTTTCGCGAGATTTGGGAAGGTTGCCGAGGTCTCTTCGGGCCGTTCGAAGGCGGGTTTCCTGAACGGTGACATGACCCTGCAGATGACCCTTTCCAAGAAGCAAATTGAAGAAATTCCAAACATCCTCACCTGCAGGAAACGAGCCATTTTTATCATCGTTGAGGGCAGGAAACCTTGCTGTTGGGTCTGTGGGGCGGCGGAGCACGTCGCCAAGGCGTGCCCGACAAAGAATCCGGCCCCGAAGACCCAACCAACCAAGCAGCAGGACAAACCCACAGGAGGAAAGGAAGCAGCGTCACCAACACCAGCACCAGCGCCACCAACACCAGCTCTAGGAGCGAACAAGGAGGGCGATTGGCAGGTGGTGGCGAGGAAGAAGACCAAAACGCCTTCTCCTTCGAAGGTGCCGTCACCTGCCAAGGCTCCTTCAAAGCCAAAAGAGCCGACAGTGGAAAAATCGCCCTCCAAACAGGGGAAGGGGAAGAAATCCCCCCCAAAACCGGAAGTGGTAGAGGAAGACATGGAGACGGAAAGATCAGCGTCCCTGAAGCGTGGTAGGGAAGAGGAGGAGGAACGCCACGAAGCCAGCAAGAGTCGAAGAAGAAGCAGAAGCAGGGAAAAAAAATTCCTGCGAAATGTTCATCACTGCCGGTATCTCCGGAGAGACGTTCTTACGCTGATAAAGCAAGGAGCCTTCCCTCGTCCCCGCGGAAAGCTTCCCAGTCCCCAACCTTCAAATTGACCCCCTTAAAACATGTGATTTTAACCCCCACTCCCACCCCTTCTCCTATGCCCACTCCCGCTCGGGCAAAAAAGAAAAAAGCCCTGCCCCGGGGGGAAGAGCTTATGAAAATTCCGGAGGACTTAACCGCAGAGTGGTCGTCACAAAGGCGGAAATTATTGAAGCCGCTACTGAGGTTAACCTCTGTTGACAATTTGTCCACGGATGACCCCAGGAACTTTTCCCAGGCCCCAGGAGTAATTACCCTCGTGAGAAACACCGGGGGTAACCTGCGGGTCTGGGACCACATCAGTGAAGTTAAAAGACTGTATCCAAAGCTGAGAATGGTTCAGGAGAATACTCCTGAACTCAAAAAAATGTCTAAGAATTGTGCGGGGAGGTTCCCTGTTTTACTCCACCCCTGTCTGTATAGGGTGGTAAAACTAACTTACCCCACGGACGTCGGCGGGATTGTCCTAGACGGGCGGATTACGTCCGATGTAGGAACGGGTTCCCTAGGACAGTCCGTCGGGGTCCTTTCTGCTAAAGATTTCCGTCCCGTATGCAATTAGAGAGCCTTTGTTGCCTGTTTTTCTTTTTCTTTTTCAGGTTTAAAGGATGTCTATCAAGATAGCCAGTTTAAATGCGAAGGGCCTGAGGGATCGGGGTAAGGCGGCTCGCCTGCTTCGTGACCTCTTGTCCTTCGGCGTGGATGTGGCCGCGATCCAAGAGACTCACTTTGTTTGCGAAGTCGACTCTTGTGTGCTGTCTAACGACTTTGTCGTCTATTCAGCATATGGGAGCCGGCAAGCCAGAGGTGTTTCTTTGCTGGTCAAGCGTACCCTGGACGCGAAGGTTGACCTTGTCCATGTCGGTGCCGAGGGCCGGCTGATCGTGGCCGATATTGCAGTGAAAAGCAAGTCGTTCCGGTTGATTGCGGTTTATGCGCCCAATAAGCAAGGTGAGCGTGTCTCTTTCTTTCGGCGGTTGGAGCCCTTTATGGTGCATTCAACACGGCTAATCTTAGTTGGGGACTGGAATGCCATCCTAACCCCCAAATGGGATAGAGGGAGGGGCGCTAGCGGGAGGAATGATGATCGTAGCCTGGTTGATCTGATCGACGAATTTGGTCTCGTCGATAGATACCGGGTCGATCATCCGGATGGGAGTATGTGGACGTGGGCGCTTAATTGGCCTTCTACCCGGGTATCTGCGTACCTGGATAGGATGTTAGTGAGAGAATGTCCAACGTTCCACTGGCTAGGCTACACGGACCACAAACTCGTTTGTGCCCGTGTGGTGTTAGACTTTAGGCCTAGGTTGGCTGGTTATTGGAAGTTCAATCAGTCCTTACTGGACAGGCGGGACTTTCGTGACCAGCTGACAAAACTAGTTCAGCGGGCGTTAATTGGGCGAGTCATTGGGAATAAGTGGTGGGTTAACCTTAAGGACTCCATTAGGTCTTTCGCCACCAAATATAGCCAGCGGCTCAAACTAGATAAGGCTGCGGAGGCAAAGAGACTTAGTGCTAATTTCGGCCCGGGCGGAGGCTGGTGGGGATCCCCTAGAGATAGCCTTAGCCAGGGAGGCCCTGAGGCGCACGACTAGCGAGCGCTATATGGGCCAGGTAATTAGAGCTAAGTTAAGCAAGATGTCTTCCGAAGCTGTGAACATGGGCGCAGAACTGCGCAAGGAAGAAATTCGTCGGGCCGGCGATCGGTACATTCGAGAGGTGCGCGACCCGGAGGGACACCTCCTTAGGTCCACCGACGACATGTGCGAGGCGTTCCGGCAGCATTTCGAACACCGGTTTACCAAGGAGCCTGGTCTCCGTGACGAGGAGTTTCGCAGCTATTTGGCTGACTTTCCCCGGCTTTTGCCGGCTGAAGCGGCTAGCTGCGAAGGGGAGATTACGGAGGACGAAGTCTACGCGGCTTTGAAGAAGACCGGCAGTGGCAAGTCGCCAGGTTTGGATGGTTTGCCCTATGAATTGTACTTGAGGATGTCGCACCTTTTTGTCCCGCTCTTGACTGTCGTGTTCAACCACTGGTTTCGGCAGGGGTCCATCCCCGGTCGGATCACCAGGGGCGTGATCACGCTGTTGGGAAAAGGCAAGAAGGTTGGGCGGGGATTAGACGATTACAGGCCCATAACTCTGCTAAACACAGAGTTAAAGATTTTGGCCAAGATCCTGACGAATCGCTTGCAGCTAGTTGCCGAGTCTCTGTTGGAACCGGATCAGACTTGTTCTGTGAAGGGACGAACAATTCAGAGCAACCTGCACTTGATCCGCACGATCGTAGAGGGTGTAGAAGACGACGATGAGGCCGCGCTGATCAATTTGGATCAGTCCAAGGCATTTGATAGGATTGACCATGGCTACCTGGCTGCTGTCCTGCAGGCCGCCGGATTCAAACCCGACTTCAGCCGCTGGATTAGCCTTCTGTATCGCTTCCCCCAAGGCTGTGGTACAGGTGAACGGGAAGCTGTCGAGCGCTTTCGCGCTGTCTAGGTCGGTCCGACAGGGTTGTCCACTGTCTTCTCTCCTTTATGTCTTGGCGTTGGAGCCCCTCCTTCGCCGGCTAAGGGACGAGACGGGCAGTCCGGTCCTGCGTGGAATTGAAGTCCCTGGTGGAGCTCGAGCCAGGGTTTCCGCGTACGCCGATGACGTAACGACCTTTGTGTCCTCCCGCAGGGACATAAGGGCGGTACAGAAGGCGCTTGAACGGTACGAACAGGTAACAGGGGCCAGAATTAACCGCGACAAGTCGTCCGGCTTGCGGTTAGGTGACTGGAAGGGTGTTTCCCTCCCGGGGCCCTTCGACTGGACGGACGGGCCGGTCAAGCTCCTCGGAGTTTGGTTCGGTCCGGACTTACAGCTGGAGAAAAACTGGTCAGAAGTACTGGCAAAGGTCGGCGCGTCGGTCAAGACTTGGCGTCGACGGGGTCTCTCCGTGAAGGGCTTGGCGGAGGTGTGTAACACATACCTCTTTCCCATGATCCTTTACCGGCTGTCAGTACTTCCCCTTTGTGACGATCATGAGAAGGCGCTCGAGCGTTTGCTATTCTCCTGTCTGTGGAGAGGACGCAAACACATGGTCGACAAAGGAGTCTGTTGCCTCCGTCCGTGTCAAGGGGGTCTGGGGATGCCACACTTGAGGAGCCACGTGCTCGCTTCGAGGTTGGCATTCCTCAGGCGCGCGTTAGAGGAAGATCGGTTGCTTGCGGGGGTAGTGAGGGACATGTTCCCTTGCCTTACCATCACGCCCCCGACCCTATGGCTGACCGTCAGGCCTTGGGTGCGACCGAAATTCCTGCTCGAATGTCTGGCGGCTTTACAGGCCATTCCACGGTCCAGTGACCTTTCACAGCCTAGGAAAATCTTCTATCGGGGATTAGTGGAGGGCGCCGTGAAGGATAAGCTGTGGAGTAAGCTCGGCATGTCGAGAGTGGAGTACCGCTCTCATTGGTCTTGGGCGCCAGGTGCGGACTGGCTCAGCAACTCTGAGTTTTCTCTGACCTGGCGATTGGCTCGGAATGGTTTCTCTCTCAATGACAAGCGTTTCGCAATGGGCCTGGCGGATTTGCCAGATTGTGAACGTTGCAACCTTGGAATTAAGGAGACGTCTGCGCACGCCTTCTTCCATTGTTCGCGCGTTCGCCCGTTGTGGGCGCGTGTCGGCGAGTTGACTGCTCGTATCGCGCCGCGGGAGCTCGTGCTCATTGATCGCGCATACGCTGTGGACAATGTGTTGCCCCCGTACTCTGGAGTGAAGCGGATGGTGTTTCTGACGCTGCTGGCCTCGGCTAGAATGGTGATATGGACAACGCGACTGGAGGAAGTCTTGCGGGGCGGTCGTCTTTCGGATCAGGATCTAATCCGATATTTTGAGCACCAGCTCAAAATGAAGATTAGAACTGAACGGAAACGGCTGCACCCGACAGACTTTTGCGAAAGGTGGATACATGCAGGCGAGCCTGGTTCGTGTGACCGGGGCTAGCCTTGATTTTCTTTTTTAGATCTGCTAATCACATCGGGGGGGATTCCTTTGGAACCCCTTCCCGTGGTTAAGGTAGATATTCTTTTGTGTACCTAGTTAATGTGAGTGTATGGGTTGTCCTAGCCTGTTCCCGGCTCCAATTGCTTTTGTTATGATCCAGTTCGAGATTCCCCTTTGTCCTTCGTTATTTTGTCCCGTTTCATTCTCGGCTGGGTCAGCCTTATATATGCTCCAGTCCAATTTATTTTGTACCTTACTTCTCCCATCCCCTTAGAAAGAGAGCTACTTGATTTTGTCCTTTTTTTTAAGGCAGAATACAGTGGCCTCTTTAATTATGAGGGTGTGTTTGGGTCTTACTAACACTATGTATATGTTTTCAGTTGACATTGTTTTTGTTTTGGGGATTTTTTGTTTCTTCATACCCCCTTCCCATCATGTCATTTCATGCACAAATTTTTAAATCTATTTTTGTATTATATTTGTAAATAGTCACAAATTTTTATGTACATTTTGGGCGTTTTGTAGGTCCCTGGTATGTTTTTTGCGGTATTTTGGTGTACGATATGTATGAGTGTTGATGGACAAATTCTTATGGTGATTGAGAAAATTGTAACGTATGTATGGGTCGTGAATCCGGATTAGCTAGGTATAAGATAGAGTACTGAAGACCACCCCAAGTTTTGTTCCCCCTCCCATTTTTCGGCCTTGTGCCATAATCTTTGTAATAAAAGATAAATAAAACCAGCCATTTCCTCCCAATCTTGTGTTGTGTGGTCAATGGCAGAGGATCAAAGTGTAGTATCTGTTCCATAGTGATACTTACTATTGCTTTGTTTCCTGGACAATTGTGTTCCAGCCTAAGTTTATTGCTCAGGCCCGCGCAAAAGTAGCGTGTAAACGCGAAACGCCGGAAGACAAGCGTCCGTGGTTCGGCCTCTTGGGAGGCATGGCCTCGGAAGGGCCTGGGGAAGTAGTTCCTCCCACCACGGCGTCGGTGGGAGGAAAGGAGGGTGACTGGCAACTACCGCCACGGGAGTCACCCTCCGTAGCAGCAGCAGCATCCCCCAAACCATCGACCTCGGGGTGGACAGGGGGAAAGATCGTCATGAAAAACGAAGAATTCTACGAGGAAATGAAAGGAAAATATGCGCAGTATATTAAGGGAACTGAGCTAGTCTCAGTTCCGGAACAACTAGCGCAAATTGAAGTGCGTATTATTACGCTTATAACAAAAGACATAAAGACTCACAAGTTGGTGGGAGTAACCAGAGAAGTTTTTGAGGAGGCGTTATCAGCTCTGAAACTAAATGCTAGGGCCGTGGCGAGGAAGAGCAATGCCATGTGGGACGTCCTGCTGGCTTCAGCGGACGAAGCCAAAAGACTAATTGGGGTAGTTCTGGAGACAAAAACGCTCCAACTCCACACTGAGTATATGGGGACCAAAAAAATCAAGGTTACCCTGCATGGCGTCCCCATGGACATTGCGGAGGACCACATAGGTGCCTTTTTCGCCCATTATGGAAAGGTGGCCTGTGTTTCCTCGCTGCGGTCCAAAGCAGGTATCTTAACAGGCGACATGACCCTGCAGGTGACTATAACGAAGGAAAACATTCCCAAAATTCCTAACATCCTCACCTGCAGGGGTCGCGTAATATTCATAATTGTTGAAGGAAGAAAACCGTGCTGTTGGGTCTGCGGGGCGGCGGAACATGTAGCAAAAACCTGCCCCACCAAGAATCCTGCCCCAAAGGCCCAACCAGCCAAGCAGCCACAGCAGGAGCAAGGCAAACCAAAGACGGCAACACCAAAGACGGCATCACCAGCACCGGCTCCAGCGGTCAACAAGGACGGCGAGTGGCAGGTGGTGGGCAGGAAGAAGAATAAAACACCATCCCCGGCGAAGGTGCCGCCACCTGCCAAAACGCCGGCTAAGATGAAGGAGACCCCGGTGAAGGATACCCCGGTGAAGAGGTCTCCAGTCCAACCGGAAAGGGGTTCCCAAAAGGAAAAGAGCCCCTCGCCTAGTATGGAGATGGAGGTGGAAAGGGCAGCGTCTCTCAAACGTGGGAGAGACGAGGAAGCGGAGGAAGAACACGACAGCCCGAAGTCGCGGCGGAGAAGCAGGAGCAGAGAGAGAAGAGTACGGAAGGAGAAATGTTCGTCTCTACCGGTGTCCCCCGTGAGAAAGACTTATGCGGACAAGGCAAGAAGCCTTCCCGCTTCCCCGCTTAAAGCTTCCCAGTCCCCAGTTTTTAAACTGACCCCCTTGGCAAAAGCTAGTGCCATAACTCCTACTCCCTCCCCTTCTCCTACTCCCACTCCCTCTCGGGCTAAGAAAAAAATGCCCTCCCGCGTGGGGATGCCCTGATGAAAGGTTCCAGAAAATATTTCAGAGGAGTGGTCTTCCCAGCGACGAAGGCTACTGAAGCCTCTTTTAAAATTGACCTCTGTGAAGGGTCTCTCTACGGAAGACCCGAGGAACTTTGCCCAGGCCCCAGGTGTCATCACCCTGGTTAGGAATACCGGGGGGAACCTGCGGGTCTGGGACCACATCGCAGAGGTCCAGAAGCATTATACCAATTTAAATATGGTCAAAGAACATTCACCAGAGCTAAGAAAAATGGCTAAAAATTGTTCGGGGAGGTTCCCCATTTTACTCCACCCCTGCTTATATAGGGTGGTAAAACTTATCTATCCAACGGACGTCGGCGGTATTGTCCTAGACGGACGAATTACGTCCGTTATAGGTACAGGGTCCCTAGGACAGTCCGTCGGGGTCCCATCCACCAGAGATTTTTTCCCCGTATGTGATTAGAGCCGTTGTTGCATGCTTTTCTTGTTCTCTTTTTCAGGCCTAAGAAATGTCTATCAAGATAGCCAGTTTGAATGCGTATGGCCTGAGGGATCGGGGTAAGGCGGCTCGCCTGCTTCGTGACCTCTTGTCGTACGGCGTGGATGTGGCCGCGATCCAAGAGACTCACTTTGTTTGCGAAGTCGACTCGTGTGTGCTGGATGACGACTTTGTCGTTTATTCAGCATATGGGAGCCGGCGGGCCAGAGGTGTTTCTTTGCTGGTTAAGCGTACCCTGGACGCGAGGGTTGACCTTGTCCATGTCGGTGCCGAGGGCCGGCTGATCGTGGCCGATATTGCAGTGAAAAGCAAGTCGTTCCGGCTGATTGCGGTTTATGCGCCCAATGTTCAAGGGTGAGCGTGTCTCTTTCTTTCGGCTGTTGGAGCCCTTCATGGTGCATTCAACACGGCTAATCTTAGTTGGGGACTGGAATGCCATCCTAACCCCCAAATGGGATAGAGGGAGGGGCGCTAGCGGGTGGAGTGGTGATCGTAGCCTGGTCAATCTGGTCGGCGATTTTGGTCTCGTCGATAGATACCGGGTCGATCATCCGGAAGGGAGCATGTGGACGTGGACGCGTAGTTGGCCTTCTACCCGGGTATCAGCGTACCTGGATAGGATGTTAGTGAGAGAAGCCGACATAGACTTCTTAGAATGTCCAACGTTCCACTGGTTAGGCTACACGGACCACAAACTCGTTTGTGCCCGTGTGGTGTTAGATTTTAGGCCTAGGTTGGCTGGTTATTGGAAGTTCAATCAGTCCTTACTGGACAGGCGGGACTTTCGTGACCAGCTGACAAAACTAGTATGCGGGCGTTAATTGGGCGAGTCATTGGGAGTAAGTGGTGGGTTAGTCTTAAGGACTCCATTAGGTCTTTCGCCACCAAATATAGCCAGCGGCTCAACCTAGATAAGGCTGCGGAGGCAAAGACACTTAGAGCTAATTTCGCCCGGGCGGAGGCTGGTGGGGATTCCCTAGAGATAGCCTTAGCCAGGGAGGCCCTGGAGCGTTCGACTAGCGGGCGCTACATGGGCCAGGTAATTAGGGCTAAGTTAAGCAAGATGTCTTCCGAAGCTGTGAAAATGGGCGCGGAACTGCGCAAGGAAGAAATTCGCCGAGCCGGCGACCGGTACATTCGAGAGGTACGCGACCCGGAGGGACATCTCCTTAGGTCGACCGACGACATGTGCGAGGCGTTCCGGCAGCATTTCGAACACCGATTTACCAAGGAGCCTGGTCTCCGTGACGAGGAGTTTCGCAGCTATTTGGCTGACTTTCCCCGGCTTTTGCCGGCTGAAGCGGCTAGCTGCGAAGGGGAGATTACGGAGGACGAAATCTACGTGGATTTGAAGAAGGTCGGCAGTGGCAAGTCGCCAGGTTTGGATGGTTTGCCCTATGAATTGTACTTGAGGATGTCGCACCTTTTTGTCCCGCTCTTGGCTGTCGTGTTCAACCACTGGTTTCGGCAGGGGTCCATCCCAGGTCGGATCACCAGGGGCGTGATCACGCTGTTGAGAAAAGGCAAGAAGGTTGGGAGGGAACTAGACGATTACAGGCCCATAACTCTGCTAAACACAGAGTTAAAGATTTTGGCCAAGATCCTGACGAATCGCTTGCAGCTAGTTGCCGAGTCTCTGTTGGAACCGGATCAGACTTGTTCTGTGAAGGGGAGAACAATTCAGAGCAACCTGCACTTGATTCGCACGATCATAGAGGGTGTAGAAGGACGACGATGAGGCCGCGCTGATCAATTTAGATCAGTCCAAGGCATTTGATAGGATTGACCATGGCTACCTGGCTGCTGTCCTGCAGGCCGCCGGATTCAAACCCGACTTCAGCCGCTGGATTAGCCTTCTGTATCGCTCCCCCCAGGCTGTGGTACAGGTGAACGGGAAGCTGTCGGGCGCTTTCGCGCTGTCTAGGTCGGTCCGACAGGGTTGTCCACTGTCTTCTCTCCTTTATGTCTTGGCGTTGGAGCCCCTCCTTCGCCGGCTAAGGGACGAGACGGGCAGTCCGGTCCTGCGTGGAATTGAAGTCCCTGGTGGAGCTCGAGCCAGGGTTTCCGCGTACGCCGATGACGTAACGACCTTTGTGTCCTCCCGCAGGGACATAGAGGCGGTACACCAGGCGCTTGTACGGTACGAGAAGGTGACAGGGGCCAGAATTAACTGCGACAAGTCATCCGGCTTGCGGTTAGGTGCCTGGAAGGGAGTTTCCCTCCCGGGGCCCTTCAGCTGGACGGACGGGCCGGTCAAGCTCCTCGGAGTTTGGTTCGGTCCGGACTTACAGCTGGAGAAAAACTGGTCAGAAGTACTGGCAAAGGTCGGCGCGTCGGTCAAGACTTGGCGTCGACGGGGTCTCTCCGTGAAGGGCTTGGCGGAGGTGTGTAACACATACCTCTTTCCCATGATCCTTTACCGGCTGTCAGTACTTCCCCTTTGTGACGATCATGAGAAGGCGCTCGAGCGTTTGCTATTCTCCTGTCTGTGGAGAGGACGCAAACACATGGTCGACAAAGGAGTCTGTTGCCTCCGTCCGTGTCAAGGGGGTCTGGGGATGCCACACTTGAGGAGCCACGTGCTCGCTTCAAGGTTGGCATTCCTCAGGCGCGCGTTAGAGGAAGATCGGTTGCTTGCGGGGGTAGTGAGGGACATGTTCCCTTGCCTTACCATCACGCCCCCGACCCTATGGCTGACCGTCAGGCCTTGGGTGCGACCGAAATTCCTGCTCGAATGTCTGGCGGCTTTACAGGCCATTCCACGGTCCAGTGACCTTTCACAGCCTAGGAAAATCTTCTATCGGGGATTAGTGGAGGGCGCCGTGAAGGATAAGCTGTGGAGTAAGCTCGGCATGTCGAGAGTGGAGTACCGCTCTCATTGGTCTTGGGCGCCAGTTTTCTCTGACCTGGCGATTGGCTCGGAATGGTTTCTCTCTCAATGACAAGCGTTTCGCAATGGGCCTGGCGGATTTGCCAGATTGTGAACGTTGCAACCTTGGAATTAAGGAGACGTCTGCGCACGCCTTCTTCCATTGTTCGCGCGTTCGCCCGTTGTGGGCGCGTGTCGGCGAGTTGACTGCTCGTATCGCGCCGCGGGAGCTCGTGCTCATTGATCGCGCATACGCTGTGGACAATGTGTTGCCCCCGTACTCTGGAGTGAAGCGGATGGTGTTTCTGACGCTGCTGGCCTCGGCTAGAATGGTGATATGGACGACGCGACTGGAGGAAGTCTTGCAGGGCGGTCGTCTTTCGGATCAGGATCTAATCCGATATTTTGAGCACCAGCTCAAAATGAAGATTAGAACTGAACGGAAACGGCTGCACCCGACAGACTTTTGCGAAAGGTGGATACATGCAGCGAGCCTGGTTCGTGTGACCGGGGCTAGCCTTGATTTTCTTTTTTAGATCTGCTAATCACATCGGGGGGGATTCCTTTGGAACCCTTCCCGTGGTTAAGGTAGAAATTCTTTTGTATACCTAGTTAATGTGAGTGTATGGGTTGTCCTAGCCTGTTCCCGGCTCCAATACTTTTGTTATGATCCAGTTCGAGATCCCCTTTGTCCAGCGTTATTTTGTCCCGTTTTACTCTCGGCTGGGTCAGCCTTATATATTCCCCAGTCCAATTTATTTTTTAACCTGCTTCTCCATTCCCCTTTAGAAAGAGAGCTACTTGATTTTGCCTTTTAAGGCAGAATACAGTGGCCTCTTTAATTATGAGGGTGTGTTTGGGTCTTACTAACACTATGTATATGTTTCCATTTGATATTGTTTTTGTTTTGGGGATTTTTGTTTCTTCATACCCCCTTCCCATCATGTCATTTCATGTATAAATTTTAAATCTATTTTTGTATTATATTTGTAAATAGTCATAAATTTTTATGTACATTTGGGGCGTTTTGTAGGTCCCTGGTATGGTTTTTGCGGTATTTTGGTGTACGATATGTATGAGTGTTGATGGACAAATTCTTATGGTGATTGAGAAAATTGTAACGTATGTATGGGTCGTGAATCCGATTAGCTAGGTATAAGATAGAGTACTGAAGACCACCCCAAGTTTTGTTCCCCCTCCCATTTTTCGGCCTTGTGCCATAATCTTTTGTAAAATAAAGATAAATAAAACCAGCCATTTCCTACCCCAGGCCACTACGGATTGGAATGTCCTTTTCAAGTACGGCAGCGAGGTTCTCTTTGTCGTCCACACCTGGTTTTTGATCGATGCGAGAGTAGATTGTTGTGTCATCGGTATACATGCCAACTTGGGATCTAATGGCTCCGGGGAGATCATTAATGTAGATCAGAAAGAGCGTGGGACCTAGTATAGAACCTTGAGGGACGCCCGCGTTCGTATGGTAGTTTTGGGAGGCATGCCCATTTAATACCACCTTCAATGTGCGTTTAGAGAGGAAAGACTGGATGAGGTCAAACAGATGTCCAGTTATCCCGTAGCTCCGCAGTTTGCACAAGAGGCCAGCATGCCAGATCCTGTCGAACGCTTTGGAGATATCCAAGGCAACGTTTCGGGCTTCACCATTCTTGTCAAGTGCCCGATATAAGTAATCGGTAATAGCCGTTAGCATATCAGCAGGAGACCTGGTGAAGCGAAACCCTTACTGTTTGTCAGAGAGAAGCCTGTTGGCCGTGAGATGCTGAATCACCTCGGCGTTGATAATAGCTTCGAAAACTTTGCCAAAGATCGGAAGGAGACTAATAGGACGGTAATTGGCGGAGTCTGAGGGTTCGCCAGAATTCTTAAATATAGGAACTACACAGGAGGACTTCCAACAGGCAGGAAAGCAGGAAGCAGATAGGCAGATGTTATAGAGTTTAGAGAGGACAGAGGAGAGTTCTAGGACACATTTCTTCAGTACTATGACTAGGATTCCGTCACCGCCGCTAGCTTTGTGTGGGTCAAGTTGTGCAGTTATCTTGGCGACCAGCGAGGGTGTAATGTGGACGTTATTTAGTTGAGCCTTAGTTCTGGGTGGGAAGTCTGGTGGAGGTATTCCTAACGAGTCAAGTGTCGAATTGGTGGAGAATCTACGGGCAAAGCATTCAGACTTGTCCGCTGGGTAGGTGAGAACTTCAAACTCATTGATTACTGGGGGTATTGAAGTCTTGTTCCTGCTGAGCACGCTTTTGCAGAGACGCCAGTAATCTTTGGAGCCAAACTTAGAGGATGCTATGCGTTGCCTAATTCTGCTAGCAAACGTTCTCTTAGCTTCGTTCCGTATTTTTTTACACTTGTTCCGTGCTGAGGCGAAAAGGCGCCTGTTTTGGTTCGACGAGCAGCTTCGATAAAGCCGGAAGACATGGTGATAACCAGGGGGACGAATTTGGTTTTAGTTGGAATTTCCTGGCCGGCATAAAAGCATCGATGCCAGCCTTAACCCAAGAGGAGACCTCGGAGGCACTGTCTTCGACAGGAAGATGGAAGATGTTCTTCCAGGGGACGTCACAGAGGAAGTCTCTGAACGAGTCCCAGTTTGCTCTTTGGTAGCAGTATGATATTCTGCTGATCTGGTTTTCTTGGGTAGAGTTAGTGCGGATTGAGATGTTGACGGAGACTACGGCGTGGTCAGAGTTTCCGAGGGGGCAGTGTTGCCTGGTAGTGCAGGAGTCTGGGATGGAGGTAAAACAAAGGTCGAGTAAAGAGTCCCTTCGATAGGTTTTTTAGAGAAACGCGTGGGGAAGTCCACCACTTGCGTTAGAGCTTGGGTTATTGAAAAATACATGGTGCGGATCCCAGCAAGGTCGGTGGCTGAGTTTTCAAGCCATTTGGTGTGGTGGGCGTTAAAATCGCCAAACAAATATATGGGCAGATGGGTGAGAAAAAATGGCTCTGTCGATATTAATAAAGATGCAATCAAGTACCGTACAGTCAGAGGATGAGGAGGAGCGGTAGAGGAAGAAGAGATAGCTAACCGAGCTTAGAAGTGAGAGGCAGAAGCACATGAAAGAATGATCAAGGGATTCAAGAGATATGACCCTGGCTAGGGGGAGTTGTTCGCTGACACATACACCAAGCCCATGCATATGGACATTGGTGTCCTTCCTGAAGAGGGGAAGGTAATCAGGAACGAACAGCTCCGAAGAGGAGATAGAAGGGTCAAGTTTAGTCTCACATATAGCTAAGAAATCGGGTGAGTTAGTTAGAAGGAATGATTCTACACTATCAAAGTTACTGCGAATACCTCGTATGTTTTTGAAGGAAACGCAGATAGGTTTGGGCGATTTATGACTAGCTGGTTTAGGCTTGCTGTTTAATTTCATGCTGGTTATATTTGTGGATAGAGAGAGGTCTAGAGTAGGGTCAGATGGTCGTTAATTGGATCAGGTGAAGTATGGTGAATGGCGCCGCCTGCAGCATAATTACCAACATTAAAGTGCATGGGTGTCGGCTCGAAATAAGTAGTCGAAAAGCAGATTTCGAATTCTTCTAACTTCGTTGTATTCACATACGCACAAGGACCATTAATGGTATTTATCGCTTCTATATCTTGCTATATTTAGGATAGCAATACATATTTTGTTGGCAACCAGTCTACCGCCGGAAGATGTGTTAACCTCCTACGGAAAATTATCTGCATATTCAGTCATTATTGCACAAATTTGTATGACGTACGACACTTAAATAACTAAATATTTATCAAACCCGTCTACCCTGCCAATAAATAAATAAATATATTATGATATATGTAAGTAATGATATTCAAACAAAACTGATATATATATCCAATATTTCAATTTTCCATTGCCAAAAATGTGTGATATAAGAGTTATTATGTCTGTAGTCACTAGACAAGCAGTATTACCTTTGAATCTCGTGAAAATATATATCCAATATTTCAATTTTTCTATTGCCAAAAGATGTGTGATGTAAGAGGTATCATGCCTTTTGTCACTAGACAAGCAGTATTACCTTTGAATCTCGTGAAAATGTGATTGCCAGAAAACGAAAAATCATGCCCTCGAATATAATTTTAAGTTACTCTGTTCAATCCTTCTTCGAATTCTAGAAAATAGAAAAAAATACATAATGTAAAAAAGTAATCATAATAGAAAAATTTCTAAAAATTAATCAAATATCACTATTGAAAACATACCAAAGAAAGCACGTCTGTGAATTTAATATATTATATAAAATGAATAACGTCTCAACACAACACCGAGTTTAATTCCTGTTACATGTTTTTATCATTATTTATTTTCAAGAGATAAGACTTCTATAATTTCAAATCAAACAGTTAAAGATACAGTAGAATTTTACGTGTTGTTATTACTGCGACAGCAACATACACTTATTCATTATAATACCAACCTCACTAAATTAAAACTGAGGTGGCATGCACTAATATTTGTTTTAATGACTTGTGAATTTACATTTATTAGGGAGTCACCTCTTTTCACACATTCTATGGACTTTTCCATGGTATGCAAATAATTCTTCCTACACAGAACGGGTTGTTGTAGTTAGAGTACATGTTTGTCAGAGCAGTTGAACCGTCGCTTGTAGGTCAGCAAGAATATAGACTATTGCCCAGACATATTTTTTGTATATATTTGACTCTTACTAACAAGTATTCCTGAATCTACTAACCGTGTACAGGTTGTATATATTTATTCAATATATTTACATTTTTCCTCTCATATATATTATTTGTTAATATTATATTGTGTGGTTTACTAAAGAAAATCGACAACAACTTGGCGACGAAGTTTCGAAGAATTTCACGAGGAGAGAAAAAAAATTAAGGCAGTCGCCAAACAACAATTTGGATTCGTATAGGTTCATGCGGATGAAAATATGTGTTTCAGGTCAGGCACCAAAGAACAATTTGGTGAGAAAGGATTTGTACATGTTCACGCGGAGAAAAAATACACCCTCGCCATACAACAATTTGGCGACGAGGATTCTGACAAGTGCACACGGAGGAAAAACAAATTCTCACATCAGTTGCAAAGAACAAATTGCCGACAAAAAAAGAACTTAAGCATAACACAAGGAAAACAAAACTTAGCGTCGAGTACCTCACAAATCACACAAGAAAAGTCGACAACATCAAATTGGCGAAACAGAATCGCGCACAAGTCGCACAACATAATTTTGATGAATACTTTTCTTTCCCAGCTATAGTGAACGTAAAATTCCAGGAAGAAATAAAAACAAAATTAAAATCTATGTCATGAGAAATACTGACAACCGAGTAGGAACTGACTGGATGCAGAAATTCAAAGTATGGGATTAGCCTATTAGTTCATTTTGTAGAAGAATAGACTGTGAGTTTTCGGAAGCCACAAAACTGAAAGAGGAGTTGCACAAAGAATTCCCAGAAGTATTTTCATGTGGGTTAGGACGTTGCAACAAAATTGAAGTGAAAATCGTGTTTAACCTGAATGCTCAACCTGTATTTAAGAAAATGAGAAACGTAGCATTCGCAACAATTGACAAAATAGACAAAGAATTGGAGAAACTTGAGTAAACTGGGATTATTTCGAAAACTGATTTCAGTAAATGGGCGGCACCAGTTCTGTATGTTAAGAAGATATCAGTAGAAATCCTCGTGTGTGCAGATTTTTACACGGGACTGAATAATACAATTAGTGACCATCACTTTCTGTTGCCTCGCCCAGAAGAAATATTCACTAAAATTAATGCTTGAAAAATTTTCTCAAAGATTGACCTAAGCAAAGCATACTTGCAGATTCCAATTATGGAAGAATGTTCCAAATTACTGTGCATAAATACGCTCAAAAGTCTATACAAATACAACAGGCTGCCATTCGGGAGAAAAGCAGAGCCTGCGATATTTCAGCAGACGATGGATACTATGTTGGCGGGGCAAAATTTCGCCACAGCTTGTGTGGACTATATTTTAATTAAAAGCGATCATTTAAAAGACCATGCGACAAACATCAAGGAAATTTCTAAAACACTACAAGACTTTGGGTTAAAAGTTAAAGAGAGGAAACGTGAATTTTCTTGAAAGTAATAAAATGTCTAGGCCACATCATAAATGGGAATTGCAAGAAACCTAACCCGAGAAAGCTTCAGCAATCAAAAACAGGCCTGAGCCTAAAAGTGTCGCAGAATTGCAAAGCCTTCTCTGTCTTGCTAATTACTATGGAGAATTTATCGATCGTATGCAAAAATTGATGGCACCCCTCAACGAATTACTGAATAAAGATATCCAGTGAAACTATTCGGAGGAGTGCCAAAAAAAGTTAACGAAATTATAAATACATTGACATCAGATATAACCTTGACACATTTCGACCCAAGGTTGGAGATTACTGTAGCAAGTGGTGCAAGCTCAGACGGTGTGGGAACATGCATTTTACATAAAATGCAGGATGGTCCTACAAAACCGGTAGGCCACGCATCGAGAGCATTACTACCGACCGTGCAAAACTATTCCCAAATAGAAAATAAGAATTAGGAATTATTTTCGCCGTAATTTGATTTCATTGTTATATATACGGTACAGAGTTTACATTACAAACGGACCATAAGACACTTCTTACCATATTTGGATCCAAGAAAGGATTATCTCAATATACCGATAATAGACTCCTGAGGTGGGGTCAGTCAGTCATTTAAGTGCCATATGTGAAACACTTTTGGGCGATTATGTCTCGAAAAACACATGAATGACTGGGCAGAAGATTATCCCACAGTAGGTTGTCATTGCTTACTGCGTTAGACTGGTTGCCGACCAAGGCTATAAAACCCAATCTGTCCTGTTATTTAACCCATAACTGGAAGGAAGAGACGGATTAATACCTTTCCCAAGGGTATTTGCGCGTAAGTGAATGCAATGAATTCAACTGGAATTTGAACTCGGATTCCCGATACTAATAAAATACAATTTTAAACTAGAATAATTACCATCGAATAAAATAGGACACGGAGATGGACTATCGTGGCTGATTCCTAAGGAAAGTGAACCCTTGTAAGACTCAGCGATAGCAGCGCTGAGATTTGAGAATGAAATCAGGAAAGTACTAAGTAACACGATTAAATAACTACCGGTTACATTGCTAGCGATAAGAAACTCAGAAGCGAATAAATATACAAACACGACAAAGAATTTATTAAAGACAGAGACTCAAATTTGGCAGATAGTTTCTCAATTTCTGACAATGTATTACTGTATAATGAAGGGGTCGTATACAAAAGTCTCTTCAAAAGAGAATCTTAAAAGATATTCTTGTAGGATATCCCGGGAAAAATCGCAAAGGCAGACAAACCGTGGTCAAGAATACACGCAGACTACGCTGGACCTATAAATGGCTACTACTATTTTACAGTAATAGAGAGCTTTAGCAAATGACCGGAAGGTTTTAGATATAAACACCCAACAACCGACAATACTATGAGCTGTTGATGCTTAAGTTAGAGATAATGGTACACAATTCAAGTAAGGTGATTTTAATATTTTTTGAAAGGTACCTAATAAGACATATAAAAACAGGTCCCTAATCGGAATTTTTTTTATTTACTCTAATTATGTGTCTCTATAAATAGATATTACATTTTACAGTGATTCCTCACTTCAATTAATTATAATATTTATAAAATTAATAGTGATAGGATTTAATGTTTGGCATTTTATTTTTGCTCACTTTTTGGCGATTTCATATATATATATATATATATATATATATATATATGACATATTAAAACAGCTCCCTCTCACCCAGGATCAAATGGGCTTGCCGAAAGTTTTGTAGATACGCTTAATAGGGCGTTAAAAAGCGATACAAACATCATAAGAAAAGGCACAACTGCAATTCCTACAAGTCTACCATATCACGCCTAACCAAAACACATCTTCACTACTGTCACCGGCCGAGGTGATGTTCGCGCGAAAAATCCGATGGATTTCGTAGAAATTATTATCAGGGAAACGCAATAATCGGAATACAACTACAATAGTTAAAAGATCGTTCAAGGCCGGTGAAAAAGTATATTTAAAAATTTCTAATAACAATATGACGTATTGGGGGCCAGGAATAATTATAAGCAGAATTGGAAGTGTGATATATACTATCAATGGTGAAAAAATTCACGCATAAAAGACACGTGAATCAGGCTTAAAAGAGAAGAGCTGAAGAACCAAACTCCTCAACTTTAGATTATAAAGATTCTATGGAGGAAATTTTCGAAGATTCTGACATCCAGAAACCAAAATCTAACACGGAATCAGAAGAACCAATAGGAAGCAGAAGTTCAGAGAGCCTTTGATTATAGATCCAAAACGAAAAATATATTAACCCTTCCGCAAAAAATGCTAGGGAGGTGTTGTTAAGGATTCATCCCTTTTCACACACTCTATGGACTCTTCCATAGTATAAAAATAATCCTTCCTCCACGGAACGGGTTGTTGTTGTAAAAGATTGTGTTTGTCAGAGCAGTTGAACCGCCGCTCGTTGGTCAGCAAGAATATAGACTATTACCCGGACTTACTTCTTGTATATATTTGATTCCTATTACCAAGTATTCCTGAAACTACTAACCGTGTACAAGTTGTACATTTTATTCAATATACTTACATATTACCTCTCATATCGGTTTTAATTTTTATTATGTTTATAGTGTTTATAGTGTTTGGTTTTCTAAACAAAAATCCACAACAATATTGTAAACCAATGCTCCAAAATAAACATTCTCTTTCTTCCTCTTTTCTTTTGTTCTTTTCGTTTTCTTCATGTTGTGATTCTTTTGCTGCATGTCCCCCTCCTTCTTCATAAACTGCTTCTACTTTAATATTATTAGTTCTATCTAGGCTTTTGAAAATTTTGTTTTATATGTTTTACGATTAATAGATTATCATTTTCCTTAAAATCGGGGAATGTATCATTTAAATGAACATATTTTTGTAAGAATAATGGTTTAAATTTACTTTGCTTTCTTATTCTAGTTAGTCTTGCAAAATACATAATTTAGAATTTAGAAAATTAAAAAAACAATTCAAAATTAGCTAGCCACGTCTGGAAATTGAAATCAAAATATGAAAAAGACCCAGACATAAAGTGTAGCATTGTAAAACCAGTCAAGCCTTACAACGGTGGACAAATATATAGACTGTGCCAAAAAAAATTAGAAATTATGACATACTCAAATAAAGACGAACTGTTAAATAAAAGAACAGAAATTAAGATTAAATTCCTCCACACTAAAAAATAGCACTTAGGTTCCTATAACCATCGATAAAATCGTCATAATTAGTTTGAATTATTGCCATATCTAAACAATGCGCGTACATAAATTCTCTGCCACTTGAACGATCATAATAAATACCGTTACAAAAGCGTTCTTAAAAAAGTTAAAAGGTAGAATCAGTTATGAAAAATCGCCTGAGGACACCACTCTTCTTAATATACCTGGGTAGCGAAATAACCCGCTTAAAAATGGAATATATCTATATATATATATATATATATATATATATATATATATATATATATATATATATGATAAGCAAACTTATAATGCCACTTAAAAGGTAGGGTTATTGAGACTGAAGAAAAATAATTATTTTAGAGATTAAAAAGGACAAAAGAAGAAGAGGTGTTAAAACAAAGAAGATGTTGGCTGAAACTGCATTGCAAATTTAAACTATTGTAGGCTGAAGGCTACTAAGAAAAAGGAGGTGATTTACATAGGCTGGAAAATGACTTATTTGTATAGGTCATAGAGTTAAAATTTATATTTCAACAAATAACCGATGAACTCTATTTGAAAATCTAGTGCAACATTTGAAAATATTGTGTACTATGTATTAAAGTGAACAGCTATTAGAATAGTTACAAAGTGATTTAAATCGTGATATCATACCAGAACAAACAGTTTGGAATTTGGAAACGGTTATTTTGTCGGTTATTTTTGTGTGTGTGTGTGTTTGTGTGTGTGTGTGCGTGTGTGGATACGTAAATATATTTAATTTATTTTATGTGTAGAAATGTATATTCTTTTGGACTATGTACATGAGTATTGGCATATATACTTAATTTAATATGTGAGGGTTTATTTTTATATGTATATATGTTTGTATGTGTGTATATGTCTATATACGGTTATGAATTCGAGTGTGTAAGTGCGTGCGTGTTTATGTGTAGATGTGTGTGAGTGTGCGTGTATGTATATTCATATCTATATTTATATATTAATATTTATATATTAATTGAACATTCTCATTTTAGAACTTAATATTTTTTATCTAAATTGTTCCACCACATTATTTGATTCATACAAAAATTTGTTTTGGTAAATTTTTAACTCCGTCTAATATAATATATAATATATTTTCTCCTTTCTTCTCCATTTTTAACTTTTTCATTTTTCATATATATTTCCTTTCATTTTACCGTCGAACATCGTCGTTACCTTGGATAAAATGAATTTTTTGCAACCTTTATTTCTTCCTTAGCTTCCCCCTGCTTATTCCCATTGTCTTTTCTTTCCTTTCCCCCTACAATAGTTTAAATATTTACGTTTATTTTTTTTATACAGACGTAACGTAAGGTCTTCTTATATCAAGTCATAAATTTGTCTTTCTGCTTTTCCGTTTTCTTATGACCCGCCGACAAATTTAAATATATTTTCTTTACATTCTTAATCCCACCAATATTTTCTTTTAACTTCCTGTCCATGGATATGTCTTTAGGCTTCTTCCGGTATAGTATATAATTCTGTACCATAATTGCATAATTAAATTTTTGTTTTCGACCTTTCCAGAAAAAGCGAGAATTTTCCGCTGAAATGGCCATCCATCGACATTAAATTTCGGAATTTTTTTAATTACCCTATATATTTGTCTCTATAAATAGATATTACATTTTACAGACCTATGACCTATTTGCGAGGTTCGGCGTCGTTGATGTTTAAGTTAGAGATAATGGTACACAATTCACGTCAGGTGATTTTAACATTTGTTTTTGGAATGGTACCTAATAGGACCTATAAATAGGTCCCTAAATCGGAATTTTTTTATTTACTCTATATATTTGTCTCTATAAATAGATATTACATTTTAATATTTTTCATTATATTTTTGCTCAGTTTTTGAGATTTAATATATATATATATATATATATATATATATATATATATATATATGACAGTTATAGATATATCCAAACAGAAAGATACTATTCTTAAAAAGTGTCAATACAAGTAGATACGCCTAGTGGAAGCCATAATTTTGCTCGGAAGAGATGAAATGCTTAACAATTTCAGTATTGATTTTGCGCTTCATAGTTGATAGAACGATAGATAGAGATGTCTACTTTTTCCACTCGTTCTCTATAACAATAACTATATGTGATGACTTCGAACATTTTGAAAAACAGGAAGCAGAGAGCCAATAGTTGTAGTGTATTGGAACCAGCTCTAACGAAAATTTCTTAGTATTACGGATCAGATTGCATCGCCTTTGTTTGCTTTACGGGAGTCGATTTCTCGTATGATATCCGAGACTAAAGATAAGTTTATGCACATGTCTCTCATTAGCACAACTTTTCTATGTAGAAATTTGGGTGGAGATAGTCTAGATTAAATAATTGTGGAATTGGAAGCAAATAATTCAACTTTGTCTGTTGGAGAAGTAAAGACTCACAGTTGATTGAATAAATGGAGTAATGTGTGTTTGCTGATGATCTGTCATCTGTACAACAGTAAGTGCGAGACATTATGCGTTTTATTTTCTCAGCGAACAATAACATTGTTTCATTTATGATACGTTTGTCTTCGTTAGGAGCAAAAACAAAGTTGTGCCTGTTGAAATCGGACGTGAATATGGTACAAGCGGGAGATAGAAAACCCGTGCCAATAATGAACTTTTATCAACTTAGAATGTCCTTACTAAAATGAAAGCGTCGACGACGGCCTTACCTCAGAAATATACACGTAAGAACTTTTTTAAGATAAAGACTAAAAATCACATTCTAATATACGTCAGGAAGCACGTCAAGGAACAATTTTCACTCCGCACGTTGATAAAAGAAATATATCCTGTACGTAGGAAGGTTTTGTCTGGTTGGGGTGGAAAGAATTTTTTTCCAGATATCACTGTAAGTTATCACTGTAACAATGTGAATTACCAAGTTGGCAGAGTTTAATAGCAAGATAGAGGTAAAAAAAGAAATCTAGAAGAGGATCGTACGATCGGGGTTATTGTGGAAACATTTGGGGAAATCCATCACTTGCCTTTGAGATTGAGTGATTGATATATTCAAATTTGAATCCCAGCACTAGTAGAATATAAATATATTTGCTAGGGGATATAGGGAATTAGTATTTCTATATTTTCAGAAATACTATATAGCAAGCAGCACTTTTTAAAGAAAAGCACTGAAAAAAGAAATAACAGCAGACTGAATTTTGTAGAAAGAGAGGGAGACACATTATGAATGATGATGACCTTCAAGCGAGCTCAATAGCCTGCGAGAGATATTCGTGGGTATAAAATCCCAGGCCAGTTATGTGGGCATTAGTGCCCTTCCTAAATGAAGGACGGTAGCCAAGTTTTGAGAAGTCAGAGGAAGAAATATCAGAGTTAAAATATTTTCAAAGAGCTAGGATGCATTTTGGTTTCTTTTCACATTTTGCCCCTCTAATACGTTCAGTCTATGCTATTCTCAGCGTCTTTCATTCAAACTATATTTCTATCGCTCCAATCACGGTCCTCTTTGAGAAGATCACCCAGCATTCCCAGTAATATAACAGTACCGATTTCAGCAAAGTTTCAGGGGCAACAAATGGAAAATTAATTACCCAGAATCTCATTTCAGAGAAAGGCATACTCATATCTTTCTTTGATTATCCTATTTACATGCAAATAGGATGGCGCTGCTAATTAGTTTTCTCATGAATGCAAAGAAAAACCGCAAGTCGTACAAAGAAGCCAAACAATATGTAAAAACATGAAATAACAGAATGAATATAGTGAACGGATCTGCTCATTCTTTATACATTACTCTCTCTTGAATCTTTCTCATATTTAACGTAAAATAGAATATATTCCTCAGCATCTTGTGTCAATTCCTGACATTATTCTGTCTGTGGAAGCAGCATACTGTAGAAGCCATTTCTATTGATTGACAGCTCACTGCCATATCTAAACATATTTATAAATGGAATTTTTCTGTGTGTATGTGTGTGTGTCCGTTATCTATAGACTCCGAAACGTCTGAACCGATTTTCTTGAAAATTTACTTGGTTGTACTATAAGCGGATGCGAGTGTTCTTAACTAGGTTTTGTGTCGAGGTACCCCCAGTCAATATCGAAAATCGATAATCGAAAAAAATCAGGTTATAAAAGGTGTGGCCTGACTTTAATCAAATTTGATACATTCAGAAAATCGATAATATATATATATATATATATATATATATATATATATATATATATATATATATATATATAAGGCAAGATGTTTGTGTGTGTGTCTGTTTATCTGTCTGTATGCCCTTTATACAAATCCACAAACCTCAAAGAAATATTCTTTAGGCTGAGTTCGTGCTCCAGGACAATGGATTAATTTTAAAGCGTTTAGTACACCCGAGCAACGCCGGGCTATACTGCTAGTATAATTATAGATATCACACAACAGACCATTATTTTTTTTAGACCTCATCCTCGAAATTAACCTCAACAAATATATAATATTTTTAAACTCATTATCAGTGCTAATGGCACTAAAAACATAAATCTAAAATAAACTTTGATCAACTATCTCCTACAAAGAATCAACCTCATCACCCAAATGAAAAACATTATTTTATGCTGGATTCCCAGCCACATTGGTCTCAGAGGAAACGGAAAAGTAGATTTAGCAGCTAAAAGATAATTAAACATCAACATTAGTGATATAAAAGTACCCAACATAAATTACAAACCTCTAATCAACAACATTATTACTACCAAATGAAAAGTGTTGTGGAACGCTTGCAAAAAAAAAAACTCTACAAATTTAAACCCATCCTCAAAGAATGGAGAGAAGTTAAAATTTCCAATATATATATATATATATATCTTGCGTCAATTCCTCTTCCATAATTCAGTCTATTTTTGTTATTTATTTCTATGTTATCTTCATCGATTTTTATTAAGATATATTTTATTAAATTGATAGCATTTGTTTACTTTCTGATATATTTTATACCGTTCATTTATCCATCATCTTCCACATATTTTAAAATATATTTACCTTATTGTCTTCCATGTAACCTTGAATTATATATATTTATCAATTTCAGTCATTTTCGTATATTTTTATAAAGGTTTGTTTATTATCCTGTAATGAAACATGTCAATACTGTACAGCCGGAAGTAGTGATTCTTGTAGGCAACAGCGGCCGAAGATGCAGGTTATAAACTATGATATGAAAGAGATTTCACTTGGAGTATTCTTGCTAGATGAACACGTATTTTTTTAATTTTTAATGATTTGAACCCAAGCAAGGCAGTTTTACTGCAACTCTTGCGCAGGGGGTGAAAGTGATGAGAAAGAGGCGTAGGTTATAGAGGATTTCAGGAATAGGGTAATAGCCGGATAAAAATACCGGTGTAATAGTGTAGAGCTGATGGAGAAACGAGCATGAGAGAAAGGAAGCTAGTAATTGAGATAGGAGATTATTATTAACCTTACATTTTAAATCCTGCAATTTGTAGCTGTTGGGGAAGGGGATTTCACAGGCAGGTAGAGACAGAAAAGAAGCTGTTAGAGTAGAAATTGCGGTTAAATTTTATAAGTTTCACTGTAAATGGGTGTGACATATTTGCTAGTCTAGTAGCTCCTGTAAATTCGTACATAAGGGGCAACAGTAAGCTATGTTCATTGGGGCAGAAGCCGTAAAAGTATATGTAGAAGAGACACAGGGAAGCCATATCAATCTGGTAAAAAAACGACTGCAGCCGAGCTTCCAAGTAGGTATCACTCATATTACAGATTCTCGGTTGGATTTTGTCAAGAACCCCGAGGAGAATAGCAGGGGCACCGGACGAGATGCGGCAGCAGTATTCAATACACGTGTGGATTTATATATGCGCTGGATAGATTCAAAAAGGAAAGAATTCCTGGACCTGCACAGTGAACCAACTTTCTTAGCAGCGGATTTAGCTATATAGTCATTCCACTTGAAGTCTACTGAGAGTGTTAGGATGTGTAGTGTTTTGCTCTCAGGGAGGCTAGCCTGATCAATGATAATGGGGCATTAAGTGCAATTGTCTATGATTGTTAATATATAGCAACTTCATTTTGGAAGCATTAGTTGACGGCTTTTATGAAGGAGATCTCAGATGCGCATTTTTGTGCAAGGTGAGACGTTGCCAACATTCACATATATCACCAAAAAATCAAGAGAGCACCATTATTAATGATTGAAAAATAAAGAACCCATGAATTACTTTCTAAATTGTAAACAAGTTGATGAGCTTCTACACCTGTATAAAAAGTTAGTAGTGTAGACCTGGCCACAATAGAGACTATCGTTCCTATTTAAAAATGTTACTAAGTTTAAGGTAGTAAAATTGGGATATCCAATACAAAACAGACAAGGAATTTTAACTAACAGTGACATATGAAGAAATTATCAAAAAGCAAAAAAAAAAAGGTTTCATCCCAATTGTTTTAATTTTTACAAATTCTCATTGCGAATATTATATTCTGGAGATTATTCCTCTGGCACCAGTTTAGTTGTCGATTCGATGTTCAGTTAACATTGTAATATATTAAGCTGTTAGTTAGGACAATCCGAAATATGAAACATGAATGGCCAGATAGTACAGAAGCAGGATTAAGAAGGAAGGGTATATCAAAGAAAGATAATATAATATAATATAAGAGTGGGCGATTTGAAACAAGAAAGATTTAACACAATTTAAGCGCTAAAATACACACTAGAAATCAATTAGAAATAATATTAAACATGTATATAGAAATATATCAAAATGTAAAGAAAATAAATATATAGCGAACACTTCTGGAAGGAGACAAAAATGAAGAGGGAGGAGCATAACTTTGTAAAGCCTTTTCAAACAAAATTAAAACTGACAGACGCATACCTCTAAAATATCCTCTAATATAACCTAATGGGGTTTACCTTCATTTATTTGCTTTTTATTTTCGGTCAAAATAACTTTTTGGAGAGGTTAATCATCTACGATCAGAATATTTTGACCATGAGATTTTCGACTAATTATTTAATATATTAAACGAGGAGGTATAAGGACACTTGTCAATCCCAAATTGCAAGTATGGTTTTCTTGCTCTTATAACAAGTAAGTATAATAAAAAGTAAAGTATATAAGTAAGACCAATACTAAAATAAATAGATATAAAATACGCGATTTCAAGGGAACTATATTATACACCTGCTCTAAGTTCTGAGCTTGTCATTTTTATTTAGATTGAATAACATAGCTTTCCGTAACAACCTATTTGTTTCCTCGCGAACACACAAAATTGTTACTATTTCAAGGAGGGCGCATCATCAATTCACTTTGAAATTCTACAATTTGCTACGGGAACATATGCTTTGATTATTTTAGATTAAACTTCCAATTATTTTATATATGATGTATTTTTTAAAATTTTTCATTACGAAAGCCTTTGTGAGCAAGATATCAACTATTTCCTAATTAAAATCTTATGACATTTCATGAAACACATTTTATATTATATTCAAGCATTTTGATATTATATTTTCAATTTAACACCTAATGCTATTTAGCATCCTTGGCCGCACTTACTTTTCTTGCTTCAGTATTTAGTTTAAAAGAAACGGAAATCAGTATGAGATCACTGATTGTAATTTTTTTTATGCATTTATTGGCCGAACATAAAATTAAATATAAAATAAAAAATAAACATGATAAATGTTGCTTTTCTCTTCTATCTTCTGCATAACATCATAGCACGGGCGATCATGGTCCTTCACAAATTTTTGACCTTTCTTATTCATAGTAGGTTTTACCTTTTTCCTTCCTAATATATAAACTAATAATCAGTGACACAATTTGTTACGCAGTTTACTCGCTGCTTTATATTGACCCTTTTGTCTTTAGTCTAACCTTTGAGAATCAAAATCTCTAAGCCGTATTTCTTCGTAATGTTTGCTGGATATTTCTGCTTTGTCCTTCTGATTTTATGCAGAAGCACATCTTTTCTATTGATTCTTAAAATTTTGTAGTTCTTAGTGTGGTTCAATCCATGCTATTCTCATCGTCTTTCTTTCAAACCATATATCTATTTCCCCTAGGCACGTCATCTTTGAGAAGATCGACCATCATTCGTATCTATATTGCAGGACTGAGTCCGGGAATGTTTCAGGGGCAACATATGGAGAAATAATTACTCAGAATCTCATTTCCGAGAGAAGCATAGTAACATCTTTCTGTGATTATCCTATTTACTTGCAAATATGATGGCACTGGTAATTAGTTTTCACATGAAAGCAGAAAAAAGCGCAGGTCGTAAACAAGCCAAACAATAAGTAAAAACATGAAATAACGAAATGAATCTACTGAACTGAATCTCCTTATTTGTTATATATTTCTCTCTCCCTCTCTCTCCCTCTCTCTCTCTCTCATTCTCTCTCTCACTCTCTGTCTTATATATTCCCATTGTTTAGTGTAAATCTATATATCTATCTCCGAATTCTGTCGCATCTTTTCTTCATCTCAGTCAGTTTTCGATATTTCTTAGTTTGTAATCAATTAATATGCTGTTTAAATAGAATACATTTTTTCTACTTTCCTATCGCATACTTTTTTCCATCGCCCTTTTCTCATATTTTATTTTTTTTGTTTTACTTCTAGCCTCACTGACGTTCAATTTATTTTTGTTCTAATTTTTTCAAATTCCCGCATCTTCCTTTTAATTTTTTATAAACGTTAACTTATTTTCCGTTTGCTCTATATCTTCCTCTCACACTTTTTTATCTGTGTAGATTTTTCATCTTACTTTACTAAATTGTATTCAAATGAATATAATTTATATTATTAGAATAAATAATAATTTAAATTTCTGCTATCTTGTTAAAAGGAATTATAAAAATTGCGTTTCATATCTAATTAGATTTTTTCTCAATACTTTCTGTTTTTATTTGTAACAAAGATATAAATTTGTTAATGCTTTCTACATCGACTGTCTAATGGACATAAACCATTGATTTTTTGACTAGCTTTAAAAAAATAAACAAAAACGCAAAAAAATATAACGTCTGCTTCATCGTCTATGCGCCTCCTGTGCATAACAATAAACTATATTCGGTATCAAGATGTGTAGATTTTGTGGAATCTTGAAACACATTTGAATTGCTCTTTTCGCAATTCCCAAGTCCCAGTCCCACCGTCATCAATGGCGGTACATGTATTATTAGAATCTTAGATACAAGCAAATAGTAAACCCCTAAAAAAGTGTCAAAAGTCAATGATTGCAAAAAACTGATTTTTATTGTAATAATATCAGTAACATTTTTGAAAAAATATTAATATTAACTTTATTAATACGAAAATCTCCTTGCCGGGAATAAATAATCCACTGTGGTTGATATGCCTCCCCCACGAAAAAAAACCTCGCATCATTATTTGTTACAAAACATTGTTATTCTAATTTAAATATATATATTCTTACTCTTAAAACACCTTTCAGAAAATAATTATCTCAATTCCACTGAGAGTTATCGTAATTTCTACTTGCACGGAAGTTTATCCTGCGTACCTCTTTTTATTTAAAGTAGTGTTAAAAAGTAAAAACTTAATGGTCTGTATTTTCTTTCCAATCGAGTTTTGTGCATTTATTTTCGTATTTACATAATTTCAAAGACTTTGAATTATGGGCCTTTTACTATATCATGATGTTCTTTGATTGTGTTTCTGTAGCATAGTTCTAATGTATCCATTTGTTACATGAAAAATGTTCATGCTTATATGACACTCTTCTCGTCTATGCCGGCTGGTTGGTTGGATCTCTGGTTCTGAAACGGACCCTGCTGCGATGATGTCGAAACGGTACCAATTATGTCGACGCTTTCGGGCCGCTGGTCGTGATGATCTCATCAAAGTAGCTGGTCCTTAAGACGTCTGTTACAGCAATTAACTTACTGCTCACGCTCTGTTTTTTTATCAGAAAGGCACGTTGTGCAAACCCGGTTGCCGTAGTTTTAAATTATCCAAACCGGGGACTTCTGTACACTTGTGTACACTTGTGGATCAAATAAAACAGTTACGGCACCAACAAAAATTTAATAAATGAATAACTTCGAAGACGCCTAGATGAGTTATGAAAGAAAGTCTTTATAATAAAAAAAATATTAATTACAAAAGCGGAAAGTAGAATTGTCGGAATGCCAGTTTACAACGTAAAGAGGATTCGTTGAAAAGTATGAGCTTTCAATCTGTAAATAAAAATGGCTTTTCCATGTTTCATTAAAAATATCATAGCTTTTCAATTTTTTAAAAATATTGAGACTGTCAATTCTCCAGATAAAAAAAAGACACGTCTCTTCGATCTTTATCAGTTTTTACATAAACAGCTATATAACAGAGCGACGTGGCGACGGCGGCGGCGGTGTGTGTTCGTTTTATCCTTGTCGCCTGTAAATTTTTCTCTCAACTGATTTTTTCTTGCTGAGTCTACATTTTTCTAGCCATCCCCAATCCTCTTGGAGGATCTAGCCGACTCAAACTTTTAACCAATTATATTAATTTCCACCAACATGATTTGCGTGGAGCCATGACTCGACGTATGAAATATCAACAGTTGACATGATGTAATAGCTTTCTGCCTTTCTTTTGATTAAATCATCCCCAGGTTATTCAATTTTCAAACATTTCCCAGGAATAACTGTTGAGGATTTAACACTGACCTGATAAAGTAAATCCTGACATTTTGTTATGGCTACTTCCATAATACAAACTTTTACCTGGCACAAAACATTTAACATATCAACACGAATTCATGAAGATATGAAGAAATCAAACTAGGTGAATTACTATTATGTCATAATTCGATTCTGGTATGGATACACTACCTGTCAAATCTGAGAAATGTATAAAGCAGGACGTTGTGTGTTGCTATGGCTACATTTCAAGTTTTCTCTATCTCCCATAACATCCCTAACGTTAATTAGACAAAGACTTATTTAGTGTGTGGCCTGTAATTAAAAAGACATTTCTGCATATTTCTTAAGCTGGGGTTTCCAGGTATTCTTCAATATGTGTTTTTCCATTTTTGTAATTTCAAGCGATCATATTATCAATGGTACTATACTTTTTTTTCAATTTACACATTTTTTCAATTTACACATTTTTTTTCGATTTCAATTTTAGGTCTTTTATTTATATTATATGAATTTCTTTGGTTGCCGTGTTACAAAAAGCCATATCAGTTACTTAGAATGTTCTTCCTTTTTAGTTTTTGATTCAATGTTTCTGTGTATATAATGTAATTTCGTAGAATTTTGACATCTATCTCTCTAACCGTTGGTTGGTGATATTCATATAATTGATTGCTTAAATATTTGCTAAAGTGTTTCAATCTTTTTCCAGTCTAAATATTATCCCACTCTATCGTGACTATTTTTATATTCATTTAGGGCAATACAGAATATCCTAGATTATGTGGCCTATTGTTTCTGGAAATATTTCAGAGAAACTGCATTTTAGGCCTACTTTAAAATATATGATATTTTCCCCAAAGATCCTAATGAAAACTCTGGTCTTGCGCAGCAAGATTAAAGCCTTCACTTTCAGACTTTAATCAAGATGCTCGTAAGCATCGACCAGTATTGACTTTATCAACATCGGGGTTATTAACACGTTCTGGATATTAGCCATGCAGAGGTTTATCTTGCCAGCAGTGTTTCATTAGTTCAAGAACTTTACCTTGGCTTACCTTTTCATATCATTTACTGCAAAAATTGGTTCTTAGATTCTGTTTTGATTTTTTACAGAACTTACTAAATGTATATTATGTTTGTATTTACTGTCTTATTTCATTATTGATATATTTTCTGTTTTCATGTTTTTGTTACTTTCATCATCCATTCCTTTCTTATTTCAATGTATGTTAGCAATCCAATAATTGTTTTCTTGTATCATATACCTAGCTGAATTAGTTTTCTTCCACATTATTTACGGTATAAGTATAGACTTTATACATCAACATTTGAATGATGCATCTTATGCTTAAAAAGCAAATTTCTTGTTTAGAATGCATTCGTCTGATCTCATTTCAATTTGTATAATATCAGTTCAAGAAGATGTAACTATATTAAATGACTGGGATGGAAAGTTTTTAATGGACAAAATTCTGTTCTGAGAAATTCAATTCAGCTTCTTAATATCAGTCGTACCCTTGTATATCATACTTTACACACTATATATTTCAATGAATTTGGTGATGTTTTTTACTCTGGTTTCCACCTAGTTACTGAAATATTTAAAAAGTAATGAAACTTGAAAGCAATGGAAAAGTTTAAAAAGCAAGATATCTTCTAAAATTCTGTAAAAATAACATAACCTTACCCAAAATCATTTGTTGTGAACTTAAATGATCCCATAAGCATTGCTATTTTGTTAAACCCCGAAACAAATAAAACAAAAAAACACATAGTTACTTATATGCTTCTTCTTACTCTAATTCTTTTGTTGTTACAGCAAGGTCTAACATAATAGAGGATTTTTTTATAACTATCCTCGGTAAACTGTTTCTTGAGCACATTGATCTAAAGTAAACTTAATTTCAATGTTTTCATTGAGGCATTTAACAATTTACATAAGACTTTCTGACTCATTGACATTTCTAACATAAAACTCTAAATATAGTTGATGGATTATTTTCATTTGAGCTATTTTATATCCACATAATGCTTTGTTAAGTTTGCTGATTTATGATATCAGTGATATCAGGGAGACAAAGAATCACATTGAAATTTTCCTTTGATGAAGCTTATTTCACCAAATATTCTGTTTATATAATTGAGGAAAAGTTTTGTTTTAAATATCGTCATATATATTGTTTGATGTAATTGCTGATAACGCGTTAGTCCGTGTACATATTTCAAGATTTTACAATACAGAAATGTGGTACACTGTTGAATGACTTACTATAATCTATCTATGCATACTATTAGTTTTCTTTCTATTGAAGCATTTTTCGAAGTTCATCCTATTAATATAACTTTGATTTCTACTAACGTAACAGTCACGTTTGCATTGTTTTTCTTCAACCTGCATATGTATGTTCTGTTAAAATAAATATCAGTAGTCTCTATGTTATGAGAAGCCATGTAATCAATTTAAAGCTTTTCAGGATTTTGGATTGTTTTTTTTTTTTGGTTTATAAGGTAGTTCCACCTATTTAATAGAATCATTGATCATTTCTTGAGGTTCCTCACTTAGATTTTTGTGTCCAATATTTAAATAATATAGCCAAATATGAAGATGATTTCATATACTTGAAAATGTCTATCTGTGCGCTTTTTTCAGTGCATATTTGACATCATCCTCTGTGATTGCAGACTATGCCTCTTATGGTTTGCTTTTTTGTTCGTTTTATCACTTACGCAGTACTGTCACCATCTTTATATTCTTCAGCCAAGCCCATAATTTTTCGCATAACTTTATAACCTCTTCCTTTGTAGGGCGCACTGTCACTTACATGTATTGTTTAACTTTTTTTCTGCAAGATTTCATTGCATTAGTGTAAAGATCTTATTCTGTCTGTAAAATCTTGATCTTTTCTCATAGTCTTATTCTTAGAGCGTTCAATGGTATTTTTGCTTTATTTTTTATCTGATATGATTTCATTTTTATTTATAATGTTTATTTTTTCTCGTCTCTTCTGCCTTTTCTAGTTTTTAGATTTATTTCTCATGCCAATTCATCGTGTACTGATAATTCACTTGTAAGTTGTTCATTGCCTTTATCTATTTTATTTTGTAAAGTAGATCTTCATGTCTATGAGACTACATTTTTTACTTTGGTGCTCGATTTATTTCGTGCTGCTATTACGTATGAACATATTACTTCATTGTAATTCATATCATTATCAACTTCATACACAATTAATTTGAATGTTGAATTGTAGTGTTTCATTGTTTCGAGATTATGCTTTGTTGGTTGTAATTTCTGACGTTGTTCTTGTTCATCCATTGCAATATTTTATCTGACTTATATTTCTCTTGATTTTTTCCTTGGTTAGATGTATACTTTTCTTGTTTTCAATAAAATAATTAATAACTCTTTATATTCTCTCTCAGTTCTTACATAATACTCAAGGGTAGCCATGATTTGATGCGTTGGGTTTTTGAGTCTTCCAAGACTTTTTATTTGTTTATTTTTGTTTGTTTTTTACCACTGACTTTCTCTATGAATTCCAATCGCGTATGTCTAAACTGTTGTTTGGAAACCCAAATAATTTTTCCTTGTTTTCATCACTCATATTTTTGTTTTTGCTCTTGACGAAATGAAATGTTAATTAATATAAAAGAGTAATTGTTTCTACGTTCACTAGTCCTTGTAATGAAAACAATTTTTAAAATTAAAAAAATGGAACATAGTTAACATTAGTTTATCGCTGCTGTGAAATTCCTCTTTCTCACTCTTTCTCTTTGAAAAAGAGTTGAAATATATTTGGCATTATTTTCTTTCGGAAGTTCACTCAGCTCCGGTACTGGTAAGTGTGCTAGATCATTCTTTTTCCTTATTGCTACTAATTTAAGTAAGGAAATGTTTTCCTACTTACTTTTAATGTACATTTGTTTCTTCGCATATAGTAGCGGTTAAATTAAAGTAAAAAAAAGTGCTTTATTTCCCTCCAGTTAAAAAATGAGTCAGCAACTTCAGTCAGCCAAAGGCTTGTTTATTTCGTTTTTGTATGGTCTTTTTTTTAAACTTGCTAGAGAAGGTTCTATAAAAAATTATTTTGGCGAAAAAGGCTTCTCTTGAAGCATACTAAGTTAAAACTTATTAGTATTTTTTAATTAGAGCAGATAGTTCCTACTATCGCCCGGTTTCACACTTCACTTTCTTTTTTGAACAGGAGTAGAGGTGTTTGCCTTTTTTCTTGTTTAGGAATGTATTCCCGATTCTTTTCTCTCTCCTTCGAGCTTAATGTTAGTTCAGTCGCAATCTTTTTTTCAGCATTTGAGGATGGTGGCAACGTTTTTCATTCAGATGTTACCGGGTTGCTGCGTCCGACTGCTAATTAGCAGCCCGAATTCTTGCGTAGCGTCTGTAGAAGCTGCTCTGCTCAAATTTTGAATAGTATAGGGATGTCTTGTAGTGCCATGTCGCGCATGGATGTGTGTCCCTACATAAGCATCCGGTGGGTAATCCTGAGGACACAAAATGCGGCGGGTTGCGCCAGTCTCAATCCTAAACATGCCGCATATCGTGACCCGTTGATTCTATTCTGGACATCTCTCTCTTAATAAATCACTATGAATAACGCAAACAAAATTGCAAAACTAAATTACCTAATCAGAAAAGGCCCGAACCTGTCTGCGTCTCCTACGCATACATACGAGGTATTCGCACTAACTTTTACAGCGTCGAATCACTCCTTCTAACTAACTCACCTAGCATCTTAGCTCCATGTGAAACTAATCTCGACATTCTATCCATTCTTCTGAGTTTTACTTTCCGGGTTACCTTCTCCTTTTCTGGTAGGACTCTAATGTACATACGTATAGGCTTGGCGTTTATGTCAGGGAACACTTCCCTCTAGTGAGAGTGATCATTCTTGAGTCCCTAGTTCATTCATTCATCTGCTTCCATCCATCACTTCTGTACTCGGTTAGCTATCATTTCTTTCATACTGCTCACCCTCATTTTCTGACTGTTCGGTACTTGTTAACATCTCTACTAATATCGATAAGACCACTTTTTTTCACCCATTTGCCCATATATTTGTGTTTGGTGACTTTAACGCTCACCAAGCCAACTGGCTGGAAAACTCTGTCACCGATATTGCCAGTGTCCATACCATGAATTTTTCAATCACCTAGTCTATTACGCAAGTGGTGGATTTCCCCACTTGTTTCTCCAATAAACCTAAAGGAAGAGACTCGCTGCTAGACCTCTGCTTCACCTCCATCTGAAACTCTTGCAATATCAAGCAGCTCGGCTCTTTCGGAAACTCTGACCATGCGATAGTTTCTGTTAACATCTCCTTCCACTCCCACACCGCAAGCAGGATAATATCTTACTGCTACCAAAGAGCAGACTGGGATTCGTTCCGCGACTTCCTGTGTGACGTTCCATGGAACAATGAAATTTCTTCTTCCCGTTGAAGACTATGCCTCCGATGTCTCCTCTTGAGTTAAGGCTGGCATCGATGCATTCATCCCAGCCAGGAAGTTTCAGCTGAAATCCCATTTGTCCCCCTGGTTCACGCCCGTATTTTCGGCTGCCATTGCCAATCGGAATAACTATTTTCGGAAGCTACGCATTGGACCATAACAGGCACTTTTTTTCTCAGCACGTAATGAGTGAAAAACCTTCTCCTTTTCTGGTAGGACTCTAATGTACATATGTATAGGCTTGGCGTTTATGTCAGGGAACACTTCCCTCTAGTGAGAGTGATCATTCTTGAGTCCCTAGTTCATTCATTCATCTGCTTCCATCCATCACTTCTGTACTCGGTTAGCTATCATTTCTTTCATACTGCTCACCCTCATTTTCTGACTGTTCGGTACTTGTTAACATCTCTACTAATATCGATAAGACCACTTTTTTTCACCCATTTGCCCATATATTTGTGTTTGGTGACTTTAACGCTCACCAAGCCAACTGGCTGGAAAACTCTGTCACCGATATTGCCAGTGTCCATACCATGAATTTTTCAATCACCTAGTCTATTACGCAAGTGGTGGATTTCCCCACTTGTTTCTCCAATAAACCTAAAGGAAGAGACTCGCTGCTAGACCTCTGCTTCACCTCCATCTGAAACTCTTGCAATATCAAGCAGCTCGGCTCTTTCGGAAACTCTGACCATGCGATAGTTTCTGTTAACATCTCCTTCCACTCCCACACCGCAAGCAGGATAATATCTTACTGCTACCAAAGAGCAGACTGGGATTCGTTCCGCGACTTCCTGTGTGACGTTCCATGGAACAATGAAATTTCTTCTTCCCGTTGAAGACTATGCCTCCGATGTCTCCTCTTGAGTTAAGGCTGGCATCGATGCATTCATCCCAGCCAGGAAGTTTCAGCTGAAATCCCATTTGTCCCCCTGGTTCACGCCCGTATTTTCGGCTGCCATTGCCAATCGGAATAACTATTTTCGGAAGCTACGCATTGGACCATAACAGGCACTTTTTTTCTCAGCACGTAATGAGTGAAAAACCTTCTCCTTTTCTGGTAGGACTCTAATGGAAAAACATACTCAATAAAGCTAAGACGTTGTTTGCTACCAGAATGAAGCAATGCATAGCATCACGTAAGTTCGGCGCCAAAGACTACTGACAACTCTGTAAAAGTGTGCTTAACAATAGTAAAACCTAATTACTCCCTCTAATCAATAAATTTGTGGTCCTCACCTCTTCAGAAGACAAGGCGCGATGCTTTGCTCGCAGATTCTTCACCAATTCGAGATTGGATTCGTCTCGAGTATCTATACCCGACGTGAGACCTAGAAATGTGGCCCAACTGAATGACGTCTACATTACCCATTCGCTGGTCTCTAGCATATTCTCTAAACTTAACCCTCATAAAGCGAGCGGAGAGGACGGAATCCCAATCATTGTCTTGAAAAAATGTGCCCCTGAACTCTCCTCTGACCTGTCTCAACTCTAAAACTACTGCCTATCTGCTTCCTTCTTTCCTGCCTGTTGGAAGTTTTCCTCTGTAATTTATGTATTTAAGAATACTAGAGAACCATCGGATCCCGCTAATTACCGTCCTATCAACCTCCTACTGATCTTTGGCAAAGTGTTCTTCGCCATTAACAACGCCGATGTGTTTCAGCATCTCAGAGCCCACGAACTCTTCTCGGACAAACAAAGATTTCCGCTTCATCAGTCTAGTGCTGATATGCTTACGGCCATCATTGAATATATATACATCAGCGACTCGACAAAAATGGCGAAGCTCGAAACGTTGACCTGGATATTTCCAAAGCTTTTGACAGGGTCTGGCATGCTGGCCTTCTACGTAAGTCAGTTGTTTGACCTAATCCAGTCATTCCTCTCTAATCGCACAGTGAAGGTAGAACTAAACGGATATGCCTCCCAATACTATCATACGAATGCGAGTGACCCTCAAGGCTCTATTCTATGTCCTACATTTTTCCAATGTACATTAACAATCTCCCGATTGTTATAACATCCCATATAGGCATGTACGCCAAAGACACCACCGTTTACTCTCGATCAAAATCTGCTGGGGTTAATAAAGCGAAACTCGCTGCCAAGCTTTAGAAGGACCTCAAATCCGTGGTGGACTGGACATAGAAATGTTTCGTAGATTTTAATGCTTTTAAAACGAAGCTGCTATCGATTAAACATCATAGACAATCGCTCCTGCCCACATTAGCAAGATGAGAGTAAAATACTACGCCTCCTTGGCCTCAGACTATCACCGGAATCCATTGCTAAATCCGCTGCCAAGAAAGTTGCGTCAATGTGCAGGGCCAGGAAGTTTTCTTCATCTGAGTTCATCCTTCACATATATAAATCTACCATCCGCCCGTGCATTGAACACTGCTTTCACATCTCGTCAGATGTCCCTGTTATTCACCTCGGGGTTCTTGACAAAATCCAACGGAGTATCTGAAATGCCATCGATACCGACTTTGCTGTTCAGTTGCAGTCACTCTCCGACAGGTGTGACGTGGCTTCCTTGTGACCCTTCAATAAATATTTTCACAGCTTCTTCCCCCATGAACTTAGATCGCTGGTGATCCCTAGGTATGGATTTATACGACATATAAGATTAGCAACTATGTCCCACCCTTTTACAGCGAAAGCGATAAAGTGTAACCGCAATTTCTACTCTAACAGCTTCTTTTCACGCACTTCCTACCTGTGGAATTCCCTTCCATGTACTTGATTTCCCGACAGCTACAAATTACATGAATTTAATTGTAAGGTCAATAGACATATCTTATCATACTAACTTGCATCAATTCTCACAAGCTCTTTTTCCATCTACTCCACCCACATCCTCGTTATCCTCGTCCGCCTATTACACACCTGACATTTCTTATAACTAACCCCTCTTTTTCATCACTTTCCCCTATATTATCCACCGTGCAACAGTGGCAGTAGAATGGCTTGCTTGGCTTGAGATGATTAAAAATATTTTTTAAAATAATTTGTTTGCCCATTTGTATATTCAGTTATTTTTTCATTAAATTGTTCGAAAATAAAGTTATCGAAAATAAATCATAGTCTTTCTAAGAAAGAATATCATAGAATTATATCGTAGTGTTTTTATATCGTATTGCTTTTTTCCTGTCGTATTTCTAAAAAATATCAGAGATTTAAAAAATCCTATGAAAATATCGGTAAATAAGGGGTAAATGTATAAAAATAGAACTAGTTGATTAATCAGTCCTGATCAAGTACATGAGAAAAAGCTAAATCAAATAATAATAATTATAATACTAAGAATAATGGATGCATAATTTAAACTAGTAAAATAAAAATTTATATAGATAAAAATTACGTTGAGTTTTCAAGAGCTTCGAAAAACACTTTCTGTCGTTGTCATTTCAACCACGTTAATATTATTATTGTGATTATTATATATTTGTTGGGTATCTGTGCTATACACATTACTTTCTATGTGCTAATAAATATGTAATGTTAAAATAGATTCATGGTATCTTCTACTGTTGGTGTTTTGTAAATGAACACAACCTAAGATCATCGTCATCATCACAATCAGAAAGTTGTGAAGGCATATATCTCGTATAATGTTATGAATGATTAAACTTAAATCTGCGAACAGAAATTAAAGCAAATATTTGTCGTCTACGCCTTAATTATGTGTCTTTCCCTCACAGGTCACAAGCGATGATCACCCTCCAAAATATCCTGTCATTTTAGTCTTAATAAATATGTCTTTCGATATTTAACCTGAAAACTGTTTTTCCAGTACGGATTTATTATAAATACGTAAGAGAAAATTTTCGTATATTTAATCCTAACATTATACGATTTATATAAACAAATTTACACAAAATGTTATGCAGAGAAAGATTTCCCTTCATCTCTACATCATTCTCTGCCATTTTGTAATAGTGGTCGCATATGTTTTGAAGTCGCAGCGGTAACAAGACGGTACTTTAATAATAATGCAATTTACACTACTGATTATATTTCTAAGTGAAAACATTTTTATTCCCTTTGTTTTGTTTTAATGAAGTAACTTTTATATTCTTACGTGTTTTAACAATATAAGAAAAACGTTTACTGGTTTGATTTATTTCCACCAAACGTAAACAAGTTCAAAAGATTCCGGTTTCTTATTTGTTCTGTTAAATTTTGAAGCAGTTTGGTAGATTGCTAATTGTGTGTGACGTTTCTCGCATATAAATTGTTTTTGTGCGGATGGGACGTGTGTTCATACTACGCACAACTGAATGACTATCATAGCAAGTACAGGATTGACTACATGATATATATTATTTTTTGGCTTACAGTCTCAGCTTCGATACACTTTGCCCGTTTTCTTTAGATTAAAAAAATAATTATAATCTAAATTATAAAATAATTATATATCCTTCTTTTATTGTGGCTTAAAACATTCATTTTTCTGTTCTATAACATTTTTTATAATTAATATTTTATCACCAATAATTTACTTCCAAAATTCTTCACAAATTTGTTATTATCAAAGGTAGGTGAATATCTAGTGACATTTAACATCAATTTATTTCATAAGAATTTCCGTTTAATGGGTAATGTATCTAGCAACTCATCATGCCTGACCGATCAAAAAAGTTTGGGATATATGAACACAATTTTGCTTTACATTAGAAATGGATAAATAAAAAAGTGACTGAATAAAATATATTCTCCTTCTCCGTGATAAAATGAATCCATATGATGCAACAATAAAACAAAGAAAATAATTGAACTTACTTTGTTTGTTTCACTCCACTCAGTATATTTGTTGGGTGATGCACCAACTGATCATAATCTTACTTGAAACAACTGCGTACGAATAGTTAATTATGTCAGTAATATATGCAGGTTTTAATGCTTGATTTTGCCATGAAAAATTTCGGCAAAACCTGTATGATTTACTTTTAGTTAAACTTGTTTTATTTGATGCAAACTCTTCTATAATGAAAAATATTATCTCATAAATAGCGTATACATGGCTGGTTTACATGTGTACACAGTTGATCTACTTGCAGACGCCATAGGTAATCTTTCAACAGTAGAAATTGTATTTGTCATGGGTAACCTGTAACTCCAGAATTAAATCTTCCTAGCACTATATATACTACGCCTCTCAAGAGAGAGAGAGAGATTTGAGTTGATAGTAGTTCAGTCTAAACCAAAGCGAAAGTCATAATAAAACGTACCATATTTTGTATTGTTATTTCTAGTTAATATATATTTGTTATTTCTTCACTTGTGGTCGTGTTGTTCTTTTCAGACTTTAACCTGTTCAATAACAGTAATTTTACTTCAACTAATATAAGGAGATGTAGCTAATATTTCCTTGTTGAAAATGTAACCTTTGTCTTTCTATATGTTGAGCAAGGAGAGTCTGGAAAAAGATGGTTGGTTTAAAATTGTGTCTTATGCATAATTAACAATTACAGTTTCAGGGCCCGATCATATGATTTTCAGGCACTTCAGAAAGGTCGAAAGAGGAGATCATCGCCACAAACCATTATTTTCACTTATCATCCTGCTGGAATGAGATCCATACCTTAACCACATGCAGGTATCTTAACGCTTTTAAAAATTAAGTTAATTTTGTTTAAGAAATTATGTCCGTCATAATATTCATAACTATATTTGATTTCTCTATAGATTTGTGCAAACACATTTTTACCCTGATCAAATCGGAACAGGCTTGCCTCCTAGAGAGTAAATCACTACTCCTGCTTGGCTTGACACTGTCAGCGGACCTCAAGTGGAATGACTACGTCGAATCCATTGCTAAATGCACAGCTACGACAGTCTGCTCTCTGTGCAGGGACCGAAAATTCTTTCCGCCTGAATCTATCCTGTAATTATATAAATCCAACATCCGCCCGTGGATTGAGTACTGCTGCCACATCTGGTCGGGTGCCCGTTCTATTATCCTAGGGGTTCTTGACAAAATACAGCGAAGAATCTGTAATATGATTGATACCGACTTGGCTGACCGCCTGCAGTATCTCTCTCACCGGCTTGACGTGGCTTCCCTGTGCCTCTTCTATAAATTCTTTCATGGCTTCTGCTCTGACGAACTTAAATCACTGGTGCTCCCAAGATATAAATTTGCACGAGATACTAGATTGGCCAATAGGTCCCACCCTTTTACAGTGAAACCGATGAAAGGTAACCGCAATTTCTACTACATCTTCTTTCCTCGCACTTCCCGCCTGTGGAATTCCCTTCCGCATGCTTGCTTCCCCGACAGCTACAGCCTCCAGAAGTTTAAATGTAAGGTCAATAGACACCTCCTAACACACTAACTCACATCCACTTTCTCCAACTCTATCCCTATGTACATCCTAAGTCGCCTATCACCCTCCTTCTGACATTTCCTATACCCAATCCCTCTATGTAAACGCCTGCGCTATAATGGCAGTAGAATGCATTGCTTGGGGTGAGATGATTAAAAAAAAATCTTAATTATATAGAATTTGGGTCTTCGAGTTTTTAATTAAACTCTAACGTAAGATGAAATTTTATGTTTGCACTGGAACAAAAGTTTAAAAACTAAATAGTTTCAATTAAAAATTGTATTGTATTTATTCGTCTATACTGGTCAAGATATTCCATTTAATCATATGATTTCAAATAGAATATATTTAGTCAATGAAGTATTCAATTTTATTACCTCATAGAAGAGCATAATATTTCAACATACATTCGTGTTAATGAATGAAATTCATGGGCTTAGCAATGATAGCAAATATAATTCATTTTTCTTTTCCGTTAATTACAATGAACAATTCGCCATATTCTTTATATTAAAACAGCTTTATATCTTCGATAATATGCTAAAATTGTATTTCTAAATATTTTTAATAATCCTAAAATATTCCGTTCAAGAAATCAACAGACACTTGAAAATATTTGCATTTTAGGAACGAAGATACTTTTTTGGATAATGTTTATCCGTTGACCAGCACTTGTATACATTGACTGAATTGTTTATTTATGGCTTATAACCGCATTACAAGTTATTTTAAACCAGGAAATATTTCTTTAGATTGTAAGATTATTTTGTTAAGATAATAATTGTTTACTAGTTCTATAAAATGTCATATACATATAATTGCGCGTATTTGAATATAATGAATATACGTGACATTGGAAGCCTTCTTAACGATCGCCGATTCCAAGTCCTTAGCTATTTCACTCCACACACATCAAAGGTTAAGCATGTCGTTTTATCATCATGTCATCTGTTTAGGTACAAACCAGCCATGAAGATCTATAATTTCGTCGATAGTACGAAAACCGATGTGTTAAGTGGATATAGCAGTAAATCACATGAACCTAGATATATTAGAAGAAACATTAAACACCTTATTTTTGCAGACCAGAAAAATATAAATAAATAGTGCTTGCATTGAAAAAATCAAAGAAAAAAATCAAGAACATTATGAATTAGTGAAGAATAAATTTGGTGTAATGATTTAACTGGTATTCTTCCAAAGTAGACATACCAGCAGGAAACATTGGACACATACGTATCATATTTCTGAGGTCACTATAGTTTACACCGGAAAAGACACAACGTTCAGAAGCAGCAGGTGACAATGGTATGCTAATATACGTTTTGAAAGTTATAGAAGAAAGCGTACCGAATAAATTAACATAAATATTTAGTCAATGCAGAAAAACAAAATATGCATGATAAAATCTCTGTTTTTGCATCGTAAATCTACTTTCGAAAGTGACTTTTGATCTTATCATCTATCATCCCATTATATTACATTGAAACATATACAAACCATTTTTAAAATGACTGAAGAGGTCATACTCAGCAATATACAACGTACAATTGATAAGAAATATTAACAATAAACGAGATATTCTCATAGAATGATTTTAAAGATAGCTATTTGACCATGGAGAAAGATTCATTGCTCGCCAAATCAGGGCATGAATAGGTTTATAGACGAAGATAATTTTGAATATAAACGTCAAATGCTTACGAAATGACAAATTTTTATTGTTAATGCAAGGTTACTTCAGAATGTAGGTGATCAAAACTCTCCACAGATTCTACTTCTTCTTCTTCTTCTTCTTCTTCTTCTTCTTCTTCTTCTTCTTCTTCTTCTTCTTCTTCTTCTTCTTCTTCTTCATGTCCCATATCTTTTCAGTAAAAAGGACCTCCAATCCGTGGTGGACTAAGGTAAGAAATGGCTCGTAAATTTTAATGCTTCCAAAACGAAGCTGCTATCTAATAACCACCACAGGCAATCGTTCCTTCCACCCATTAACATGGATCAGGTTTCTCTCCCTGAAAGCGAAACACTGCACATCCTAGGGTTAAATCTCACACCAGACCTCAAATGGAATAACTATATAGAATCCATAGCTAAATCCGCTGCTAAAAATGTCGTTTTTCTGTGTAGGGCCAGAAAGTTTATCCCGTACCAAACAATCATGCACATATACAAATCTACTATCTGCCTGTGCATTGAGTATTGCTGCCATTTCTGGTCCGGTGCTCCTGCCATCCACTTAGGTGTCCTCGACCGAATCCAACGGAGAATCACTAATGTGATCGATCCCGACTTGGCAGCTAGGATACAATCGCTTTCGCACCAACGCATTGTGGCTTCCCTCTGTCTCTTCTACATATACTTTCACGGCTTCTACTCCGATTAGCTTACTGTTACCCCCATATACGAATTTCCTCGCGCCACAAGAAACCAATATATCCTCTTCCGCATACTTGATTTCCTGACATTTACAATCTCCAAGAATTTATATGTAAAGTCATCTCCTGTCTCACTAACTTACATCCTCTCTCTCATGTTTTCTACATCAACCCCACTCTTATCAGTACAATCGTCCCTCTCCTACTCTCTTCCTGACACCCACTGCAAACTCACACGCCTCATAACATTCCTCCTATGTAACCCCCTGCACAACAGTGACAGTAAAATACCTTGCTTGGTCCGACACGAATAAAAAAATATGCACATTTATTTATCTTAAAAATGATATGTCCTTTGCAGCTCTTAGTATTTGTATAATCTTTTTCCTTACTCTCCTAAGCTTGTTCTGATAAACATTTACAGAAACTCGGTAGCTAAGTTATACACTGTGCTCTTCTGTCGCATTTGCCTTTAATAAGTCTTGTCAGTGTCTTCTTTCCTCATTCATCCATCTCCTTTACGTAAATGTTTTTAAAGAAAATTTTATGTTTTTTTATACTGTTTAGATTTCAAAAGAGATCTATCACTGCTCCTATATATATTCTGATTTCGGCAATGGGAAAACATATACATAATTTATTGTAGTATCGCCAATTTCTAATTTGGGTTTCGTGCACTTATTTTATATAAACACCAGGTGTTTCATATTTAGCCCTTTTCTTCTTGTTTGAATACACAATCTACCATATGGGCTCCTGCAGTTTTTTTCTTCTGTCTGCTATGTTCAGGTTTAAAATAATATGTTTATAATTAGTTTAATATCACGAAAATTGGATTTACTATCTGCAGATTGTTAGATTTACATACTAGTCCTAGTAATTCACTTTTGCGTGGTTATATAATGGTGTCATGTTTTATATCGGGTTAAATTTAAATATTATAAATCATTTATCATCACAAATGGGTATTTACTTATATTACTATAGGATTATGGAGAAAACTCACATTACATCTCAATGAAAATGACTGTATTTCAATACACAATGGGAAGTAATGAACTCATTTCAATACACAAGGGGAGGTAATAAATTCTATCTGCAATATAATTGCCGGCAATGCAAATATAATAGCACCATTCGCATGTAAAAAATATGTTAAAAACAATGGAAAAAAATGATTTATCAAAAAGAAAAAAATAACGCACATTAATATCAACCATGAACTAAAAAATATTTATATAGTTTATACTCTGAAATATGAACAATTTAAAATCACATGAAAAACTATGTGACAAAAAAACTATCACCAAGTTAATGGAAACTGTATAAAACATGGATTGCTCCGTAAACACAAAATAGCAATATTACATAACCCGACCGTCATCAAAGAAAAGTGACAGTAAAACATTAAATAAAATCATTGTTTTAAGACCAATATATGAAATTATAAAATATATATTTGTATTAATGGTCACGAAATAAACACGTACAAAAAGCTTTGCTAATGAAACATTATTCTTTCCAATATATATATATATATATATATATATATATAGTGTTTGTGTGTGTGTGTGTGTGTGTGTTAGTGTTAATTTTATATTCTTAATGTAAGTATATATTTATGTCCGCGAAATTTCTTCTTTAAAACTAAAAAAAAATAATATTTTTCTAAATCGATCTCATCATAGTGTTATATTCAGAAGTTAATACCACGCCGAAAACCATTCTCTATAGCGTTTTTCCTTAACAAAGTTTCACTAACAAACTATATTTGATGATTAACAAACAAGATGTCAGTATCAGAAAAAAAATATTTGTTTTCAACTACTTTATTCATTTGTCACTTATCATTATGTACTATAAGAACAGTATGCTGTCCTTTCTTTCAGTCGCATACTATATGCCAGCCTTTGGTCTTGGGCTTCGAGGACTTCCTCCTCGGACTCCCAGTCTGGTCGATTAAAACAGTTTCCTGTCGCACCATCGCTCTCTGTATTATCATCCGCTTTTACTTCCTTTTTGCTCCTTTGTATCCAATGTGAATGATCTGTTAACTTCTACGCGCGTCCTGTGTGAAACTACAAAAGAATGGACGCCTTTCGAAACCAAGACCAATTTTAATGTTGCCAAGTCTATATAACTTGCTTCTTTGTACTCAGTTATGCCCTACAGATAAATGATATCTCAAAGCCTAGTAACCTTTGCAGATAGACATTACTCCGACACGCTGCAGGTTTTCACATCCTTCATTTGGGGCTTTTAATACTCGATGAGAACTAAAACAAGTGGTACATCATGTAACATCTGTGTATATATATTCGTGTAGGTGTGTGTGTCTTATTCTTGCAATATTTCGTATATGTACGTAATATTAGCTTTAATCAGTGTTATATTTTGTTCTTCTGTTGTGGATTTAGCAATTGCAATATCTATAAGTATAGGCAATGATAACAAAGTACATTCCTAGAATTACTGAACAATATTTACAGTATCATTAAAAAATTTTATTAGAATATTTTATGGTATATATTAAACTGTGGGCACAACGCAGTGAAACTTGAGTGGAATTTTCAAATGGAATTAACAAAAGCTAAGATATATAAAATCATTGCAGTGAGACTTAGACAATTTTGAAACTGTAAACTAAATACAAATTTTGTTTTTAAAATGAAAGAAATATTATATAATAAAAAATGTCGGATTATAAATGACAATAAGATAAGCGCAAAAATGCAAATATTTTAAAGAATAATTGATTTTATTGTAATAAACTTGTGGTCGTATATATATATATATATATATATATATATATATATATATATATATATATCTTCAGCACTAAATTGAGTTATTTTATGAATGACTTGTGTATACACCGCTTATATATAACGCGCTGAAAGATCCATTCTCTTATTCCATGAATGACATTAAATCCGTCGAGTTTCTATCGCGGCCGCAGACAATTGTATGTTTAAACACACTGATGAGCTGTGATACAGCGAAACAGGCTTACATTTGGATATCTAATATATATATATATATATATATATATATATATATAGTCATCCGCAGTCAGATATGATTTGCTGTATCACAGCTCATCAGTACGGTTAGACTCCGATTGCTTTTAACCCAGGATTGAAACCCGACGGAATTGCGTCAGTCGGCGATTCGACCTCTGGGCTATGGGCGCTTGGTAGAAGAAGGCAGACATTTTTAGCGTATACATTATCATTATGCACGCCCAATAGCCAGAGTGCTCTAATTCATTACGTCTACAATTCTTACAAAGAAATGATTGTATTTTCTACGTAATTAGGTTTTCTAATGCTGATGTGCTAATGGTTATTAATGTACATGTATATCACGCTCATAATAATAATGGTGAAACTCAATATTAGATATCTCGAACTCGTTTGACAACCATTGGCAAGCTGAACATCTGCTCTAGATTTACGGTATTCCTGCATGATCTTTTAATTTAATGGAATAGTTCCTAGCCGTTCACTGAATGAAGTGTAAAATTCCAGATCCTTTCACATGAATGCAAATGGCACTCAAGGATCTATCTTTCAATTTTCTGCTTTTCATCAATGATCTGTCTTGTGTCATCAGCTCCAAAATAAGCATCTATGAAGATGCTACCTTCAATTAATCCTGCCTCAATAGAAAATCTACCAATGCTAACAATTAAAATTGTGGCGTCTCTTGAAGCCGACATCTAAACATTGTTTAAATGGAGCGGTTGAAGGATTGTATATACTAATGCCTTTAAAACAAAAAAGTTTTTTTTATCAACTCAAAAGAATCATTCCTATTAGCGATTAGGATCTCTGATGCACGTCTCCTTGACATCTACACACTGCGAGTCGTTAGACTCATTTATTTATTAGACCTAAAAGGGAAAAAATATATCGAATCTGTAGCTGACCTGCCAGAAACTTTTACTCCTGCCAGATCTGATTTGTGCTCCGGCTATTTAACTCGTGGTTCCCGACAATATCAAAATAATTGTAATCAGTCCTGACTTGACGTGTCGAATTCAGTAACTTTCTTAACAAAAAGTGAAGTGCTTTTCCTCTTTCTTTTCTTTTAATGTCAACTGCACTGAAGTGGATTCTTCCTAGTTTCCGCGACCAAAAGCAATTCAATGTGTTATTAAATTGCACCTGATGCCCCGCTCTTTTAGTGTTGAAATTGTTAAATAAAGTTGCTACCTAAGCTCAATATTGTCTAGAATAATCACCTTCGCCCCTCACTTTATTTATTTGCTTATCTGAAAGTTAGTACCTCCTAAAAATGCAACGTCAAATAGTATATCTATCTATCTATCTATCTATCTATCTATCTATCTATCTATCTATCAGTAAAACCAATGAGGAAAAACAAAAATTCATTCAACATTATTTCAATTAAAAAATGTATATATATATATTTAAATCTGCCTACTGTTTAAATTATATCTGCCTATTGTCACTGTTTAAATTAATGTTTTGAACGTTGCAAATATTTTCTTCGTTACTTATTCATATATATATATATATATATATATATATATATATATATATATATATATATATGAAATTATTTATAAAAATATAATATATAGCAAAATTTATCAGCAATACATTTTTTGAAGCCATAAGCTTTTGTTCGGAGTATGTAGGTTCCTATATTAATAAACCATATTTTTGTTGCTAGGCAGCTAAACACTTCCAACCCAAACAAGAAGATATACGATTGAATCAGGGCGTTGTTATACACTAACGTGGTTGCCGGCCAAAGATATAGAACAAGTTTATCATTCTACCCTATGCGTGATAAAAATTAAATTCCTTCCTTTCACAAGTGTATCTGCTCAAAAGTTTATGTCACGAATGCGATTGGAACTTTTGATTCTTGATTTGCCTTTTTGTTACGTTATTCGAACCCTTCCAGGAAGTATAACCAACTAATATAAAATATAAAATGTAATCGATAAACAGCTGGAAAATTATTTGTTCAGTCTCTCTTGTCTTTTTCCCTCATGATCGCACAATCTTGTATCACCTATAGAGACTGACTGACTGAAATAAATTTGGTCATTTGTCTATAAAAATGTTTGTTCTTAATCTACTATAAACATGTAGTGTTACTAATATTTATTATATAAAATATATTTTTGGTATTTTTACAACAGAAATGCATTTTCATATTAAAAACATTACTTACATAGATATAGAAAAATTCTGAAACTTACAATATTTCTATATCCGAATTTTACTTGAAAATTTTATATGAAATGCGTCGCCTTTTTCAGGGTAGTTAAACAAGTAATATCGGTCTCCTTGAACTTGAATGCGTGGAAATCTGAAGGGAGTCGAGAGTGTTTCATACCTAACATGACCATGCTGCTCGCACTTACACTCTTCTCTCCATTTCTAATCAGAATTTTAGGAGATTTTTTATCATTTTTCGGGTAAACATATAAGACTTTATACTATTTATATATATTGCTATTTCTGCATCCATTTTAAACACAACATCAAATATTCACGTGAAAGTGTATGCACATGCAATCGTACATAATATATAATCTTCGCTATCGTGCTCAACAAAGGATTTGTTTGTAACACAATTCGTAAAATCTAAACCATCTCCCTATCACCTTTTTATTTTAGTATTAATACTGAAGATACCATATTAACTTAATCGATACATCTAAAAATTAAATGAGCAAAGACATACTACATTATATTATATTATCACGCGATTTATTAAAGGCCTGCTAAATGATCGTACTAAAACCTTGCCTACGTTGTATATACATATTTCTCAAGGTAGAAAATAGCATTTTTATATTAGCGATTTAATTTGCATATGACTGTAATCATATATCTTTTATCGAAATTATATGTAAAACTGTTTTTGTCAAAATAAAAAAGATATAATTTGCTACTCACTTATTTTTGGCGAGAAACAAAGTTTTAAGAAAAAATATATGAAATTTTCAGCTCTTTATCGATTTCAATTAAAATGATTCTTAACATTCATCAAAGGTATTTAACTAATTTAAAATTAGATAGATGATGTTGATTATTCCGTAGAGACTCCGTCTCTAATGACCGGCAATTTTGAACGCTCTGTAAACTCGGTGTTTTATTGTACGACTGGCGCAGAAATTTCAAACTTCACTTGAGAAAGGAGGAATTATAGAACAGCTGATTACTTTTCAAATCATCATTTCCGGCAAATGAACATTGCCGCTAAGGAATACGTGATTAGTCATTCGAAAGCAAACATTTTCTTTGGTCGTAATGAGAATTCACGTTTCGTAGCCATAAACTCAGACCTATTGATCTTTTTATGAGCTCATTTCTTCTTGGCACAGAGAATTTCATTTCAGAGTGAGTATCTGTTTATGGGTTATGATATCGTTGTGTTTATGCTTCTGCCTTCTACGCAGGTAGAGATGTTTGTATAAGCGTACCTGTGCATATACAAGTTTGCTACAAGAAGTCGAAATGTCAAGCTGCAAAGAAAATTGTATGGAACATTCTGGCAAAGTTCAGTATCTACTTAGTCGAACATACTTTTTTTAAATATATTCAAAATATTAAAGCTATAAGAGCATTGATTTGATGATTGACATATATTAAGTTGATTTAATTTGTAAGAAATATCAATGTATGGCTGTTATCTATATCTCTAAATACATGTTTTAATATAAATCCCCAATATTTCTTGGTCGATTCTAAACTTCTCAAAAATAAAATAAAATTACGTTTTTCTATATATGTACGTATAGATAAGACACAGTACAAAATATAGGTAAACTTGATTGCTTTTATCTGATAACCGTCATATATAGCGACCGACTGATAGACATATGAATAATTTGTAAATGACGCATCACATAGATATGATCATGAAATTTTGAAGGGTTTTCATTATGTATGTGGGTGTCTTATGTTTATGTTCTCTAACTAAAATATGACTTCATGGTGTCTTAAATGTGTTTATGCATAATGCTGCAAAAATATTCTGTAATATATGTCATTACAAAATAAAGGTTTTACGCTATACGAAATCTTTTAAACGTACACTGATATTAGATTTTAAATCAGAAATATAAATTGTCTGTGAGGAAGCCCATAGTTCTAAAAATCACGAAAGAAAGATTTGCTTACATTTTTGAATGAAGCGTGTTGTTCACAAGACGTTTTGTAAATTACTGTTGAAGTTTTTCTTGAATATTGCATTTTAATATGAAATCAAGTATTCAGATTATTTTATTACATTTATAAATCAAGTACCTTATTGTAATGTGAATTTATTATCTAGAAATGTTTCAATATATATTTATAATACGGCGGAGGCATTGAGATCTATGACGCAACCATAATAGCCTACTTAATAGTACATATACACAATAGGATTGGATACTAACTTTTTTTAGATGTTTATAGAATGACACCGTAATTTATTTAGTAAATTGTTAGAAATTGTAGGTACCTTTTATGTTGAAATATACGACACTCACGTACTCTGTTTCATACAAAAACATACAAATAAAACAAGCAGAAACACATATAAAACAGCACACACAAATACCCACAGTGTGTATATATATATATATATATATATATATATATATATATATATATGTATAATCTATATCTATGAGATGATCTAATATATTTTATTCTGTATTATTCAGTATAACAGCTAAATATGTAAATATATGAGTCCTTTTCCTAGATTTTCTATTTTGTATTTAACATCAGGATAACGTCATGGATAAAATTTCTATACCAGTTCTTTTATACTTTAATGTTTCGTAAAATCATTCCAAGATTGGTAAAATCCTTTCACAAATGATTATCTTTTCCCGATATCAATACGGTTCCTCATTAATAGCAAGGAATAGAATAATTTCTGAAACGGATCATCACCATTGTAAATAAGTTTTCTATTTATCATCATGATTTATTAAAGGGATGTATTTTTTTTCACTTTTATCAGCAACACTCATAATTAATGCTCGGTTTTGTTGAAATACGTACGGGTTTTCTACTACAAAACATTTAATTGTAATATAACAGTGAATGTTGAGAATTAATTAAACGGGAACAACTTACATGACAAGAAATATAATCTATTGTGCAGGTATTATATATATAGGGTATGGTGCAAAAATTATAATCAAAATCACACCAAAATGAAAATAAATATTAACTATAATTTAAATGATATATTTTCTTTACCGGAATTACAAAATTTGTCTTGAAATATTAACGACTAAAATCATTCAATATAATTGCCATCGGCAAAAATCACGGTCTCCAGACGGCTTCGAATTATTATGCACATCTTCTAAATGCTCTTATTGATTAATTTAGTGAATTCTGTTATAATCCTTGACTTCAGTTTATCTATGGATTTTGGTTGGTTCCTTGCTCAACGGCTCTCTATAAATAATAATAAAGGGGGTTGCAATCTGGGAATTTAGGCTGGCAGATATCAGGGTTGATATGATCAGATCACAGAAATTGTCTGATAGCTTTGAATGTGTTCTCATGCATGTGTGGCACGATGAATAATATTGTTTATGGAAAGCGTGTCTTCCAACCGGCAACCTTGAGACAAAGAACACCACTACCTCCTCAGGATACTTGATATAAAGCATGTTTTTAATACTTTGAACCAGTAAAAAATGATTGGAATCATATATGTGCCAACATGTCCTGTCAGTCAATACAGCTTTGTAATCACCATTAGCCTAATCCAATTCATTCCAAATAATCTGCAATATCCTAGGATTGACACTCAATCACTCTAAAATTATTCTATTAGAGATTCCGCGGTGAATACCAAACAATAAAGCATGTCGCTACCATTTTTCTTTGGCCGAATGAATTGAAGTTTTATATAGAAATATTTCTGAGAGACGGTATCCAACTAGCCCTACTATATAATTGAAAAGATTAAACATATGCGTATGCGCTAATTGAAAAACATTTTACACATCGTAGACTGTTAACACACACACACACACACACAAACACACACACACACACACACATATATATATATATGTGTGTGTGTGTGTGTGTGTGTGTGTGTGTCTTGATGGTATGTGCATGGACGATCTGTGAATACTATTTCCTCTCTTTTTCAATCTCACACTTTTTGAGTTTGTGTGGCTATTTTTTATTTTAATTTTCTATCAAGTTTGCTTAATTTTTACGTTGAACTTATAATTAATCATTACAAATATAAATGAGCTCTTTACCATCATTCATGGGAGTAGGCCATTTAGCAGAAAATCACAGTGATATATGGTACTTAAGCGAAAGAAAAATACGAAAATAAAACAAAAACATAAAAACATGTTCAGGAAACCTTTTTTAGTAAAGGTATGTATAGTCAATATTGTTTTACTTTGAAATACATTCTAATATAAATAAACGACCGAAGGAATTAACTTTCTTTAACAACGCTTTCTTTGTGTGGCAAAATATATAAAAAAAAATATCATCATTTAATAACTTATATTTCTACATTATTTCTACAATATTTTCTACATTATTTAACATGTTATATATTATTTAATCTCATTTATAAACATTAGGGATAACAGTGAGATTAATGCACGAATAGCCGTTTATATCGAAAATATAAAGTTATTTAAACATGTTGGGCTTTTAAATGTAAATTCTTAAAATGTGATTAGTCTGCAAATTCAGATCATTTCATTCAGCTTTTAATGGTTTTTCGTTTCATATTTGTCATTATGGTTATTAATTTCTTTCATAACATAGCCGTCTTCTTTTACCAAATGTGGTATTATTTATGAGTCAGATGTTGCTCAAAGTTTTCTTTTTTCTGTTAAACGCAACAAGAGTAAATTATTCCAGCACCTAATCTCCATTATTATGAAATGATCACTCAAGAAATCCTCGGCTTAACTAATAAAACTAAAACTTTTAGATAAATTCGATTTATTCATCAACATAGTCTCCTTCTAGGTTGAATACACTCTTACATTCATGCAGTTTTTGTAGAACGGTTTGTCTTTTGCCTAAAAATAAGCATTAATTTTCCTGTAGTCATTTTCCCCTGGGACATTCTTCTGAATCTGCAAACAGCTAGTAGACGATGGGATCCAGATGTGAGAATAGAGTTGATTCGGATCAATTCAAATGCAATTCATGTAGTTTTTTTTTTATTTTTGCGATTGACATGTTACCCGGTTGGTTGACGTTTCATTTTTGGCCGTTTCTAATTTTCCATCGATTATCTTGAGAAAGAAAGAAAGAATCACCGAGTTTATATAACAGTATTCTTCCTATAAGAAAGCAATGCTTTCTGAACACATGAAAATCAGTTTTTTTCCATTGTTTTTAATGTTTGCAACAGTATCTTTACTTAAGTAACTGTAATTTGTAAACTAACAATCCGACTGAACCCAAATTTTTTTCACGGGCCATTTGAAGTTTAGTACTTCATACACATAATATGGCTTGATTATTAGTGCCGTCATCAGGCCTATGACGTATTGAATGATATATTATAATATTTCATATCATATCTTCCACATGAATTTATGGGCATTACTGCAACATGTGATCAGTTTAGCAAGACTGTCTTGCTATAACAATTAAGACGGAGTAGCGTGAGTGAAAATCATCGGAAGCAACACACTTCTGCCATTTCGATATATATAAGCTACGCTTAGAAAGCAAACTTATATGCGCATTTGTCAAACCTATTTTTCATATAATCAATTTTTTTTAAACATGCAGAATGTTTGTTTTAATATTTTAGCTAGTACATGGTAGCATGCTAGTGTTTGAGATAGGTGGGTCTCTATATACGATTCACCAAAAATGTAGGGAAGATTATGTGTTTATTTTTGGATGAAAATTATTTAGTGTAATATCAACATATTCTAATTAAAGATGTCTACCTTGAGAAAGGCATATTGGGAATGTATTTGAGAGGTAATACTGCTGAATGGCACTGTTCTGGTAAATCTTAACATTTAATATATGCGTCAAATTAACTATATAGCAGTTTACGGATATTATTAATGGGTGGAATATCATATTAAATCTTTTTTTAGGTGTAGTGTAACGATTATGTTACACTCTATAAGAATAAATATATTTTTCTTCTTCAAACTACTCATGAGTAATTGATGATATTTTCCTCAAGTTCAATAGTGATAGAAATATATTAGGAAAAACGAATTCATTTTTCCCAAAAACATTAAATATACATAAGTTTTCATAATTTCATCTTTTTATTCAAGTATCCCTGACCTCAGCGATATATTTACCAGTGTTTTTTTCTAATAATAATTGTGCATATTTTGAGGTGTGTTTATGTGCGTATACGCTAAAAGATAAACAAATCTGCTTGAGTATTGTTTTAAAAAATATATCTATCTTTTATGAAGTTAGCGTCATGATAAAGTTTATCAAAATGCTGTAGTAGTCATTTTCAGTTTCCGACAGAAACTGATTACGTACAATTCCTGTATCTCTTCGTTAATTTAGTCAGGTGCATAACTATTTTTTTTCTTAATATTTTCCATTGTCACGTTTGCTGGGCAGGCAGTTTTGGATTAATTAAAATGATTGTGTCTGCGAGAAGATCATTTAAACTGTGACGTCTCACGCAACAAATGTTGGCTTTTTATTAAACGTCTAGACAGAAAAAGAAAATTATATCTACAACGCGTGCGTCACTAATGGCTAAATAAGTGTGTCCAAATAATATGAATTTTCTGACAGATGCAAGTGATGTAGAATAATTCCCAATTCCTTGCTTTTATATTTAAATCGATGTGAATTGACAAATGTTAGTTGAAATATTAGTTTCATAATGAATAGTTTCTCAGACAAACTTTTATTCATATTTTGCTGTCTCTTTTAACTCTTAATATGTTTTGTCATTTCATTGGTCATGTTATACAATCCATTTTTGATCAAGTTAATGATAATGTTACGCACAGCTTTCCAATCCCTCATAAATCGTTACGTGCCGCAAGGACTTCAACTGCCCCTTCACGATGTTAATTGTACTATTCCTTTTTGTTTCTTTTTTCTGCAAAATCTCATTGTTGCTCAGGCATTCTCAGCATATTTCTGTAAAAAAATATTTTTCTTGCTTTACGCTTTTCTTAATCTTTAGTTGTATTGTCCTGTATTCATTGTTAGACCGATATCACATAACAGTTCAGTAAATTTACCAGTGTCATTTCTTTGATACATGACGCTTGAAATGGTTATTTAAGATTGTCTTTAATAGATCAAATCTCTTTTCGAAGGTTACTGAATCATACAGTGACAATGCAAATGCCAATTGTGTAAATCAAAACTATTCTTCTGAGGAACATTTTTTATATTATTATAAAGAAATTTATTATCAAGCCAGGCGAGTGATTTGATTTCCTCATTGTAATCTATTGTTCGCTTATTATTATATTAATTCTATAAAGTTCTATTTCGTCATTCATTTGTTTTTCTTGAGGAATACTATCAACTGGTCCATATTGCGAGAAGTACAGTTCAAATTATTCTCGAAAGATTGGAAAAATGAAAACAAACGTAACAATTGCAGTACAGCGGATATGTTATCAATTTTGCAAAACGCAAAAGAAAATCACGATATAGTTCTTCAATATTCACAGATTAACGTCCATTGATTTTCAATTTACTGCGAACGCAGACGTTTAACAAATAATGTGATAGGCTAAAAGAATATCCATCTGTTAGGGAACGAATTTGAGGGCTACAACTAACGTAATATAAACATTTTATTTTTATTGAGAAAACTCATTAAGAACTAGAACTTTTATAATTCTTTCCAGGATGTCGTGGGTTTACTTCTTCGTCTTTCATTTAAAATGGGGTTGAAAGCAAATATTCCGATTATATTTTTAATTTCATTTCCGTTTACATCACTATACGTTTTTTTTAACTAAAATGTTTATTTTAATTCATTACAAACTATGTTTATGATTATAAAAAAAACGGTTTATAAGATCATTACAGTCTAGAAAGATTAAATCGATTTGAAACATTTAATCATTGTTCTGAATGAATATATTTATAGTGCTGATATAATAGCCTTTTCAAACTAGCTTGTAGCATGTCTGACATACGAATAATGATCTTGTTTCGAACTTTATATGTGTTAAGTTATTTTGTTTTTTTTAAATATTATCTTTTTGGAAAAACATAAATTAGCGTAGCTTATGTAATAGTACATACACCTATGTATTGAACGTGTTTAGATTTAATTTCTTTCACATTAAGAATTTTACTACTGATTTATGTTGCCTTTGTTACGAGGATGCTTTTAGATATAATAATAATAATAATAGTAATAATAATAATAATAATAATAATAATAATAATAATAATAATAATTTTTTTTTTTTTTTTGCAAGGACAAAGGTTAATAGTAACAACAATTGTTTTTTTATTTTAACAATACTCTCTAAGTGCAGTGATGTTTTTTTTTTTTCCGTTGAACGGCCGTTACTTTCCAAGTTTGTTTGTTTATTCAACCAGCGTGTCTCTCTTTGAATTTTTCTTTTTCTCAATATGAAATTCTGTTTTAATATAAACAGGATTTTTTTCTTTAGATATTATCGAAATTCTTTTTTTTTTTTTAACTATTATAATTTCCTTAAAAACAAAACAAACAAGAAAATAAATTAAATCCGATGAAAAACAATTTATATGGTATTATTTTATAGAAAGTCTACGTATTTATTGATATATTTATTTTTATTTATCTATTGATTTAATTTACTTATTTAATTTATCTTATTCTGATAACCCTATTTTTGACCAGCGACTTTATTGAAAAAATAAATGATAGAGTGGACGAAAAAATTATTACATTTTTTTTTTTTTTTTTTTATGAAATTCTATTTTATTTTAAATAATTTATCTATTTGCTCTTTAAATGAATCTAAATAAAATCATCCGTATTATATTTCCTTTAGCTGTCGATATTTCACAATTTTTTTTTTTTTTTTTTTTAAACAAAATACTCTAGTATTGTTGTGTTGTTTCGTTGAGCCGTTGCTAGGCCAAAGTTTTTTTTAACCAGCGTCTTTCTCCTTGAATTCCAATCGCGTATATGTCAGTTGTTTCTTGGCAGCCCATTTAGGAGAAGGAAAACTCCGAACAACAACCCGCAACTCAAGGTGTTAATCGTGCCGAGGAGTGAATGGCTACTGAGTTATGAGGTCACAAACGATTCCCTACAGGCTTCGGGACCCTGTTTGTAAAAGACCGTTACCCAACATGCCGGGCAACTTTGGGTGGACTTTTGGACCCGTGCGTCACTCGTGGGAAAAACATGAAAAATACAAATAGAAATAAAAAGTCCAGTATGGCTCTTCCAGTGGATAAACAGGGAGCCCGTCCTTCAGGAGGAAACCTACCTGAGGTCGAAAAATCTGCCATAGGAACAAACTCCTACACAAAGAATGTATCTTCAGGTCCCCACAACCAGGATAATCCTAATGATGGTCCTGAAAATTCACCAGCTAGATCTACAACCGTATATTTAAAGAAAGAAAAAATAAAATGGTCTCGTGAGGAGTACAAAGTCGTTATGACTGCATTTCATGAAGCGTTACTCAAACCTCAAAAAACATGACTCGCCAAACATATGACATTTGGCGTGAAAAAGTTGGTCAAGCAAATAGAAAGTATATTGACGAAAATAAATTGGCCAATGTACGTAGGTACATTATTCGTAATAACCGACTAACAGAGGCCGAAATTTATGAAATTAAAAGAATTGTAACAAGAAGAGTCGAATCAACAAAATATGAAAAGGAACCCGAACCAGAAATAAAAAGTAATAACATCAAACAAATCACAGGTCATAATGTAGAAACCGTGAAACACGCAAATCACTGCGAAGATAATGATGTAAGTTTAAAAGTGCTGGAAAGGTGTGATCTGAGTCTGAGTCAGTTAAAAGACTAAAATAAAACGTGTTCAGAACACATCGAAGATAATTATTTGACGGAAAATAAGAACAATATACAGGAAGCCAAGATAGAAATAAAAAACCATCTAAGTCAAATACAAAGTATTACAATGGAGGAACGTGAACAGCTCCCAAATTCCAACCAACAAAACAAAACCTCCGAACAATTAAACTTTACAATGCAGCACTGAAATCAATACTGGATGAAGACCCTCATACAAATCTTAACGAAATAATATATGCATCAGCAACAGCAGCAACAAAAAAATTAAATATTAAAATAAAAACAAGGCAGTCTCGTAGACGTGAAGTTCCACCTTGGAAAAGAAAAATAGAAAAAGAAATAGAACAACTTAGAAGTGAATTATCAATATTGGATGAACTGAATAGACGAATAAATGTAAGAACTAGGAAAAGCAGAAGAGCCGTAAAAAAATATAACATCAAGAATGAAAATGACGTCTTATCAAATAAAGAAAAAATAAAGCAAAAAATCCAACTGAAGGCTCAAAGAATAAGACGCTATGAAAAGAGAGCAAGATTTTTCAGACTGATACAAAGAGATTTTACAGGGAAATAGTTAAAAAAGAATTGAAGTGACAGCACCTCCCAGAATGGAAGAAGTCACACAGTTCTGGGAAAAGATATGGGCTTGCCCTAAAGAACTTAGCAAGGAAGTACATTGGATTACGCAAGAGACAGAACGAATGAAAAATAAACCCGAACAGATATGGTCTGGAATTACAGAAGATGATGTTAAATATGCACTAAAAAAAACACACAATTGGAAATTCCCAGGCATAGATAAAACTCCTAAGTTTTGGCTATATTATTTAAGCGCATCACATAAAAAACTAGCCAAAGAACTTCAAGAAATGTTTGACGACCCCACTAAAATTCCTGCATGGTTGACAAAAGGAATTACATTTCTTCTACCCAAGAATGGTGACACAAAAAATCCGAAAAACTACAGACCAATTACATGTCTTCCGACAACATATAAACTATTAACATCTATTTTAACAAAGCAGACATATTTATTCTTAGAAAGAAATGACATGTTACCGCTTGAACAAAAAAAGTGCAAACGTGGCTGTTATGGTTGTAAAGACCAATTGCTGATTAACAAAATGATCCTGGAAAACTGCTAAAGTACAAAGAAAAATCTTAGTACAGCCTGGATAGACTATCGAAAGGCATTCGATAGTGTGCCACATGACTGGATTTTAAAGACTTTAAATATATACAAGATATCGCCCGTCATCATCAATTTCATCAAACAGTGCATGTCTATATGGACAACAACCCTTTACCTCAATCATATAAATGGAACCTATAAGTCTGATGAAATAAACATCAAAAGGGGTATATTTCAAGGTGATTCTTTATCTCCCTTACTATTCTGCATATCATTAATAGCACTAACCAGTCAACTTAACAAGACAGAATGTGGTTATAAAATAGGACAAAAGAAAATAAGCCATCTATTTTACATGGATGACTTGAAGTTATATGCTAAGAATGATAATGAACTGGAAGGTCTTCTGCAAACTGTAAAATGCTTCAGCGAAGACATTGGAATGAAATTTAATTTGAATAAATGTGCTAAAGCTACAGTTTTACGTGGATCAATACAAGAAACATCATCAATTAGCCTAGACCCTGCTGTAACAATAAAAAATTGAAACCAGAAGAAACTTATAAATACCTAGGTGTAAATGAAAGCGAAAACATTCACCATAAAAAAATGAAAGAAATAGTGCGTAAAGAGTACTATAGAAGGCTACGAATGATATTAAAAACTGAATTAAATTCACAGAACAGAGTTATGGGCATTAATAGCCTTGCAATCCCAGTTGTCCAATATAGCTTTAACATCTTAAACTGGACTCTAAACGACATTTAGCAGCGAATGGATGCTAAAACAAGAAAGCTTCTTTCTAAGCATAAGATGCATCATCCAAAGGCTGATGTAGACAGTCTATACATACCCAGTAAAGAAGGTGGAAGAGGTCTTATTCAGCTGGAATTGTCATACAAGACAACAACTATTGGCTTACTAACATACATAGAAACAACAAAGGATTGGATGTTACAATTAGTAAGACAACATGAAGAAAGAAAGAAAAAATATTCAATAATAAAAGAAGGCAGTAAATTCAAACAAGATTTACAGTTAGTAGATTCTGTAGAAAAGCAAAACAGTAGCCAAGAACCAACTATTGCGGCAAAAAATATGAAAATGAAAGTCTTTTCACGAGAAACATTCAGGCAAATATTATGCATAATAATATGGATCCAAAATGCAGGTTTTGTGACAAACACCAAGAAACAATAGACCACCTAATCTCAGGCTGTTCTGTGCTTGCCCCAAACGAATATAAAATCGCCACGATAGAGTTGGGCAATATTTACATTGGGCAATGTGCAAACATTATGGAAAAGCTGTAAACAAACACTGGTATGAACATCATCCAGCACCGATTACAGAAATAGAAGATGTAGCCATTCTATGGGATCACACCATCTACACAGACAGAAAAATTGAAGCACACAGGCCAGACATTATTGTTAAAAACCAGAAGGAGAAAACTTGTCTATTAATTGATATGTCTTGTCCAGCGGATTGTAACATAGCAATCAAGGAATTTCAAAAACTGTCAAAATATAAAGACCTGGAAATTGAAATAGAAAAATGTGGAAATTGAAAACAAGAGTTGTGCCAGTGATAGTAGGTGCACTTGGAATGATAAAAAATGGAACAAAACAACACATTGAAAGAATCCCTGGAAACCCCAGCTTAAGAGATATACAAAAAATTGTCTTATTAAGTACAGCGCGCACACTAAGGAAAACTTTATCTATGTAATGCTGGGGATGATAGGGAAGATAGAAAAACATGAAATAAAGCCATAACAACACGCCACTACCTGCCTTAGGTCTCCCCGCAGACTTGGTCGGTAGTGAGACCAAAGCAGAAATCGAAATATGATGAAAAATGACATAATAATAATAATAATGTCTAAAATGTTGGAGTAAGGGAGTCTATTGAGTCCTACCGGTTATTACAAAAACGTTTTAAGTCATAAAGTAGTCGTAAAACTAGAGAAATTAAGAATAGAACATTTTGGAAGATTGTAGAATGTTCCAGTAGAGTCAAGAAAATTCGAAAGATTTTACAAATATGCAAATTAGATGTTAGCCTTTCTTAAAATAGGTTTTGGGCAGTGACCATTCAGTTGTAACCAGGGTTTGCTGATGTTATCAACTCCAGTTTTGATTCAAGCATTTATATCCAGACGAAAGTATCTATAAGAATCTTGCCGACCAACTAAATACCTGAAAGAGAACCTCATGGAACTATCAGTAAATACATATTTTTGACTTTTTTATTGGCCATACTTGAAATTATATTTTATATACTCATTTGAAGATTTCCAAAAAGTACAGCACTTAACTTCTTTGACAACTTAACTTAGTAAAGATATTTGACTGCTTACCTTCCCTTCTCTCCTTGTAACATTTCGCCGGGCAGTACTAAACTATAAGTTTTTTATTTGAATGCAAAACTGTATATTTTTAAATATTATTATTTAATATTTTTTACAATAAATATTTGCCTGTGGTTTTAATCACTGAGTTTTGGTCAATCATTTTTTCCTTTTGTTACACTTAACACGTACCAACATTAATATTCAAATATCGACTATTGTTCAAAATTTGTGTTAGAGATATGCTTATTTTTTCCAAATACTTGCTATAAATGTTAAAGATGTAGTTTATGATAATGATGTCGTAATTCTATGACATCAGAATAGATCTCTGTGAACATAGATTCACTGATCGCAACACTAACACTATTTGTAGATTACTTTTGGATCTGATGTAGTATCCACTCGCATAATCGCCTAATTTCTACCAGCACAGAAATTTAGTTTAACGTCATAAGGTCGAAGTATTTTCATCCATTTCGTATTCTTTCAGTAATAAAATGTTCCGAAAAAGCATTTTCTTCTCAGTAGCCGCAGATTTATAGAAACATTTCTCTCAATGATGTTTCAATAAATGTTACGTTTTAAACATTCTTAAGTTTTATTTTAATCATTTCACCCCGAGCAAGGCAGAAATGCCACTGATGAACGTAGGGCTACGTAACTGTAAAAAGATTAATTAGAAAAGAGTGAGGAGTACAAACTAGTTGGAAACGAGCAATAGAGAGCTGAGAATGCAGGTGCGATGACAGATACATAGGTGGAGAGAAAGGGATGGATATACGGGGGTGGGGAGAGAGCTAGAGTCCAGTGGTTAATAGATGAGTATTGACATTGCATTTATATTTCTGGAGGTTGTAGCCATGAGGAAAGCAAGAATATGGGAGCGAGTTCCATAAGTGGGAAGTGCGAGAGAAGAAGCTGCAGGAGTAGAATTGTCGTCTGCATTTGGCTAAATTATCGTAAACGTAACAATCCAAATTGCATTCCAATTGGTTTTTATATCAGTTAGATGTTTATTTAAAATAACTCGAAATATGTAAGTGTATATATAATCAATTAGCATTTTTGCAAAATATTACGTCGTTAGATGATCGGACGCAATTAATATGCCGTAAAATAAATAATTGAAAAAGGAATTCATTATTTTAGTAAGTATCAATAAATTATTAACCATTGTGAAAATCGTTTATTGAAGAATATTTCATGCTTTTACCACATATTACAAAACCTGCTCATATAATGATTGTAATAATCATGTTCTCGAAATTGTGGACGCAAATCTTAATTAAGATTTGATCACTTCAACATGCGAATCCGCATCGATATCAATTATATATGCTTGGCGCTAACATCATCTACAACAAAGTTTGGAGACTAACAGCAAGTTTATCCTTAATACAAGGATTAGTAATTATTTTAATCATAAATATTAAATATACCGAATATATTCCTTAATAAATTTCAACAAAGGGGGAATTTCTGATAAGTCAACATTAATTAATTTATATAGCTGATAAATGGTCCTTGTCTTTGAAAATCTTACATCCACAAGATATTCTTTGTATTACCAGAATTTGTCATCGGTATTTCAACGGCTAGACATGGCGTTGTAAAGACAGATGTAGGGTAACGACCAAGGTTAATTGAAATGAAGTGTCACTATATTCCAAAGTTGATGAACCATTATTAGACATTATTCTCCTCGAAGAAAGCGTCAAAATTAATTTGAAAATTATGGTTTAATTGAAGCACGTGTAATTACCTCGATCTACTTTATCAATATAAATGACGCCTCAAAATCAATAAAGCAGTATTTATCACTTAGACGGCAGAATCTTTCTTAAGAAATATGTTCAGTCCCAATTTGTGTAATAGCATGTCCACGGTCCTGAATTTTCATCATTAATGGGTAAGATAAATGAAAAATATCAATGAACAAAAGTTATTAAATAAGCCTACGAAGCCTAACACCAGAGATCTTCTGCATAACAGCTCCACAACACTTTCTAGATTTTTACTAATCTTCTTTCTCATATCGTTTAGATTTACTGACATAATCAGATATATAAAGTTAGAAAAGTGTGCAAGATAAGGATGTGTCTTCCTAATAATAATGCAGAGTTTATAACAGAAAGAAACCTAAAGGCCCCGTTACAGAATAGAGAACAAAAAAACAGAAAGAAATGACTATAGAACATTCATCAGTAAATATTGTGCCTAAATAATAAAGCAACAGTTTTTTAGTAAAATTCGACTTTACTCATCAACATAGCTTCCTTCTATGGTGATACTCTGATTACAATGCTTCTCTAAAAACTGAATGATTTTGTATAGAATGAAAACAAAATTAAAATACGATTTAGTTTTGGATATCACTTTATCAGCTAAATCTCTTTTCCGGGAGCATTTTTTGATTCCTGCAAGCAGCCATTATTTGCTGGAGAATACGGTGGATGTAAACGCACCACAAAATGCAATGCATGTAATATTGCCATTGTTGCGATCGACATATGACACGGTATATTGTCTTGATGAAAAATCACAATTTTCTTCTGTCTTTGTAGCCATGTTTTCCAATATATTCCTTCAAATGCACCAGATAATATTTCCAATTAACTGTTCTCTTTTCTCAAAGTAATCGATGAACAAAATACCTTGCGCATCCTCAAATACGAAAACCAAAACATTGCCAGTTGTTGTTTGCATCTTTTGTCGATTTAGGCAGGTTTTACCTGCTGCTGTCTATTCGGCTGACTACCGATTTGAGCTCGACGCGTTGTTGTTTTTGATCGATTGGGAGCAAACGCGGAAACCTCTTTTTGCACAGTGTTCACATTCTCAAATTTTCCTGAAAAATGGTGAATACACTGCCTTCTGGTTTGTTACACTTCTCTATATCTGATACAACTTTAATTTACGAACAGAAAATAGGAATGTTTTAATTTCTTTTAATGTTTTGATTTTTTTTTTTGTTTTCGACCTGAGTGTTCAGCAACATGTGTGTATGTCCGACTGTTTTTAAAATCAGCATATTACATCTTCAGCGATGTTTCCTACGGAGCAGAGTCCGAATAATACTTATCAAGACATCACTTTGCTTGAACAGTATTTTCCCATCAGAAAGAATTTATTATTTAGACAATAAATTCAGATTTTTCAAATCCTTTGAAAACTTGCAACAATAGCTTAACATAAATAACTCAAATTTCTAAACTAATAATACTGTTAATTAATAATACTGTTAATTAATAAATTATGTTACATACCTTTAGAATGTTACTACCTTATTAAAACTACATAAACTTTTTTATTAGTGACCCCATCCTTATCTCAAGCCTGAGACTAATTGAGTGATGTGTTATATAAACTACAAGAAAACTGAATGCATTGTCATCAGTCGAAAGGAAACCTAAATGACTATTACAAGATGGGAATACTAATATAAAGAATGTACAGAAAATGCACGTGAAGTGATCTAAAAGAGTACGGAATTATGACAGTGATGTCGGAAAACGAAATTCCATGACCATTCTAGAAGATCAGTAGACTATTTAGAGACATGAATATTTTACTGGAAAGAAAGAAAAGATTACTGGAATTTTATGTGACATGTATTTTTGAGTATGGCTTTTAATTCTGAACAATCTTTTTTTTTTAATCATATCACCCCGATCAAGGCAGAAATGCCACTGATGTGTATAGGGCTACATAACTGTAAATAGATTAATTAGAAAAGAGTGAGGAGTACAAACTAGTTGGAAACGAGCAATAGAAAGCTGAGAATGCAGGTGCGATGACAGATACATAGGTGGAGAGAAAGGGAAGTATATACGGAGGTGGGGAGAGAGCTAGAGTCCAGTGGTTAATAGATGAGTATTGACATTGCATTTAAATTTCTGGAGGTTGTAGCCGTCAGGAAAGCAAGAATATGGGAGTAAGTTTCACGATCGGGAAGTGCGAATGAAGAAGCTGCAGGCGTAGAATTTTCGTCTGCATTTGGCTAACCTAACTGTGAATGGGTGGGACCCAGTTGGCATTCTACTTGCGCGAGTAAACACCTGTTGATGAGGCACCAGTGACTTAAGTTCGTCCGAGCAGAAGTCATGAAATTATTTATATAACAGACAAATGCAACCCATTTCGATGGTGTGGAAGTGGCTGCAGTCGAGTCGCCAGATCAGTACCTATCACATTACAGACTCTCCTTTGGAGCCTGTCGAGAACATTGAGTAGAAAGGCAGGGGCGCCTGACCATAAATGGCAGCAGTACTCCATGCAGGATGGATTCAGGCGGAAAAAAACATCCTGGATCGGCATAGATTTAGCTATGGAGACAATATAGTGGTTCCATTTGAGGTGTGAGGAGAGGGTAAGGCCGAGGAGGCGTAGTGTGTTGTTCTCAGGGAGAATTGCTTCGTCCATGCTTATGGGAGGCAGGAGAGGTTGCCTGTGATGGTTTACAGAAAACAGCCTGGTCTTAGACGCATTGAAATTGACAAGCCACTTCTTGCCCTAATTCACCACAGAGTGTAGATCCCGTTCAAGGTCAGCAGCGAGATTATGTCTGTCCGCCACGACAGGTTTCTTACTGGTGCGGGAGTATATTGAGGTGTCGTTTGCGTAGATGTCTACTTGGGAACTGATCTCATCTGGGAGGTCGTTGATGAAAATAAGGAAGAGCGTCGGGCCCAGGATATAGCCCTGTGGGACACCAGCATTCGTGCTGCATGATGAAGAGGCATGCCCATTCAAAACGACATTCATTTTGCGGTTATTTAAAAAAGATTGGATTAGATCAAGCAGGCGACCTGTAATACCGTAACCCCATACCCTGCATAGGAGGCCAGAGTGCAAAACCCTGTCAAAGCATTGGAGATGTCCAGAGCAACCGCTCGAGCCTCGTCAAACTCATCAAGGGCCTGGAGCATGTACTCCGTTACGGTTGTTAGCAAGTAGGCGGTGGACCTGGCAAAGTGGAAGCCATATTGCCTGTCAGAGAAGAGTTTGTGTGCAGTAACATGTTGGACTATTTCAGCATTGATTACTCGAATACTTTCCCGAATATTGGTAGAAAACTGGTAGGACCATAGTGGGATGGGTCCGAGGTTTCAGCACAATTCTTAAATACAGGAACGACTGAGGAGAACTTCCAGCACATCAATGATAAAGACGTTAATTTCAATCAATTGAACTGGGATTCGACAGAATGATGGTGTACATACCATAGACCGAACATGGAAAAAATTATGAGGTTTTGGAGAGTATTGAAAGGAAAAGGAAAATAATACGCAACATCAGGAAAGTACAGCTTGGTCATGTAATGTAGGAGGTGTGGGAGAATCTGATATTTAAAGATTAGTTAGTGAGAAAGAGAGACGGGGAAAGTAACGCGTAAAATATTGATGAGAGGAGTAAATGGATAGCTGAGCATGGATTGATAGAGATAAGAGGAGAAAGCGTCTTAAGTGCTATTTGCGATAGTGAGATGTGGAGGCCCATGGTCGCTTATATACTGAAATCACACGGCACAGAGATGAAGAAGAAGGATTCTATTTCCCACTGATAATGCAAATTGCAGTCATACTAAAAAAAAAAGTATATTCTTCATTTCTCAAAGATTTTACAGAGTGAATGAACAACTCATATTCCAGAGAATTTGTAATACATGCTATACACAGTATCTAGCAGGCAAACAGATGTCATATTCTGTAATTCCTTATTTAATTTTGTAATATAAGTAGAAATACTGACATCAATCATTAACGTTTCATACGTGATACGAGTCTTGGCAATCATATGCCGAAAGAGAGATGACTGGCTAGGCAGAAGATTTTTTCACAGTAAATAGCCTCTACTTTCTGCATTAGGCTCATGGCCAAATAAGGCTATAAACTCAATCAATCCTGTTATTTGATGGAGGGAAGAGACGGATTAAATTCATTTTCCAATAGTATGTAAATGCAATGAATTCAACTGGAATTCGAACTCGGCTATCCGATTTCTCGTTCCTGCCCTATATACAACACAATGACAACATGTAAGTTTAATTCTTCTATGTGACACTTCAGTTTTAGGCTATGGTAATGATGTCTCTTCACAATCAACACAAGCTCGTTAAGTAGGTCATTCGCTGATTTTTTCTATCACCCTTATAGTTTTCGGAAGCTTGTATCATTCCAGTATATACGGCAGTGATCACTCTTTTTAGAAGATTCAAATCAGATCAATAAAATATAATTACTGTTACATCTGAATAATCCCCGTTCTCACAGTTCAAAATGATTCACAGACTTGTAGGTGACAAATTATTCTCCACCCTGAAACCATTATTCCAAGTTTAAAATTCGATAGCTTTTCTATGTACACGACAGCCTATAAATATTAGGCCACCCCAGTTTTTTTAAAAGAAATGATGTATTTCATAATATTTGTATGTGGATAATTAAAATGAATTTTTTTCTTCTTATTATTACATTGCAAAATTTTAAAAGGCAAAGAGGCAACAATGAACTCGTTCGAATCATCCTAAATTTTCTTCATCTTTCATTGATTTGACGACAGTGTAGTTAATCATTAAATATTTATAAATTCATTTGATGCACATGTTATTGTACAATATTAAACAAGAACCATTCTAATTTCATTTATAATTATTCAACTGGCATTAAATTCTAAAAGATCGTATAAAATACAACATCATTTTTAAAACACATGGTTTGCCTAATAATTGTGGCCGGTAGTGTAGTATGTACCGAATGTAGTATGTTCTCCATATCAAAATAAGAAAAAAGTTCTTATATACATATGTGTGCAAATCTTGTTTGTTGTGTTATTGATTTTACTAAATAATTTCAGGTAGCTGGCACAGTGTTGCCATATAGACGAGGTTATATTTAGCATTCCTGTACATTTGTGTATGGTTAGACTTCAAAATGTGTAGCAGTGTACTAATTGAAATTTGATCCGTTTAAACTGGCCGGGTACTAATAGCATGATGAATCAGAGAAACTTTACTTACCTTCCACCTGCATATAATAGACGCGAGGTTGCACAGTTATATCAGATAACGTTTCTATGGCTAAGGCCCCTGTGCCATTTAAAATTTGCTGCATTGTTGAGAGATAATCATTCGAACCAGAAACTCTGTTATTAAATATATTTTGATTTAATGTTTATTATTTCATTCTTTCACCTCACTTTCAATAATCTCATCAAGTAACAATCTATTTAATGTCTTTTATCATTACACCTAAAATAGAATTAATGGATACTGAATAATTATCAATGAATATTATTACATTTCCAGGAAAATATTGCAAAATATAGTATTGCTCATCAATCACATAGGACGCAAGACTAAATTAGCTTACAAACTTTGTAAGCTACCATAATATTGTTGATCATATCCAGTGAATGTTAGACAATCTCTCCAATGATGAAAGAGAGAACTGAGGCAACAGAAATATGGTTCTACAGAGGATTCTGACGATACCATATTCTCAGCAAATGAGGAAAGATGATGTGTTGGAGAGGATGCAACATAGATGTAAACTCAAATTAACATCAGAAAAAGAGAGATGAATATCCTAAGACAAACAATGAGAAAGTAGGACATGGAGAATTTAATACTCACAGCACGTATGGAAGCAATGAGATATCAGGGAAAGCAGCGCGAAACACATTTGATAGGTTTGTGCAAATGGATGGCGAAGCAGTGCTTTGGTGAGATTCCAGATCAAAAATATTGAGAGTGACAAGTGACATTGCCAAGTGGAAATCTGCGATCGCGTAAATCATGAACAGACACGGCAAATGAAGAAGAACGAAAGAAAAAAGAAAATAAATTCTTTAAAGAGAAAGTAATAAAATTTACATTCAAATTATATTCCAATGCAAGTGTACAAATTTTGTAGATCTGTATTAAGCACAGAAGAATATTAGTGGAAAATATCAAAGAATGGATTTTATATATATATATATATATATATATATATATATATATATATATATATATATATATATAAAATTAAAACTATCGATGCAAACAAATATGTATAAGAATTAAACCTGTGTGTAAGTATAACACAGTTCATCGTAGAAAATAACTGGCTATTGCAATCTCACGTGCAACTTTTAGAATATTACTTCGTGCAGATTTCTGCGTAAGATATAGTAGAAAAGTAATTGCTATAAAAAAGATTTAAGCAAAATAAATGGACATTTGCTGACAAAAAATATACATCGTTTTGATTAAAATTACTTTAATCTTTATTGGTACCAGATCACATCAATAATTAGACACTTTGCTAAAATAGCATGAAAATACAAATAGTAGCTATTATTACATTTTCTACATTTTAAAGAGATTATACGCTGTAAGAATAGTAACAAATTTAATCTCAGGCACAGTTTTTTGATTGATTAAATGAATAGTTGCGCCGTTATATATATATATATATATATATATATATATATATATATATATATATGTGTGTGTGTGTGTGTGTGTGTGTTTGTATCTATGTGCGTGTGTTTGTGTGTGGAATGTTATAAACAAAACGCAAAAACACACTAAAAATATCTTGGAAATAAAGGAAAATGAATTAACCTTTTACAATAAATCCAAAAATTGCTAAGTTTGTCTGGGGAGAAAATAGCTATAATCAGCATCCCAAACCAAACCACTCCCGATTACTAAATAAAACATCAGAACTTATCTTAAAATGCAGTCACGAAAACAATGTCTGGTAACTTACTTTAAGATTAAAAACTAAAAATGTATTCCCTGTGAAACATTTACAAGAAATAGCATATAAGCACACTATATACAGCGCATCTTATGTAACTCATATTAAATACAGTACATCAGGTTAAATCAAAAGATAATATTAAGGAAAACAAAGAAATGAATTAAGAATAATTAATAAAATATTAAATCAATGAAGAAATGCTGGTCAAACAAACAACGATCTGACGGTATACAACAATTAATAATAAACTAATACTTTATGAATGCACAGAAAATACCCTTATTAATCAAACATAAATAATGTTGAAAATTAGTGTTAAATGTTAAAATTATAGAATGACACCAACTTACAGCATTTGGATGCACAATTATATCTAAAAAATTTAAATATAACCATCGCTTCAAGTATAATAAAATAAAGAGGAATAATGAACATTCTACAAATAATGAAACAAGTATATATAAACAAGCAAAAGGTTATTCAACAAAAATATCCGTGAACCTGGCTATCCAGTTACGACTCTGCTGTAGTCCTTCCTATTTCTTTCTATTTTTCGGACAAATGTCGGCAGTTTTAGGCTCCGGTCTTCTTCTGCGAGGAATTTCAACCCGAACATTTTATTTTGATCATTCTCATTTCATATTGTTATTACCCTATAACTTAAATCCCTAAGTTATTTTTCAGCTGAAGCTTGGTATTGAACGTACAACACTTTGGCTCAAGTCATTCCAAAATACCAACGTCTTTCTCTAATTGAGATTCCTAGAAATATAATGAAGAAGAAGGGGCTGTAGAATTTATTTCCTTGAGGCCTCAGCATCGAATTTTTGGAATTTATAAATTTAATGTCTCAGTAAAAACTTTTTTACCAGAGATCGGTTTGAATTATTTAAAGCTAATAATTATCTTCAGCATTTTTACGAGAACACATAATGCAATGTTTGACGCGAATGTCTTTCTCTAGAGCTCTTCTGTTATGGGTTATAATAATGTATTCGTTTCTATCTTTGACCGGCTTAGGTGATCGTTTGGAATAGCATATACGCTGATTCTTTAAGATTCCGTATTTTCCGGTGTTCTGTATCATCTGTTTCATGTTCATCTAACAGGAGGCAATGTTCACCATTCTCCTTCCTTATGTGATCAGCTACGCCTGATTCTTCTATCTCTCCGCTTGCTACGGGCTTCCGATTTTCTTGCCGAGTTACCTAATGTGGGTAACCACTTTTCTCGTTTATACTTCTAATGGCAGCTTCATAGAATGGCGTACACAGATTTCTTAGTCATATTCTCCTCTATTAGAAATTTTGCACGGAGAGGTATCTGCGAAGTGTAGAACCACTTTTGAAGATAGTTCTTATGTTATATCGACTAGAGATTCTTAGAACTTTTCTCGATAACTTCTTCAGATAGGTTAGACAGACCGAGGTCCTTTTATGAGTGTTGTTATCCTCGAGCACCCTCACTTCCATGTTTGATAAATTATGTTGCCATGTACCCTAAGTAGGTATTAAGTCGCAGGGTAGTACTTATAATGGCCATTTACATTTTCATATGTCTTTTCGTCGGTACCGGATGATTTGTTTCTTTGAATTTTATCAGGGGTGGGAGTTAAGTTGGAGAATTGTCCAGTGTAATTTGATTTGCGGTATACAGATTTCTTCTACCCACTCGCTGTTCGATATATTAGTACATCCAGGATTGCAAGTCTGTTGTTGTTCTCTTTTTCCATTGTAAACTATATGGACTATTGAGTTCACATGGTCCAGGTGCTTCTGGAACTTTTCTTAGTGTAACCATGGTATTATAGTGTCATCAACGTATTCCAGACATAGAATTGACATTTGGGCTGTGACATCTACTGGCATGTCTTCAAATATTCTATGTAAATCTTAGGAGAGTATATTGCTAAGCATTTATCCTGACAATATATATCGGTTCCAACTCCGATGTGTGTTATTAATGTGCAGAATTCAACATATTTATCCTGTTATCTAGTAGTATACTTTCTCCTTCGAAGGATTCCACGGCTATTCTGTATCTGACTACCTATAGTGCCGCCACAGTTGATACTAAAATGAACTGTCTCACAACATCCTGATTCACTATCTGCTTGCATTGGATGTAAGCTCTTTTCATACATTCAAATAAATGTTCTGAGTTTCGGACATAGAGTTGTGACTTTCTTATCCGTCGTCCAATATATCTACAAGGAAGTGACTGAAGGCTTGGCTCACCGAGTTTTGGCTGCTAACAGTCTTCTTGAGCCGGTAGCCGTGTTTGTGAATCTTAGGTAGACTATACACATGATGTAGATTTCTGTCGTGTTGAGACATCTGCATGCATCGATTAGCCCGGATGTGATCCTTTTTCTTGATTAGGATCTGTGATATATTTCGTTCTGTTTTCAACGTAGGGTATTTCTTTACCTTATTATAGCTACAACCTCTAATAAGGTTTTCCAGTTTCACAGTGTATTCTGTTTTGTCCATCACGACTGCAGCACAGCCTTTTTTAGCTATAGTACGATGAGGTTCTCATTCATGTTAGGGTACTGATTTCCAGATCTTCCTTTTGTGTGATGATTGATTTGGGTAGCTGGTCTTTACCTAATATGTCTCTCACTTACAATGTTAGCTCAACGAACTGATCCTGAGGGATTTTCATGGCTACTTCCTCGATTCATGTAGTAATATCTAAGTATGGTATACTTCTGATGATCTTTGTGTAGCTGAAAACCTTTTCACGACTGACTCTTCTGAGATACACGTGCAGGATCCTTCTTCGGTCTTCAACACTCATGATTATGCTGAGAATAACCTCAAGACTCTGGGTTATGTCGGACTGTAATTTTGTTTTATCAATATGTTGTACATTGCGTTCATTCTCAGACAAGGGAATCTCCCGTTATTTATTTATTTATTTATTTACTTATTGTGCGACTAAATTTTTTCCTACATTTGTAGTCAGCTATGATTGATTCCATGCTTACACATTTAATTGTGGATTTTCAAAATTCTTTAGGCATTAAGTAATTGTTATTTTTAACTTTTGTAGTACTTGGCACGTGGTTTTGCGTAGTAGCGCAGTGGATATCGGCTCGGAACGAGAAATCGAACAGCCGAGTTCGAATAGCAGGTGAAATCCTTGCATATATTTACAAGCAAGTTGACTTGGAAAATGTATTAATACGTCTGTCCTCTGCAGTTATGTGTTAAATAACGGGACAGAGTGGGTTTATAACCATTTCTACGAACCAGTCTCCTGCAGGAATTAAAAAAGTACAATTTTTTTTTTGTTGCACTTCACCAAACAAACACTAAATCATTAAGATATACCTGGGATGATAAATTACTTTTTTGGTCTTCTTTGTCAAACAAATCTATTAAACCATATCTTTCACTTTTAGTAAATTTGAAATTAACTAATACAATCTATGTTAATATCATTGAAAGTGTAAAAAACAATAATGATGACATCCACACAGATTTTCTTCTGAATATCGTCTCCTAAGTGACACTTCAGTCATACGGGTGATATATATGGTGTTACAAAATGCACATAATGTTTTAAAACAAGGAATGTATTGACAGTTTTTAAGGCCTTTTCATCTAAATTCTCGTCAGGAATTATAATTTAAACGAAAAGAACAGCAACAAAAATGAAGAGCAAAACTGTATGTATGTTTATTTGAAGTTTTTGTCCACTTTCTGGATCATAGTTTCGTTTAATTTCGATTAATATTCTCCTGATGATATTTTGGAAGAAATGTCCTTAGAGATAGAGAATATATTTAGATACATATTCAATCATTGAGAATTCAACAGCTTTCGCAAAAGACTTACGCCAAAATCTGCCTCCTTCTACGGAGTTACCATAGCTCAGAGGTAGAATCGCTGGCTGCCGCCAATTCGGTCGGGTTTCAATTCTGGGTTAAAAGCAATCGGATGTCTAAACATACTGATGAGCTGTGATACAGCAAAACAAATCTGTCTGCGGATATATATATATATATATATATATATATATATATATATATATATATATATATTGTAAGATATCATCGGGAGATAAATTTAGACTAATATGTATATCACGGATGAATTAATAAATGCTTGCTAGATGAGAATAAAATTAATAAGAATAAAAATATTATAATGTGAAAGGGAATAAATTACCAGAGTCGAAATGTAGCAAGTACCAGGAAATGTTCATGCAGGTTAGAGAGAGAAGGCTTGCTGGACCTGATATACAAAGACTTTAACACGCTTAAATAAAATATGGAGAGAAACTGGAATATAACCATAAGCCAGTCAACATTGTTCTCAGCAGAACGTTTTCTACTATTTAAAAATGCTCCAAAATGGAAAAACCGTATTTATTTGAGACAGGTCCATTAGAAGCCAAGTTTTGTTTCCTAAACTTATTTGAGAGGTTCTGTTTAATTGTCACATATTGATGCCGAGTAGTTCTCCTGATATATTTGGCACGGCAACTGCAATCATATTAATAAATCATAAAATTTACTTGATGACATGTAGGGGATCGTTCTTGCGACGAACCAGAAATATGAAGGGTATGAAAACATTTCGAACTTTAGCCGAGTAATAACAAGCACACATACTAGATGAAATCTCTTTAATTAAGATTCAGAATCAGCACTAATCCAGGAATTATCAGATAAACAAGGCATTTTTTAATTATAATCGACTTTTCTGAACTCATCAATCTTGTCGGGGAGAAAGGAATGAACACAATTTGTGGGATACCCTACACTGCATAATGTCTCCGCAAGAAAATTAACTTCATCATCCAGAAAAATATCCGAATATATCCCTAATGCTATATGAATTAGAGGTAGTATAAGGTTTATCTTAAGCTTCTTTGGAAAAAAAAAGAAATCCTAACTCGTATATACACACGCAAATGTAATTTTCATATATAATGAGGTGAGAAAAGTAGTTACAGTCTAATATAATAGGATATTCAAAGAAGCCATTTGAGAATGAGATCACTCATTAACTGTAAATCTCAGAGCTGGAGAAAAACAAAGAATGAGAGCAACTAATGAGCCTCAACTTTGTTATTTCATAAACAGAAAGTATCGTCAACTTATCGACAATACAGTTGAGAACATAGTGTACTACAACGTATTACGTCCAAATGAATCCCCAAAAACTATTAGCCAGTGGTGGAATGAAAATTAAACCTATAGCAATACCGCCAATCTGTCGATACATGTATTATCTAAACTAAATTCAACAAACAACAATCTTTGTTTTTCACATATCTAAATATATTCAGATTAAATCTTTCACACAGCCACACACACACACACACACACACACACACACACACACACACACACATATATATATATATATATATATATATATTAAATTAATAACAACTACTAATTCAGAATTAAACTAGAGTAGTACACAATTGTATTATAAAGTGCTCAATATATATAATGGAGACCTTCTGAATATTTTCATTCAGATATAAGCCGATTCCTCAAAAGTATTTTTTCTAAATTTTGGACACTCCTGTGCTTTTATATTAACTCTAATAGCTAATATAAAACGTCTGATGTTTCCAAAAATGTGAAATAAAATTGTTGTTTAATCAGTTGAATTTTGATTATATATATATATATATATATATATATATATATATATATATATATTGTTAGATTATATCAGTTATTTTGAAATCAGTCGTTTTGACCAGTTAGGTGTCAGTAAATGTTCCTGCTGTAGGATCTGACATTCTCGCAATAACACAAATAGGTGATGTTAAATGCAGATCCTTAGTTGGAGTGAAGTCTCACATACGATAAAAGTTGAAAAAAACTGTGTTATGAAGTCATTTTACTACTTCTGATTTCCGTGTTGACTGTTTCATTGTTGTGTCCCGGTCACACGCTACATTTCATTTAAGAGTTCTAGAGTTTTGGAATGTCAGGTTCCGCAAACCTTCTCCCTATAAACAGAGTGAATGTTTCCTGTGACTTGCCGTAATTAGCCTCTTGTACTTATTCTTTTTTCCCAATAATTCTTGTTATTTATTTTTTCCTTTCCCTTCTGTCTCTTCATTCCTTTCATGATTTAATTTATTCTGTGTTAATCTCATGATGAGGCCTGAAGGGCAGGTAGTAAACCGTTGCTTAGGTTTTAAGATTCCTAAAATTATTCAGCTGTATACTTTCTTTTCATTTATCAAGTTTTGTATATATATATATATATATATATATATATATATATATATATATATATAGTCATCCGCAGACAGATCTGTTTGCTGTATCACAGCTCATCAGTACGGTTAGACTCCGCTCGCTTTTAACCCAGGATTGAAACCCGGCCGAATTGGCGTCAGTTGGTGATTCTACCTTTGAGCTAGGGCGCTCGTTAAAAGAAGGCAGACTTTTTAGCGCGTATATTATCATTATACACACCCAATGGCTGTGAGTGTTCTAATTCATTGCTGAATTAACGATATATAATGTTAATTTATAGTCTATTTATGAGAGATATAATATGTGTTAATATAAAGATTAATATTTAAGTCAATAATTTATAGCAAAAGAGTTTATCATGCTTGCACACAATCTCCAAGACTTTTTATTAGCACAATAGAATATTTTTTGTTCCTTCTTATTGATAATTAATACATCCCATATAAATACTTTGCTTAACAAAAGATAAAGACATGATACATTTTAAATCTTTTCAACACTACATACCACCAGATCTATTACTCTAATATACAGGGTAATCCACGTGGCTGTGTCTATAGATAAAACAAATCTTATTATTGTGATAGAAAAAAAAACGTTTTTTCATGATACACTCATATGACATCAACACGTATGCTTTACATATGCACATATGATAGATTTACATTTGGAAGAATGATAGCACATTTATCTCTTAACAGGTTTTAATTTATTTTTGATTTTATTGCTGATAGATGAACAGATTTAAAGATACAAGGTGTTTCTTATCCTTATCTTATGATGAATAAAAGATAAGGCAAGCATTATTGTCTAAGTATTATGTATTCAAAGACTTCCTTAGCAAAAGCTGTCTTTTCTAGAGCATCATTTATATTATATTTTATACACTACATTTGGAATGCATATATTTTAATTAGTAACTGGTCAGAAAGACAAAAATATCACCTATTTAGAAACAACATTCTAGATATTATTTATTAGTTTAATTGAGTTCTCCTTTGATTTTAAAAGGCTGTAAATGATTTAACTAGAGAAACGTGCATTTACCCAGTTTAATATACCTGTAATTAGTGTTGCTCCGTAGACAACGAAAAATTGTTTCACTGCCAGAAGCAATTTTAATTTATCGATTTGAATAGATGAATGCTGTAAGTTCGAAATTAATTTCTGTTGAATGAAGACAGTAAATTATTAATGGATATGGTACAAATTTGCAGGCGAGTGAAATGGCTATTAATACGATATAGATTATCCTGTAGTAAATGCTGCTGGTGTGGATTTTAGATGCAGTTTAATTAGAAGGACGAACAATATAACAGTTATCTCTACGTGAGCAAATGCGAGTATTTAGTGATCACCCAAATAAAATTAAATTGTATATTTAGAATGGTTTTATATCATTTCTTTTACAAATATTTAAATTAAATTCATTGGCGATAGATTTACCCTAAACTAAATGTTGTTGGTGCAATGTTCAATATTTACTTATATTTATATAATAAAAACAAGATGTCAGTTACATCTTGAGATATGAGAAATTATTAAAAATATTTTAATATCTTCGTTTAGAATTTCAGATATATTATAATATATACATTTTTCCGTGTCACGTAGACTAATAATCTGTTAGGGGAACTGCATATACTTCGAAGAGAACAGACACAATATATCTAAGGTAAGATATATTGGTAGAGATCATCCCTCCCCTGATGGTTAAAATTCAGTTTACCATTTCATAGATCAATTACTAAGTGAACGATTAGAAATCGACTGCATTGCTCTTAAATAAAAGCTGGCGATTGATGAATTCATGAATACAATGTATTCGAAATTTTATCGAGCATCAAAACAATCCGACACGTCATATTCAATTCTTGTACCGATAATGTTTGTGATTTTCACCTCTCTTAAATTTAATTGTGGTGTGCCATAATTTATTAATGAATGCAATAATTTCCATATTCTGATAATTTCGTTGGCTGAAGATGAAGTGATGATTTAATTTCAATTCTTAACTACAAGGTTTATTTTCAGAATGACGGCCACTGACATTTAAAACAATATCCCAAACGTATTTTCTGACTTTCGTGAGACTTGAGATTATATAACGTGGATGTGTTAACAAGTACGCGCTGAGATAGATTATAGCTCCTAAAGGTATATATGCTTATATATTTGCAATATCAGATGATGATAAACCAAATTTATCACTATTGCCAAAAGTTGTCAGCTGAAATTCAGAAGGCAAGGAAGATATTTGAATATCACCCAAGAACAGAATATCCTGGCGACTTCTACCAGTAATGAATATATTTATCCAGTTATCATCATGGTTATATATGACAAGCTGCTGACTATAAATAGCTAATGCTGTTAGTATGTCTCGTGAGAGTTTTGATATATTTGGAACACTAAGCAACGTTTCTACTCGGTAGATTTTACATCTGGCAACTAATCCTACAGGTTTATCATATCACAGGAAAATCTAACAAAGTTTGAAGACGATCTGGTTTCCTTGAACATTTCCAGACCAAAAATGAGTGTAGGCTTCATCGATTTCAGCCCTAGACATAGAGACATTTCAGGGAAGGAAAGCACTGTCGTCTTATGTTCCGAGAAGTTGATCGCCTCAATGTTTGAGGACGCAAAACGAATTGTTTATTGACTAATTGTAAAAGCATCACACAATCAATGGAGAGTAATATACTAACCTGTTGATACAGTTTCCAAACACTATCATGACCAAAAAACTGGAAAATAAACAAAAAGGGAATATTGTTTTTTCAGTAAATTACACCAGTACATAAGCCTTTAGCATATATAGTTGTTGTACGTGTATGTGAAATGGTTGATTAACATCCATATTCTCTTGATTTGACTATCATCTTTACATCAAGCTAAAGGCATTTGGCAGAGAACCAATATCGCTTTGATGATGATGTAAAATCTGCTGTTCAAAATCTTTTCATTAGTCTTACAAGGAAAATCAGATTCTCCTTCATCAGTTCATCAGCAGTTATAAAGAAGAGTTAAAATTAATGCTGGCAGGATTTCAATGTTTTACTTTCATTCCTTCGTAGGAAGTTATGTAGATTTAGACCCACCCACAGTATATGTTTACAATTATATATCAGATTAAATCAATAAATAAATTATCGAAATAAATTTTCATTTTAACAAGTTACTTCTTATTCTCTTTGATAATATTTAACCGTCCTTCGTTTATAGATCTCGTTAACATTCCCACTGTTTCGGCTTTAACATTTTTAAAGCAGTTAAATGATTTCCCAAGAGATCTTCCTTTCTTATTGCCAGATAACACTTTCTATTATGAACCATAAGTTTTCAATTAAATTTACATCTGAAGCATATATGTAATGTTAGCGTCTTGGAAATATTTTTATGTCAGAATGAAATAAACAGATTTGCCGAATAGGATATTGACACGCAAAAATGAAGGAATATTGCCTCACAAGATCGACGTCACGCACGTATATCTATTTCAATTTAAAAAAATAATTCTGCTTGTGATCTATACATTTCAAATAAATCTTATGAACGAATTTACAATATTCTTCATTTTTCGTGACATCATCAAATTTCAATCACGAAAACCTTTACTAGCAATAACATTTAGGATTATCATTCTTCCTGTTTCAACATGTTGCCAACACTGCGGTGTTTCCAATAATCATATTCATCATATGTAGATCTATATTAATCATGAAAGCGTATTGTTAAAATACACACTTTACGTATCACTTAACTAATGACATATTTCGTCTCGTGGTTCATTCTGAGTTCTGATAATTTACTTCATGTCATTAGTTTAGTAAGCTGTCTTAAATTAAACGATTTTATTTGTCCCTTTTTCCTTTTGGAACCCCACAGTCTTCAAAAGAATTTTTATGCCAATCAGTTCTCTCTCATGTTAACATTTTTTTTGTATCAAGACGTTTTTCCTTAAAGCTAGCTTTCTTGATTTCATCTTTCAAATGATATCAATTACTTGTTCGGTTCTTCTCTTGTTTGTCGAAGTACATTTCCGAATATTTGTGCTAATTAATCTTTACATTTGCAATATCTAGCTTCTATTTAGAATATATATCGTTCTTACTACTTACTTAAATATGAACATAAACGGAATAGGAATGTAAGTAATTATGTTATTATATATATATTAATTCATACTCCTATACATATATATATATATATATATATATATATATATATATATATATATATATATATATATATATATATATATATATATATATATATATATATATATATATATATATATATATAGAACAATAAAAATCTTTGACCACCATTTACTTTTTTAGTAATTTTTCAAAATCATTTCCGCTCAATCAAAGTAGGACTTCCACTGGTGCGCAGTGAGTTACAGAGAGAATGAGAAAAAACTGGGCCCTTGGAATGCCTTAGAAATACTAAGAGATGGATATGTTTTAGAGAGGTGAATGGAATTTGGGAGATAGATGCGATTTAGAGAGACATATATTATTTAAGCAGGCGGAAGATAGTAGTTATCGATGCTTTTAATCATTGGGAGCAGAAATTTATGAATGAAAATTGTTATATTAGCGTATTTTTAAAATTATACACAATATTCTAATCAGATATTATTTCATATAAAGTTTATGAAGTTATTCAGTTAAGTACCGTATGTAATACACGCTTGGGTGATCGTATCTCCAAAGAGACATGATTGACTTTGTAGAAGATTTCCCGCAGTAATTTGCCATCATTTTTGCGGCAGACATTTTGTCAGCCCAGACTACAAAACCCAATTTGTCGTGTTTTTCAAACAGTAGCTGGAGAGTGAAGAGACTGATTCTTTTCTCACTAGAATTTGCGCGTAAACAAATGCAATGGATTCAGCGTTATTTGAACTCGGGCTCCTAAGTCTTTCCCGAGCCGAAATCCAGTGCAACACAAAGCATATGCAGTTATCAAAGAAAGAACTAGACTACTTAGTTGTATCAAAGTTATTTTAGTATTAATTTTGGCCTTATGATATATCTTATGATATTACATATACATTAGCCATAATTCACGTATGACTTCTCATCTAAAGGTTTTATCATTGCCTAATTAGTAACCGTAATGGTATTATTTTTGTATTATTTTGGAGCTAGATTTGGATTAAAGACAACATTTCAACGCGTTCACATGGACAAAATCATATTTTTTGTTTTATGTGATGAACATCTTTCTGAAAATAACATGAGTTTAATAATATACAGTAGTAAAACAGCCCTGCCCACTGATCTCCTGAGTCTTCAAGATTAAGCGACATGTACGAAAAAAGAGAGAAGTAATCGTCCGCAAAGAAAAAAAGTGCTAAAGATGATCATTTGATGAATTATATTGCTACACGATCCCAAAAGTGATTTTAGAAAAAAACACGTGTCCACTGCTTTAACATTTTACAAAATTATTTCCTATGATTATTTCACGTTTACTACGATTTGAAATTATTTAAACATGTTCGTAAAACAAAGTTGTGATAACAAAAAACTAGTATGTTCTAAGCAAAATTACAGTTGGAAAGCTGAAGATTAAATCATAGGTTTGATTTTCGATTAATCTTGTCTGAAACATCGTTATGCGTAACAGTCAAATGAAAACTACCTCTGCTAAGAGTGTTAATGATGTATATATATATATATATATATATATATATATATATATATATATATAATGTATGTATGTATGTATGTATGTATGTATGTATGTATATATATGATTCAAATTATGAAGTCCTAAGTTAAATAGATAATTTCTGAAGCCATGTCAAAATATATTTTTCCTCCATAATCACTTATAGGATAAAGTATGTTCAACTACTGCATTAGAATCTGTATATACCTATGCAGATTTTTTGCAACGTAATCGATTCTGATTTAGCATATCGACTTCAAGTCAATCTCTCGCAAAAAATTATGTTGCTTGTATTTGTGTATTCTACAAATATTTGCACCGACTCTGCTCTAACAGGTATTTTTCCTGTTGCACCGACAGAATGAATTTATGTATTCTATTAGATTCACCTGTAGCCCAACCATTTTACCTTCAAAATACTCAACTGTTAACCCCACTTCTCTTCCAGAAATCTTTTGTCTCTTTTCGCGTCAGTGTTAATCCCTTTCATTGTAATAGCTTCCATGATATCTACAATCTACAAATGTTAAATGTCACGTCATTTGTTATCTTCTAGCTCCATAAATCCTATATACCTCCCTAAATCCCAGCTACATCCCTAAATCGCATCCACATGTGTACATTTCATCAACCAACCTAAATCCTATCCTTTCTTCGGCATCAAATATACCCTTAATTTTCTCTTATTGTAACTCTCAAACGCAAACCAGTTGCTGTTCGAGCTTCCTTGAAGTAACATTATTGTGAAATAAATAAATAGATAAATACACTACTGTTCATAATTATGAGGGAACACCAGTGTTAAAATTAATTATGTATTTCATTTTATTTTTAATATTTATTGCCAAATTGGTATTTGCAAATTGAAATAGAATGGTTCTTTTGTTAATACACAAATAACATGTTCATCAAATGAATTCATAAATAATTAATAATTAGCTATATAGCAGTTTAATCAATGATGGAATAAAGAAAATTTAGGGTCATTCGGACTAGTTCATCTTTGCTTTCTTGGCTTGTAAAATTTTGCAAAGTAATAATGACAATAGATTTCATTTGGAATTATCCGCTTTGCAATAAAAAATAAATATTGTTTGAAATACATCAGTGCTTTTAAAAACTATGTGGCCAAATAATTATGGCTGATAGTGTGCATTTGCTCTTGATGATAATAAGATGTAAACCTGTATTTCAGTAATTTTTATAATGGATCAAAATGAAATCACTAGACTCACCGGGAAACAGGCTAGATCTGAACCCATTTAAACCAAGTTGAAAAAATACTTTCAGAAACATTGAGAGAGGTTAATACATAAGTCTGGAGAAAATAATTCTCAGCTACTGAGTGTAAAATATACATATATTTCAGGACAAGCATCATTCCGAGCAGTAAGCAAATGCAAAAGACTTCAAACAATTTGACCAGTGAAATATTTATACTCCTGAAATTAATTGAGAACAATATCATGTATCATTTTTTAATATTCATCGCAAAACTATAAGCTAAACTCAAACAAAATCAATGATTTTACATTGTGATCACAAATATTTTATTCAGCACTGATGTTTTTACCAAAGTGATCATCAACTTGTAATATGTATGTCGATATCCATGTTAACAAAATTTAAACTTGTACTTTACTTTTAAACAACGAAGTCCTAGATTGTTAACAACAAATGAGAAAGTAATCGTTTCTTGGTTTAATGGCAATTACAGGCTTATATTCCAAAATGTATAACCAGCCTAATCTAATAAGAAATGGATCCAAGAAATAATGTTCTTAAAGTTATATACTCCCGAAATTAAACCTCCGTCATGTTGTACCATTCAAATAATGGAACATAATTTTGTGTTTCTTAGTTCAGTAACATAAACGGACTCACATTTATATCAATCAGGAAAATAAAATTATTTTACTTCCTTATATATCAGTATAATAAATTTTACTTGATTTATATATTTTACTAAAATAGATTATTTACGTTTATAACTTTGAGAAAATAAATATTCTTGAGGGTTGTACATTTTATTAGAATAACATTTTAGTTTCATATTCTTCATATGAATGACTTTTCCTTAGGATTATATTATTCAGTAATATTGACGTTTCTGAGGATTATATATTTTAGAAAATTGAACATTTCTACGTTTATATTTATTTTTTGAGGGTAATGTATTTCAGTAAAATAAAAAAAAATAAATTTTAGAATTATATCCTTCACTGAAACAAAACATGTTGTAGGTTTATATATATTAGTAAAATATTTATGTTCGTTGTGGACCAGTGGATAGCGGCTAGGAATGACAAATCGGAGAACCGAGTTCGAATACTAGTTTAATTCGTTGCATTCACATACGCAAAAATACACTTAAAATGATATGAATCATTGCTCGTGTCTCCAGCTATGTGTTTAATACGAGGGTCAATTGGATTCTATAACCTTGGTTGGCAACCAATTTACCCCAAAGAGTAATCGAAACAGATTGCGGGGAAATCTTATCCCCAGTCAGCCATGTCTCTTTCGGGACATCATTGCTCAGGCGTATATGCTGACTGACCAGCATATTACAAGGAAATATATGATTTTTTATGTGTACAAATTTTAGTAAAATAACTTTATTACATATATATCTTTCAGTGAATTTACATTTTTAGATTTCTAACTTTCAATAAAACACTCGTTTGGTAGATTCATATATTTTAGTACAATAAATATTACTCAGTTTTAAATCTTTCAGGGAAATAAAAATATTTGAGTTAAATAAAAATATTATATTTTCATATTATATGTTCCAAGGGAATAAAAGACTTTCAGTGTTAAATCATTTCGTGAAATAAACGATTTTCAAGATTATATACTTTAGTGGAATTAACAATTTCATGTTTATATTTTTCAGAATATAAATATATTTGAGGTGTATGCATTTCAGTAAGTTTTATATATATTTGTGTTTATATCTTTCATTGACCTGAATTTTTTTACGAGTTAAAATATTTTGATGAATTAAATATTTTTATGTTATTAATCTTAAGAAATTAAACGTTGTATTTCGGCTTATAACTTACCGGCTTATAACTTACCGTGAAATAAACATTTTCAGATTCACAACTTTCAGTGAAAGAAACGTTTTTTCTGATTATATATTGCACTAAAGAATATTTTACTTATATTTATATCATCATAAAAATAAACGTGAATAGGATAACATTTTCGAGGAAATTAAATGCATTTTTCGTGTTTATATATTAATAAGATCAACGTTATTCATCTTTGTGTATTTCCGCACAATAATACAAATTTTAGGTGCAGGTAATTCCTCAAAATTAAAAAAAAATTCTGAAAAATATATCAAATAATTCAAATAATTTTAACTCATGTTACAATAAATATCAATTTCCTTTAAGTAAATGACGAATATATCTATTCATGAAGTAGATATTTCTGCAAAGTGATATATAATAAGTTATTAATTAATTGCAAAAATATGTTTATTTTAATTCAGGTCCCTGTAAATTTAACATATTTATACTACATCAAATTTCCAGGTAAGATTGGATAAAAGATGAAAATGGTGAACTCAAAATTTGCAAAAATGTTATCAACTATTTTCCCAATAATTTGTTAAAAGAAAAAAAAAGCTATTAAATTTAACCATTGTAAAATATTACCAGTAAGACAAATACACAAGCGGGCACGTATTAAATGTTACTTTTTCATTTTGCTCCATTTATTTTTAGTGAAATTTGCCAAATGTCGCCCAAATAAAATAACATGTTCAATTTCTGTATCTTTATTGTTTTTCTTATTGGAACTTAAGGACTTAATTATTTTTTATGGCATCACTCAATGATATATATTATTAAATTTCACGAATTTCCAGTTAGTTAACGCTTACCTTTATCCTAAATAAGTATGTTTGGTGCTTCAATTCCTAACACTAATACAATTTTGTAAATAATTTTGTCTTGCATAAAACATTATTAAATTATGATTTAACTATTTAGTAATCTCCTGCAAAATGTAAATATTAGATTAGTTAGAACTTCTTCGCCGTAGTATATCATTGTAGAGGCGCTGTTACAAATATGACAATTTTTTCATTTTTTTTTTAAACCAAAATTACCAAATGATTAGTTTAGAGATTAGCACTATAGTATTATAGAAATATTGAAATTAAAAAAATATTTATTTGTTCAAGATACTTTTATATTGTAAGCATTATGGAATTCATTCTTGAGTTCATTAACGTTTTATATGATACCTGGTCATCGAATTCCACGCATTCGGATGTGTTCGCAAAGCAACACGCTCAGTTGAACACATTCAGAGATTTAAAAAATAAAATATAGTGTCAATCGTTTTCTACTGTATTTTTCATTCATGCTCTTTTGTTGATTTATCTTTTTACTAATGTCTTCTTTTATTCTCCTATTCTTTCACACTCAGTTAATCAATGCGCCTTAATGTTATTTCTGCAGTGCTTGAGTACACAAGCACTGTGATCAGATGTGGTAAGCATATTTGGCGTATATGCTAAAAATAATGAATTAAATAATTAATTTTTTCTTTTGATTTTAACAACACATGATGTTAATTTTCCCCTCTTTTTATTTTTCTCCTTTGCAGAGGCACACTACATGACAATAATTTACATGCATACAACCAAACACAAAAATGCACACACATACACAAATATGTGTGTGTGTGTGTGTGTGTGTGTGTGTGTGTGTGTGTGTGTGTGTACTGAGTTATAATCTGGGATTAAGGACAGATTGGGGAAATAGAATAAAGACAAGAGGAAAACTGTATTTTAAAAACCAAAAAGAAAGCGGTCAAATGCCCTTCATTTTAATATCTCGTGACTTTACACTACACATGAAGAGATTCTAAAAACTAAAATATTCTGTTGATCTTTTGAAATGATTTGTGAGAGTCTTTGTGGTTACCAATACTGTTTGTTTATAGATACGTAATTTAGAATAATGCTCATTTCGTCTTTTTGCCTTGAAAATGTCCATCACAGGACGAAACGCGTAGGCGATTTAAAATACAGTTTTCCTCTTTTCTTTATTTTATTTAAACATATATATATATATATATATATATATATATATATATATATATATAGAGAGAGAGAGAGAGAGAGAGAGAGAGATAGAGAAAACTAATGGTTTGAAAATCCACTGTTTGTAGTATCTAAGAATGTTCGATATTTCGTAGAACATTACACATGTTAACAATTTTATTAGAAGCTTTAAATAAAACATAGTTCCATGCAACAGACGAGATGTTGTGTTTCGTTATTAATAATCACTATATTGTCAGCGATTTTTTTTGATAGGTAGTATTATATATATATAAACTTAGACAACAAGACAATACTTTACAAAATCCAGTCAATCAAGGTGGGTGAAAATTTGGGAGGATTATCTCAGCTAACCAATAGAAAATCAGTCGTGTTAGATGAAATTTGATTGTAAGTGTAAAGGGCAACAAACTTAAAATGACTATCAAGCCCAGGCATCTTTTATGCCAGTGATGAAATTGATTGAGGTACATATGTTGCAAAATTGCAAATCAGACAAAAATTTGCGTATCCTATGAAAGCGGTTACTTGATTTATTTAAGTTATTATATAAATTAAAGTAGTGGACAAGACACAAAGATGGAATTTTATTAAAAATACACTGAATATCAAAAATATTTTTACAACTCTGTCGGTTATCTTTCCTTTAAGCTGCATTAAATTAAAATATGAATATATTAGAGAATCGATCAACATATGCTAACTTATCGATTATAGATGTCTTATTCCTTTATGTACATTGTCACTTCAGAACGTGTGCGATCATGGCCTTCCACGTCTCCCTCTCCCTGGTGGATCTTAGCACGCTGTCTCCTGTAACATCTCTTAGCCTCCGTTCTGTCATCCACCTGCCCAGGCCTTTTGAATATGTTATTCGTTGCTTTCCTCTGTCTCTTTTTCCCTCTAACTTGCCTGTTAAGATCAGGTTCTCCAAGCCCTCCTTCCTCATTGCATGTCCCATGTATTTTAGTTGTCCCTTCTTGATGCTAAATATTAATTTTCTTTTCGTTTCCATCATATTTAAAATTTGGGCATTGCTCACATTCTCGGTCCACGATATCCGCAGCATCCTTCTGTAGAACTACATTGCAGCTGCTTCAAGTTTTCCCTACTTCTTTGTTGACATTGTCCAACATTCGCTGCCATATTTAAGAACTGACATCACATGGCAATCTAGTACTCTCTTCTTTGTTTCTAGTGAAAGTTTCCTGTGTCTTAAGACTTTACTCAGCTTCAAGAACGCGTCTTTCACCATGCAAAATTCTCCTTTGAAACTCTGTCGCACTTTCCGTCTTCAGTTAGAACACTTCCCAGATTTTCGTATCTGCTTGATTTTAACACACCCGCTTGTATTTGGCAATTTGGACTGCTCTTTTTGGTGATGACCATGCATTTGGTTTTCTTGCAGTTTACTTGTAATCCCTTCATGTCACTCTCTTCAGCAATCTTCTGAATAGAGGTCCTGCAGTTACTTTTCCGCGTCTGCAATCAACACTGTGTCGTCTGCATATCTGAAATTGTTCAGATTGTGATCTCCGATGACAAATCCTGGCATAACATTTAAGGTCCTCAAAAATTCTGACTTTACAAGTTAACTAAATCCGGTGAAAATACACATCCCTGTCTTACGCCTTTTTAAGTCTTTGTAAAACTGCTCAATTCGTTACCTGTTCGTATGCAGACAGTTTGCTGCCAGTAGAGGTTTTTAATTACCCTAATGTCTTTCCCAAATATATTGAGCCTGTGAGCATCTCCATCAATTCTTTGTAGCGTATTTTGTGGAACGCTTTTGCGTAGACAAAAAAGCACATGTATAAATCCTTCTTCATTTGTATTGCCCTTTCAGAGAGCATCCTAATCGTAAATATGGCGTTCCTTGTCACAGTGTCTTTGACGAACCCGCACTCTTCTTGTCCTACCTCTGGCTCAATTCTACTTCTTGCTCATTTCATCAGTATTCGGGCTATCAGTTTTGTAATGTGACTCATTATGCTGTGATTTCGGTGTACTTCATACTTGTTTGCTCCTGGCTTCTTAGGCAATGCTATGAAAATGGATTTGCATAGGTCGTCTGGAATTATACCACTATTATAAATTTCATTTATTATTTCCGTAATTTTTTTCTATGCCGAATTCTTCCAGGGCTAATAGCAGCTATATTACAATGTTGTCTTGAACAGCTGCGTTCTATCTATTCAGTTTGGCTAATGCAGCTTCCACTTCTGTCTTTAATATTCCCGGTTCGTTCTCATCTTTGCGTATTATTCTCTTGTCGAGAAAATGATCTTCTATATATTCTTCCCATCGCTTGAGTATTTCCTTTTGCTCCAGTATTCCATACTTGTCTTTTATTCATCCTATTGAAGAGCAGGCTTTTAGTCCTGTCAGTTTTTTTTATCTCTTTATGTATGTCTGTTTTTATAGTCCTGGTGAATCTCTTTACCTCTGAGCATTTGCTGTTGAGTCATTCGTCGTTTGCCTGTGTGCATTTGTTCCTTATTTCCTTTTGAAGTTTCCTGTATTCTCTACCGTGTCTTGGTATCATTTTCCGTCTCATTTGCATCATGTCAAGGAATTCTTCAGTCATCCACTCGTTTTATCTTCTGCGTCTGATTTCCTTTGGGGCAAAGATTTTTGCTGTTGTCACCATCGCTTCCTTTAGTGAATCCCATTTTGAATGTCCTTGTCCAATTTTACATGGCTCTCGACAATAAATAGATGTCTAGTCATATTATATAATGAAATAACTATATAGAAGCTATATTGTAAAAGAATATACTTTGATTTCAATAAATAAATTTCAATTTTTATCTCTTATTCTTAAATATATTCAAATTTTAAATTTCCGTGCTTCTATATACAGTAATTTCTAAAAGTATATGATGATATTTTACTGAATGATTATGTGCTAAAAAGTGAGTAACGAAACTCAACGGCTCATTTGGTGCAGCAAACTATAATTTTCTTATTTCCGTATAACATATATATATATATATTTATATATATGTATGAGTGTGTGTCAAAAATACAGAAATATGCATCATTTAATGGCAATTTCAGCGAGAAAATTCCTGCTTCATCAGCAATGATCAAAGAGAAAAATATTGATACAAATATGATACAAAATTTCTTTAACGGAAGAAGCGCAAAAACTATACATCCGCAGAAATTTAACGAAAATTAGGTAATAAGATAGAAAAATATTTAAATTTGTCGGCCAAACGTAAAAAAAACCCCAGAAAAGCAAATCCGTTACTCGATATTAAGCACAGGTCTATGGCCGATCAGAGAAGATCAGTAACGATAAGCCTTGTAGTTATTAGCATGGCTGGTCATTTGAGAATACATTCTGTTGTAAGTTTAGATGTGAGGTATAATTAATGAATAATCATTTTTTTATTCATTTAGTCGGAAATAATCTTCAGAATGGTATCTTACAAACATTTACTATATTTGGAATGTGTTAAATAGTAGAATATGTACATGTGTTACAATTTTCTGTACTCAATCGTATTACAATCTTAAATATATATGCTTATTCAAATTACCTACAAGTCAACAAAAGCCAATGTACACACACACACACACACACACACACACACACACACACACACATATATATATATATATATATATATATATATATATATATATATATATTGTGTGTGTTTGTGTGTAGAGTTAGCATTGGTGTATATGAATTTTTTATAAGGATTCTTTATTTCAGGATTATAATTCGAAAAGCCAAATTAAGTCTTGTCAATTCGTGATAGATCATGGGTCAATTATGTTTATTTTTCAGCTATTTATCTATCAATATCTGTGAAGTAAATCTTTTAAAATGTTAGAACAAAAAAATGATCTTCAGTTGCCAGAAGCCCAAAGGATACATCTCCAGAAATTTATGCATATATAAACTGTAAGACACGAGAATCCAAATTTGACGATGAAAGGTTAAGTGTCATTTTGAAGATAAATAAATTTTATTCGAAGGAGTCAGTTAAAAGAAAAAAAAGAAAAATGAAGGCGTGAATTCTTTTAAACGTGTGCTTAATGTTTTCAACTATGTGATGTGAACTATTTCCTATTACATAAAACATTTATATCTATGTATATATCTATATATCTCCATATGCATACTTGGATATAATGTATTTATAAATACCTATATATATATATATATATATATATATATATATAGAGAGAGAGAGAGAGAGAGAGAGATCTGGCATATATATATACATAAAATTAAATATAATATATATATATATATATATATATATATATATATATATTAGTTTTATTAAACAAATAATTTTCACATATTTTTGTTCATATTCATGTCCGTCCAAGGCATACATAAGAACTTGAAATATTTCTTTGAATATCAAAATATTCCTTGCACACAAACAAGCATACACACATTACTACCCACCCATAGACACTTATATGTGCGTATGTGCGTGTGTTGCCGCGTGGGTGTTCGTGTAAAGCATTTTGAGGGAAATATTTTTGAAATTTTATTATTCTACATATCAATATGGGCTTTTTGAAATTCCGTAAATTTTTTTAGTTTTCTTCCTTGGTTTGTTATCGATGGCGTTGGTCTGGTTTTACTTTTCGTTATAATATTTGACTATTTTTATTTGTAAATCACTTTCCTCTAATCGTGAAAGTCATGTCGTTTGGAACAGGAAATTTTCGAGATCTTTTCATACGAACACAGTCTTCCTTCATGGTTCTATTCTAGTTACTAGACTTTCTTTGAACTTCCTCGATGATAATTCTGATGTAATCTCTGCGCAAATTGGTATTCAGGTAGAATACACTCATTTCTCTATAAGACATCTGCCATGTCTGACTAAGTAAACGTCTCTGCTGCTCTCAGAAAGAAACACTAATATGTGATGTATTGTTGTAAAAAGTGGACCATTAATGTTAATGCCTCTAAAACGTATGGAAACGTTCCTACCTTCCATGTTTATGGACAAACCTAATCTTCCAGAATGCAATACACTCAGTCTTCTTTGCCTCACACTCTCAACCGATCAGATGTGGAATTTCTACACTGGAGCAATTGCTCCATTTTTCCACTGAGTTGGCCTAGGAAGTTTCTTTCGTCAGAGTCTATCTTCCACATTTATAAATCTACCATTCGTGTAAACATTGAATTCTCTTGCCATATCAATTTGGAGGCTGCTGGTGATTATCTCGGTTTTCTTCAGAAAATTCAAAAGAAGGCTCTGCCCATTCAATCGATCCCGATACAACAGCTAGGCTTCAATCATCTTTTCACCGAAGTGATGTGGATTTATTCTGTCATTTTCTGCAAATATTATCACAGCATCTGCTCCGACAAGCTTCTTTCTCTTGTGTTCCGACCACATGCATTTGCATGTGATAATAGATTGGCTATTAGGTCCCATCATTTTACCGTCATTTAATCAAAATTGGCATTGTACTCTAACAGTATCTTCTCCCTCACTTTCCACCTACGGAATTCCATTACATATGCTTGATTCCCTGATAACTAAAATATTCCAAAGTTTAAATCAAACGTTAAATGCCATCTTCTATCATCTTGATTTCCACCCATCTTTTGTCGTATGTTCGACGTTCGGGGTAACTGTTCGCGTTCGTATTTATATTTCTCTTAGAGTAACCCCTGCGCAACAGTGGCGATACTGTCTTGATGTGGCAAAATTACGACTAAAAAATATTAAATTATTTTTTTTTACATAGATAGCATAATTACTAAGTACGATGGGTAAATTCTCATTCCATTATATATCTAATTTCGAACATATTAGTTTTTTTTATAATTGATCGATTGAGTAGTATTGTAGGTGCAATTCACACTGCCATACTGTTGTAAACTGCGTGAAGTATTTCTTGGGATTTGCTCGGGAAACACCAATGCGAACACCAGATTATTTGGATGTAACATTGGAGAGTGTAGATGATTCAAAAATATCCGAATTAGTATAATGTTTAAATCTCGCTCCGATTCTTCTAAAAAAAAGAAATCCTAAATGGATGTGGACAACATTCTTAATATTAATGCTTTCTTGAGATTTGGCAGAATTGTATCAAGTGTACCTACTCTCCCTGGCACAAAACTTGTTTTCAAATTCCACAGTCTTCTATTTTGACAGTTTTTCAAATTGCTTGGTTGCAGTTAGTAGATACAGTTTTTCACATTCCTTGGTTGCAGTTAGTAGATTCTGTACAAAAGCAAAACAGAAGCCAACAACCAACTATTGCGCCAAAAATGCAAATGAAAGCCAAAGATAAGGCGCTTGAACAGATGAAACAACGCTGGCAAGACAAACCTCTACACGGCCAATATCCAGAACGTGCCAATAAATTTAATATTGATAAAGTTAATACTCATCGATTGTTACGCGCATCTGGATTATAGTCTGAGACTGAAGGCATTATTCTTGCAGCGCAAGACCAAAGTCTTTTCTCTAGAAACTTTCACGCAAATATTATACATAATAATATGAATCCAAAATGCAAGTTTTGTGATAAGCACCAAGAAATCTCAGGCTATTCTGTACATGACCCAAATGAATATAAAAATTGCCACGATAGAGTGGGCTAAAATTCACATTGGACAATGTGCAAACACTTGAAAAATCTGTAAACAAACACTGATATGAACATCACCCAGCACCGGTTACAGAAATAAAAGATGTCACCATTCTATGGGATCACACAATCTAAACAGAAATAAAAATTTAAGCAAATAGACCGGCCATTATTGGGAAAAACCAGAAAGAAAAAAAATTCTATTAATTGATATCACTTGTCCAGCGGATTGTAACATAGTAACCAAGGAATTTGAAAAAATGTCAAAATAGAAAAACTTGGAAATCGAAATAGAAAAAATGTGGAAATTGAAAGCAAGTTTTGTGCCAGTGATAGTAGGTGTCTTTGTAACGATGGGGAAGATAGAAAAAACAAGAAATGAAGCCATAACAACACGCCACATCCTGCCATAAGTCTCCCCGGATACTTGGATGTTAGTGCGACCATAACATAAGTTGAATTATGAATAATAATAATAATAATAATAATAATAATAATAATAATAATAATAATAATAATAATAATAATAAAAATAATACTAATAATAAATAATAATAATAATAATAATAATAATAATAATAATAAAAATAATAATAATAATAATAAATAATAATAATAATAATAATAATAATAATAATAATAATAATAATAATAAAAATGGAACAAAACAACACATTGAAAGAATCCCTGGAAACCCCAGCTTAAGAGACATACAAAAAATTGTCTTATTAAGTACAGCCCACACACTGAGGAAAACTTTATCTATGTAATGCTGAGGATGATAGGGAAGATAGAAAAACATGAAATGGAACCATAACAACACGCCACTACCTGCCTTAGGTCTCCCCGCAGACTTGCTTGGTAGTGAGACCAAAGCAGAAATCGAAATATGATGAAAAATGACACAATAATAATAATAATAATAAACTTATTTATATATTTTACATTTTATTGTGTAATTTTAATAGTAAATATCCAACTGTGGAACATATTTCAATTACTAATCGTTATATATATATATATATATATATATATATATATATATATATATACAAATCTAAAATTTACAAATTTAATTCCGTTGCATAGTCATTTGAACGAGAAATTGAACGCTTTGTCAACAACAGTGGAAAAAACCATTATTATTTCAAATGCTTTACAAAAATTCCCAAATCAAATCCGCACACAGAAAGTTATAATCGGTTGGGAATAACGATTTTTGTGATTTAAGAAAGGGGAAAAGAAATCAAAGATCCCAGGGCTCGATATTACTGAGACATGATCGGTACGACCACAAAATATTCATAAACAGTGAGAACATGTATAACCTACTTCATCTTCAAGGTATTTCTAAATTTTATTACAATAAAGCTACATACATACATATATATATATATATATATATATATATATATATATATATATATATATATATATATATATATATATATATATGTGTGTGTGTGTGTGTGTGTGTGTGTGTGTGTGTGTACGCATAAACATAAATATTTTACCGCTTATATTATGTTGTTCGAAAAGTCCTTGCCGATTTTATTCTCTCCAACTCGTCAGTACAAAGTTCATCGACAGATATAATATAGTTCTTTATTAGAACGCATCTTTTGAAATACCTCGAAAAAGAAATATTAAAATAAATTAACCGATATGCGCTACGTTTACAATTTATTATTGTAGTTTTAAAGTGAATAACTTTCAAGCACAACCTCTACTTCAGAAGACGAACTAACCAAGACATATTTATGAATAATTTACATTACTTAAAGCTAGAATTTATAGATACACAAAATTTAAAATCCACTATCCATAAACGCTAATTAAAGCTTAGGTACTTACATCGCTATAATGTTAGGAGCAAATTGTGATATTTAATGAGAATTCAAGACCCTGAACAAAGATTTTCAACGAAAAAGATCGTTGGCAAAAAGATATATGGCGACTTCCGTCCTCCAAAATCATGTTTCCATTTCAAAAAAGTCATGCTATATATCTAATGTTATTGGAAAGTAATCCTGTATAATGATCCTCTACCAAGTAAGATGTCAGTTGATTTCTTAAAAGAGTATCTCGCAGCTAGACGAATTAGCCATTTAAAAAATCATTCCGAATTGCCCATCAGGCATATTGTTGTTTTCAAACATGATAAGGCATGAGATCTCGTTTTTCTTTGGTCCCGATCAAAGATTGTTATTTCTTGGTTTAGATGTGTAATCTACCCGTTTTGTACATCAAACTTTGCTGCTTTGGATATTCATTTACTCAGAATCTTGCCGAAAAATCACCGAAATATTAAAAATTCGTAAGCATTGAACTGAAGGAAAAATAGAGAAATACTCAGCAATGAAATAATTTATATGTAGTTGAATATATATTCAATATAATAATTTTGCATAATTTTTCATTTACCTTAATTATGGGATTCACATTTCAAGAAAACGTAATAGTTGCACCACAGATATTCGAGAGCCTGGGAGTTGAGCTCTCCTAGAAACTATCTGTAAAATTCGATTGGCTAGAAATTTGCTTGTCGCATTCTGTATTTGCAAAAACATTAATTAGTACCTACCTATCATCACATGACATGAATTGATTAAATGACTTTCTCCCATATTTGAATTAGGTTCATTTTAGGCCTCGAGAAGATTAGCTATATACGATCACTTGCTCAAGATATAGCAAATTAGTATGTCCCCTTTTAAGAACTAGTAAGTAGCTGAGCTTTCCTAGAAACTATCTGTAAAATTCGATTGGCTAGAAATTTGTTTGTCGCATTCTGTATTTGAAAAAAAATTAATTAGTACCTACCTATCATCACCTGACATGAATTGATTAAATGACTTTCTCCCATATTTGAATTAGGTTCATTTTAGGCCTCGAGAAGATTAGCTATATACGATCACTTGCTCAAGATATAGCAAATTAGTATGTCCCCTTTTAAGAAATAGTAAGTAACTGTCTGCTCATTTATACTCCTGTTGAAAAGAACATGATCAGTCTTAAAATGGGTTACCGGTGGTGCATTTGAACTGGAGCCTCATCAGTCTTGAGAGTGTACTAATATAACAAGGCTTTTTGAATGATTTATTATCTTTCTTCTTACAATAGTTACCAACACCTTAAACGTTGCATAACTCTCGTGATTTTCTCGCCCGTTCTACGGCAGATGTTGAGATGGACAATTGTGGCACGAATTCTAACCTTCCAAAATTAGACACCACACGTTCCTTATTTCATTCTAAGTTGGTTACACCTAAACCAATACTTGTGTAATCCTTTCCCAAGAGAATGCTTTTCTGATTAGTAAGAGCTTACACTGTTCAGCTTAGATTTCCAAAAGGTATATTTGTCAAGTATCCTTATGAACTGAACCTCATATCACTTGCATTTACCGCTCACTGTCGAAAACAATAACCATCTAAGTCGAGGTTCTCTCGGTCTTTGTAAAATATGAACGTTGATATATCATTATTAAACGGAAAAAATTTAATATTATTTCAAATTTGTTTGAAAAAATAATTTCAACTCATGTAGTTATTAGGTGTGAAAGAATAGGAGCAGAGTACGGGGAGAGAAAATATAATCTAGAGGACAGAAGATAGTGAAGTGAGT